>OX578272.1:206712760-207118485 GCA_951217065.1 Baccha elongata
TGTATGATGATCTACTATTGTTATATTTCTACTCTGAAATGAATGAAGAACAGCAATATTTACTTCAACTAATGCTTTGTCTTTCCAGAGGGAAGAAGATTTTCGAATGTCCAAGTCCATTTTTAAAGCGACTCTCTGCGAAAGAAAAAGAATTCAAATTCAAATAACTTTCATTTTATAACTTACACAGTAAGATACAATCTCATTAATTAGTGCTGCTTGAAATATTTTCCAAATTAAATTGAAGCAAATGTGTTACATTATAGTACTAAAACATAACTATAACTATAGTCCAGGAAAATGGGGAAACATTCGTGCATTTTGTGCTCTCAGTGGGATTTTTTTTATGTGTGGTAGAGGGGTGCCTACTGAGTATACAAAAATTTTTTTTGGAATCCTGATCCGCGTACAAAGGTTCCAAATTCTTACGAGAGTTTGAACCTAATTATCTCGAAAACCGTTAGTCTGACAAAAACCATGCCGAGCACAAATTTGTAGCAAATAAAATTTCTCATCTTTTTGCATACACTTTTTTAATTTATCTTTAATGTTTTAAAAGTTATTAGAAAATAAAAATCAGTGTTTTTCTTGCTTAGTGTTCGGAATCGCGAAACTTTTTTTTCATATTACATAAAAAGTCAAAATTAAAGTAGTAGACAATTTTATACTAAACATTTACTTTTTTTACTTTTTTATTTGGTCTTTTCTAAACGAAGTTAGAGCATTTCAAACAGAAAATGGTACAAGATTTCTTTGTTATTTAGTTGTCTCAATAAGGCCTAATTGCACGAAACTTTTTTGACAATAGTAACTACTGATTTATCCATGCATAGGCACTAGCCATCGATACGTTGTAAATAAGAATAATTTGTATGAAAATAACAAAAGACCATTTTCTGTTTGAAATGCTCTAATTTTTTTTTAAACCAAATAAAAAAGTAAAAATGGAGATTTGTTTGGTATAAAATTGTCTACCACTTTGACTTTGACTTTTTTGTAATATAAAACAAAAAAAAGGTCCACGACTCCGAATACTTAGCAAGTGAAACACTGATTTTTATTTTTAAAAAAGTGTAAGTAAGAAAAATGAAAAAATTTATTTGCTACAAATTCGTGGTCGGCAAGTTTTTTGTCAGACTAACGGTTTTCGAGAAAATTATGTTCAAAACTCTTTTAAAAATTTCGATCCTTAGTACGCGGATCTGGACTCCGAAAAATTTATTTTTATACTCAGGAGGCCCCAATCTACCACTTATAAAAAAATACCACTGAGAGCACAAAATTCACGGTTTGTGTTTTTTTTGGTTACTTCCTGTACTAATAAGTATTTTTACGGAGCAAACTTAATTTAAAAATACAATATTCATTTAATATTAACAATTCTAAAATTGTTTTGACTTTATATAGAAAAAATTAAAAAATATTAAAATAGAATACCTTTTGAAATAAAAAAGTGAAATGGGAAAGAAAAGAGAAAAAAACAAAGATAGAAATGTAGTAAGAAATTAGCAGAAAAGAAAAGAAGGAGAGAACTCAAAAGTATCCAACCATCATCATAGTGCCTAAAGGTGTTCCTTTAGAAAAACATTGAATAGGGATGTGCCACTTATAAGCCTTATGGCTATGGGAAGGGGATGCCATAGACATATCGCATGGATAAAGAATTGTCTTTCAGAAATTAAGTATGTATATCGAATTGGAATAAGATTTAGAGTTCTAATTTATCGGGTAAAACAGATCCTGTTTTATAAGTACACTATAAGTACATATAAAACAGGAATTTGATTAACGTTTTATCTACAATAAATCTTTTTTCCAGTGACGTAACCGTGTGAGTAGCCCAACGCGTACGTAGACCTGCATAAACCCTAACTAAGGTGAACCTGATATGGTTATTTCAAGTAAGACTTCTATTAAAAATTGTACCAAAATTTTTCGCGGAATCAACATAATCGATACTTCTGCTATTGAGATATAAACTTGGAAAACATGAAGTATCAACCGGCTTCCTGGAAACAACCAAAAATTTTGTTGGATTTAAGCAGAGACCTTTCGATTGAGACCAAAAAAAATTTCTGTTAATTTATTTCACATGCAGGGTTTTTCACATGGCCCAATGGAAAACACCTGCTCATCTGCTCATCATTTGCATACGATATCAACTGAAGAAATTAATTAACATTTAGGTAAGCCATTTATGAACATAGTAAAGAAAATGGGACCAAGAATTGAGTCTTGTGGAATACCTAAACTAAGAGGAAAAAAGTCTGACACTCTTTTATTTAAAATGACTGCCTGAGATCTGCAACTTAAGTAAAAGGATATATATAAATGCTTTCCAGAAAACAAGTAGGGCAAGAAAAGTAATTTGATCATTGTCTTCGGCTTGCCTGATGTCTTCTGTGGCATTTACCAAAGCAGTTATGCAACTGTGTCTTGGACGAAATCCAGACTGGTAATCAATAATTTACACTAGGCCGATATACAGAACCTAGTCATATTTTATTGAATGCACAAGTTATTTTTATAAAAAACATATTGGATTTCACTATGTAACAATGGCTTCTTGACAATTTGACTAATTAAATTTTCACGAGTTATTTTTATAAAAAACATATTGGATTTCACTATGTAACAATGGCTTCTTGACAATTTGACTAATTAAATTTTCACGAACATAAGTAGATACACCTCCACTAACACGATTCATTCGGTCGGATCTAAACAATTTATAATTTTTAAGATAATATATCGAATCATTAACATCACTTAAAAACCCGGACTCTGAAACGCAAATCAAATATTGAGGTGTCGATTGCACACAAAATTAAGTATTATTCCCATATAATCCCTACTGATAGCGTCGGCAGAAGTTTTATAATTTTGTTCATAGTAGTCGTCCATGATTAATGAAACACAACGGGTGCCTCATAGAGACATAAAGCAAAGATGATGAGATAATATTTAAGAGAGTTAGACAAAGGAAAGAAAAAAAAAATAGTCATTAATCATTAATTAACTCTTTTTGCACGTGCCACATTTTTGTTCAACTTCAATTGATATAGCTATTTTTGTAACCTTAAATTGTAAACATGTTAACAGCCTACATAAGATTTATCTCAAAGATATCTATATATTAATAAATAAAAACAAAAAAAAAAAAAATAAATAGTACAGAGAAAAAGGTATATACATTTAATATTAATTTGTAATTCAATATAATCGAAGAAGTAATAACCGAAAGGTTGAAGAATATAAATGTGAAAAAAACAAAAATAACTAAAAGCATGTAAATAAAAATGAATAAGGTTTTCATTTAGCGATAAATATTTTGTTCAGTGTACTATACATTATTAGTTGCATTTGTTGTTGTTGTTTTCGTCAATATGCCGTCATCGGTTAAGTCTTCTGTGGTCTCAATTAATTGTGCTTTCTCATATCTTATCATCTTCACATAAACAAGGCCACGAATGGTAAACACCGAAAACAGTTTTTTGTCTCGTTTCATTTTCAATGCAGTCTACAGAATTGATCTATTTTCAGGCATCAAGCATTTTGGTGCTTTTCTGTAATCAGCAATCGATCGCAGTACAGACACTTTATCGTTTGGTGAAACAAATTTAATAATAACCGGTGGTGACTCGGCATCAGCTTTCCTTCTTAATCGCAAAATACTTTTAATTATTGGTAGCTTGATGTTTAGTTAAGTTCAAAGAAAATAAATTATGTAACGAAGATTTTCTTCTGTCAGTAGTGGAACTCCTTGTAAAAGTGCATCACACATCGTGTTTTATGCGCATGGACAATGGTTACAATTTTGATTTTTTAGTCTTGTTCTCGTATGTGCTGTTTTAAATAGCGATTTTTTTTTAAACTCTTCGAACTCAGTTTGTTTTGCTTCAATCAATGAAAGCCTGCAACTCAAGCTTTTAATAGAAAATCTAAGTTCAGTTACATCAGTGCAAAATGTATGGGTGATTTTTTTTTCTGATCTGTGACGATATTTTTGACGTGATCATTTCAGTTTCTCAACCTGTATCAGATTTTCAGTCGCCTAAAAGGAAACAAAAATACAGCAATCAATAAAATGAATTACCTCAAGCAAATTGCGTCGATTGATGTCACATAAGTTTCTGCAGCCGATTTCTGTTGACATATACCATCCACTGAAAGCTGTTGCTGTAAATTGCACTCCGCCACAATCAAAAAGCATATTTGAAACAGCGGGAAGTGAATACCAACGTAGGTTTAAGTCACCGAACCACTTAAAACTGCAAACGAAAGAATTATAACAGATTTGATAGTATGGACTACGAAATTACATAAAATAATAGATTTTCAAATTGTAATCGAAACCTCTGTTTAGGATAGTATAAAGAGATGATTTAGGCGTGTTATTAAATTAAAACTTTTAGGAGTAGTAGTGATTATAGCGTTCTGGAACTTGGTAGCTTAAGGACCCCAATGGCGTAACTAGGATTATTTTCTGCCCCCCCCCATTTTTAAATTGAAAAAATATATAGATATATAGATGTACATATAATGCATATAATAAAAACAATTGCTAGATTTTTGTAAGGGAATTGATCTGACGGTATTAAATGAAAGAAGACGCAGCGATAAAAACGGAGAATTTACATTTGTTGGTGAACAGGGTTCATCAACTAATGACTACTGTTTTGCAGCAAACACGTTGGTAGAACGAATTTATGACTTTAAAGTTAAATCGAAAACATTTTTTGACCATATTCCAACTAATGTTACTAAATTAGGCTCATTAGACCAGGAAAAACTGTTAGTTCTATAAAATTACCACCTAAATTGTTGCTTAGAGGACATCAAGTCAAAACATACCAAACAAAAACCTAACAACGCCATAGAAGAAGATCGTTTAAGTGGTATCCTCTATTCCTTGGAAACCCTGGATAAAATAATAACTAAATCTGCCTCTGTAGTAAATATCACGAAATCTTCTTACCGTGAGAAGTGGTTCGACAGATAATGTTTTAAAGCTCGTGAAAAAACTTTTGGAGCTCTGAATCTCTTCAGGAAATATAACCTTGATAATTTCCGCCAACTTATACGGAATCCAACAAAACATATAAAGTCATTTGCAAGGGTAAAAAAAGTGCTAAGTATACCAGTCACGCAAGAAGCATCAAACGCAACAAATTCAAAATCGTTCTGCAAAGCGATTCGATTAAATAATGGACAAACATTCACTATTGACAAAAATATTCACCTTGACCAACTAAGAATGCACTTTAGTTCCGTTCGATCAACAAGTACGAAGTAGAAACAGTAATAGCGAAATCAAAAACAAACAAGATGCATGGAATTAACAGAATCCCGTTTGAGTTTTACCAAGCAGCAACGGAAGAGATGATCTGTGCCTTAACTAAAGCTTTTAATAATATATTTGAGTCTGGTAAAATCCCTGAGAGCTTTAGAAAATCAATCCTGTTCCCCATCCATAAAAAGGAGATCCAAACGCTCCCGAAAACTATAGAGGTGTATCCTTTATTAACTCTTCTAAGAAGAGTTAATAATCCTCTTTGTTAGGAATTACGGTTTGGATAGACAACCACAATCTAATATGTGATTTCCAAGCAGGATTTAGAAGAGGATACCCCACAATGGCCCATGTTTTCTCGCTTACAAATATCGAGCACTCTTTTCAAGAACGGAATACAGAACTGTATGGTTTTAAACGTTGATTTCGAAGCTGCTTTCGATTCTTTGGGTCGTAATGCTTTTTTTTATAAGCTTGTCGTCAAATGAATGTCAAACATGCTCTCGCATCTATATTCACGTTCCAACCACATGACCAACATCAGTCAAAAAACAAACGTTGCGGCAATCAAATCGTAATAGAAATCATTTCTAAACTTTCATTGCCGAACTAAATCACGAACCAAGCACGGAAATAAAACCGAATCCTCAAATAAAAAAAATGTCGCATTTAAAACCACTTCTAAATCAAAGGAAATTTTCGGACTTACCGCGTATATTTAATAATCTTATTGATTAATTTCACCCGACGTTTCGACAGAATTGCATCTAGTCGTGGTCCCGGTGTTGCACTTTTTCACCAGGGTATTTGATATGGGGAGGGTAATCAAATATTAAATAATATTGTTTTTATTATTATGTATACACATTTTGGATATTATAAATCCACTAATTCAGTTAGCCCGTGACCACGACTAGATGCAATTCAGTCGAAACATCGGGTGAAATTAATCAATAAGATTATTAAATATGCGCGTTAAGTCCGAAAAGTTGCTTTTATAAAATGTTTGTCAGTCGCGTAGAAAATAGTTTTAAATCTAAAACATTCTAAATCAATTTTAAAATGAGCGTCGTATAAAAAAAAATGTATTCCGTTATTTTTCGAAAACGGCTCATTTTGATGAAACTTTGCGTACGTTAAACTTGCAAGGTTTTGAATATAAGTGCATTACAGGATTTTGGCCAAAAATGCACATAACGAAGATTTGTTGTTAACGGCTTCTAATAAATACGGCCAGATTTTCTAAACGGCTAAACCGAATATATTTATATTTGGTACGGCACATTAGTTAATATGCAGCACAAGATGACGTTCAAAGATCTTAGCTAAACAACATAAAACGAAAAATATGATGATACATAATTTCATGAATTAAAACTTTTGTATTCACATAGAGCAAGTTCGTGCGACCCAGTCATGCTTAATTGGAAAACCACAAAAAAAAAAATAAAGCGAAAATCTACATTTTTCTGCAAAAAGTTGAGTTTTCAAGAAATTTGCAAAAAACTAAATTTCGACCCCTTCCTCCCCAAAAAAAAATGTTTGTTCCTGGCCAAATCATGGATACTTTAGAGGATTTGCTCAAGACATAAAACCAAGGTCTCCACCAAAATCCAGCTTTGTCCAAATTATTTCGTAATTTTGCCTTTTTTGTCTAATTTTTCTGGGCTATATAGAAATGTATGTATATACAATGGAAAAACTGACAAAAAGAGACAACCAAAATGAGCTTTAGCACATTTTTCGTTTACTTAACATCCGAACCACCATAAACAACGAAAAATGTCGTTTATGTTTAAGGAAATGCTTAGCTGAGATATAATACCACAATAAGTTGTCAAAATTAAACTTATTGGAAATCCACATCGGATATATAGAACTTTCTTTTTCATTTTTGTTATGTCAAATTTTAACCGGAAGCTTAGCATGTTTCGGAAATTGAGAAGACAAATCAATGTTAGTGAGAGGTTGATTAGCATTTTAAGTCGTTTTTGATTCCAGCGAACTTAAAAATAACCCCAAACCATTTTTATATGGCTTTTAAAAATTTATTTTCCTTGTTTACACACCGGCCGCGCGCCGTCTTCACTAGCTATTAATTTATCACCATCGCAAGCGCAAGAGTGGAGAGCAGAAAGCAGAAAAACTGTCAAATTTTTGTTGACTGGGCATTTTTCGCAAGAGCAGAGAGCAGGATGAAGAAGAACTGTCAAATTTTGTTGATGGGTATTGCAAAGCATAATCTTTCTTATTTTGAGAAAGGCGACAAATAGATACATTCAGAGCATCATTGTACTAAAAAATCTTAAAAACCTGGCAGAAATTAAAAGAAAAAATAGATTTTGGGTAAATCCCTTTTAAAAAAAAAGAACTCTCCATGATATGGAAGCTCATCTACTTAAAGATTTAATGTGGAAAGACGGGTGCGATTTTACTAATTGATGCAGGAGGACTATATTCATCAATTTGAAGAAATTCTTGGAATTGTGAGTAAGAAAGCATTGAACACATCAGCATCAGTGAATTATTTTACGTTTTTGTTAATTTTTTGTATAGATTCGAAATGGAATAGAGAAAAGCGACACAAGAATGCGGTTCGTAATTACGCCGAGAATGCGTTTGGCAATCGCATTGCGGTTTATTGCATCAGTTTAAATTTCGTTTGGAAAAAGTATGGTCGAGTAAAATATAAAATAATAATAACTTTTCTTCTGACAAGATAGAAATCTTTTACCGAAATTAATTTCATTAAGAATTAATAAATTGTTTTTACTAAAGAGTCATTTGAACATGAATAAAATGGAAGTATAATCAGGCTCCGCAGTTACTAACATATTTACTAAATTTATTATGTTCATTGTAAGGATATAAAATTATGAGGCCGATTTAACTTTTGTGGGAAGTATTGAATGTATTCAAATATTAAACACACTGCAATTACTTTAGTCTGTCATTGGAAACCGATACTTCAGCAACATTGCTATTATATGGTGTTTGTTTGATATTGCATAGAATAGTGTTAAATTTTTCAATACTTTTAAAATTCTTTCCAATATAAGTTCAGTAACAAGGCACATTTTACTGTGTACTTATCACACCTTTAAAGAACGTCAGAAAAACTTTGCGGTTTTTTTTCTGGCAGTTCAAAAAAAAAAGAACTGCAATTATTATTTGGAATAATAAAGATACGAGCAAAGCCTGGGAAATGAATACAGTACCTACTACTTCGCTTATTCAGCTAACTGAACTTATACCGACACATTTTCTATTAAAATACTTTAAATAGTATGAGTAGTCACCAACACAAACTTTCTGCCACAGGGTCGAACCGCAATACGACGGAAATTTTTTGGGGGCGCCAACTGAAATTTTAAAAAGCATAATTAAAGATTTTGTTTTCTAAAACAGATTTTTCTATGTTTTGTTACTCACTCACTTGTTACCGAGATCTGCATGAAGAAAAATGCATGCAGATCATTAAAACGAAGTTGTTTTTTGTATTTTATTAAGAAATAGTCTTTTTAGTCTATTTTTGTTTTATTTAAATAAAATAGTTTTTAATCTATAAGCTTGTAGCTACATTCCCTTGAAATGTTCGTTATTTTTAGATGCTATATAAAAGTATCTCGTTTTTAAAAATATTTCAATAACCATTTTGAATACTATGCTAAAACCATTGTATATACATTTGTATAGTACGTCCATCGTATGTAGCAACATTGTTGCAATTCTCCATTGCTCGAAGCGCCATCTAGCTATGTTGGGAGCTCTAGCTCTTTGGGGAGTGGCTTGTTGTTGGGGGATATTTTGAGGGATACAAACTGGGGAATATTATAACTAGAAGGCATATAGAAAATTTCAAAGAGTTGGAAGAAGATGAAAATTATAATTGTTGACTTTTTCTCTTTGAGCTTCTTCGTTTTAATTTTGATAATTAATGTTCATAAGAAAAGGGAATTGAAAGTTATTTATTTATAATGTATGACTGTATGCATGGTGGAAAATAAATATTTGGCTGCTTCTGAATGTGTAGGTGCTAGCTTTAATGCTGAACTATATGAAATGTGGCAAGCTACCTATTAGAATAGAATGTAGCTGCTGACGAAACAATGTGACGTCACAATTACATATTCCAATGAAAATTTTTGAAAAATAAATAACTAAATAAAATTTACAAATTTTATAGAAATAAAGTTATAAATTGGTGATGCAAAACTTGCTTTATTTTAAGAAAATCATGGATACGGGTATCAAAGTTGACATCTTTAAACTTTATTTGCAGCTAAACTAAGCGTCCTAGCGACTTAAAAAATGCATATTCGTGATCTAGGGAGTGCTACCTTTCAAACGCTGTATCACTTGTTTTGAAAAACAGACTTTTATCTTTAAACTTGATTTGCGGCTAAACTAAGCGTCCTACGGGTATCAAAGTTGACATCTTTAAACTTGATTTGCGGCTAAACTAAGCGTCCTAGCAATATAAAAAATGCATATTCGTGATCTAGGGAGTGCCACCTTTCAAACGCTGTATCACTTGATTTGAAAAACAGACTTTTATTTTTTAACTTGATTTCTTATAGGTACCTACCTACCTTACATCAAAACTAAACAGGAAATTTAAAATCTAAATCACAAAGAGATACTGAAATGTGGCAACATATAACTGAATGGTATCTTTTAATATGATTTTGTATACAAATTTTAGTTATGTAACCATGATTGCCATATGAAAAAAATTAACGTACCTATATTTATTTTCCTCACTTAAGTAGGTATAATGCGAGAATTGTTTGGCATCGACTCGGTTCGATTTTCAATTTCCCGAAAATACAACCGAGCCTGCGAAGCCTCTTCAAACCATACGTATATACACGATGATGAATTTCTCTCATAACTTTATCCTGTACCTATATACGGCTAGCTTAAAATTTTATTAAAAGTAATTTTTTTTTTTGTTTTGATTAAGTTTTAAACTTTATTAAACAGCTTTTGTTACTTGTTACACAAATTCTTAACATAGTATGCAAAACTTTATTAAGAAAAAAAATTGATACAAATTTATCAATATGGTAACCATTTTTTGATAAATCCCTTTTTCATTTTCAATTATCTGCAACAAAAACAAAATATAAATTTTTTGAGGAAACTAATCCGAAATAAACTTATCTGTGCCCGAGCCTTGGCATAAAATATATATTAGTACATATAGGTATATCAATAAAATACCTATATGTGCTTATCTATTTACGATTTTTTTTTCGGTTATAAAATATAAATTACATACCTACCTACTTACTTTTTTATTATTTCATTTTGTCTACAAGGTCGTGGCAGCAGCCAAGCAGCCAATAAAAAATGCTTCTCCCCTTGTTATTAATCTGTCAAGAAACGGAAATTTTTCAAACTGCTCACCCTCGTTATTGTTGTCAGAGCCAAAATAATATTGTCAACTCTTTCGCACAATATATGTCTTCACTAATTCCTTTGTGCGAACAGCGCTAATTTACGAAAATTTTTAGAAAGAATAAATCGTCGACGACGAAGCTACTATAGTTTCTATATGCAAAGCTAAAACGTCCCGAATTTTTGATATGCCCTTCAAAAATATTTGTTTCTATCAGTTCTGTTTGAGTATTAATTATTATGCGGTCGTTATTTTTTTTTTAATAAAGTATTTGCTCTGTCAATAAGTTTTGACTGTATTCTCAGTTCTTTTTCGACCATAAGACTCAAGTCTTCCTTTGAAGGTATTTTAAAAAATCCCTTAGTTTTATACGCTACTAACGAAATCGGCGTTTTTCGACCTTCCAAAAGCATATTCGTGATCTAGGGAGTGCCACCTTTCAAACGCTGTATCACTTGATTTGAAAAACAGACTTTTATTTTTTAACTTGATTTCTTATAGGTACCTACCTACCTTACATCAAAACTAAACAGGAAATTTAAAATCTAAATCACAAAGAGATACTGAAATGTGGCAACATATAACTGAATGGTATCTTTTAATATGATTTTGTATACAAATTTTAGTTATGTAACCATGATTGCCATATGAAAAAATTAACGTACCTATATTTATTTTCCTCACTTAAGTAGGTATAATGCGAGAATTGTTTGGCATCGACTCGGTTCGATTTTCAATTTCCCGAAAATACAACCGAGCCTGCGAAGCCTCTTCAAACCATACGTATATACACGATGATGAATTTCTCTCATAACTTTATCCTGTACCTATATACGGCTAGCTTAAAATTTTATTAAAAGTAATTTTTTTTTTGTTTTGATTAAGTTTTAAACTTTATTAAACAGCTTTTGTTACTTGTTACACAAATTCTTAACATAGTATGCAAAACTTTATTAAGAAAAAAAATTGATACAAATTTATCAATATGGTAACCATTTTTTGATAAATCCCTTTTTCATTTTCAATTATCTGCAACAAAAACAAAATATAAATTTTTTGAGGAAACTAATCCGAAATAAACTTATCTGTGCCCGAGCCTTGGCATAAAATATATATTAGTACATATAGGTATATCAATAAAATACCTATATGTGCTTATCTATTTACGATTTTTTTTTTCGGTTATAAAATATAAATTACATACCTACCTACTTACTTTTTTATTATTTCATTTTGTCTACAAGGTCGTGGCAGCAGCCAAGCAGCCAATAAAAAATGCTTCTCCCCTTGTTATTAATCTGTCAAGAAACGGAAATTTTTCAAACTGCTCACCCTCGTTATTGTTGTCAGAGCCAAAATAATATTGTCAACTCTTTCGCACAATATATGTCTTCACTAATTCCTTTGTGCGAACAGCGCTAATTTACGAAAATTTTTAGAAAGAATAAATCGTCGACGACGAAGCTACTATAGTTTCTATATGCAAAGCTAAAACGTCCCGAATTTTTGATATGCCCTTCAAAAATATTTGTTTCTATCAGTTCTGTTTGAGTATTAATTATTATGCGGTCGTTATTTTTTTTTAATAAAGTATTTGCTCTGTCAATAAGTTTTGACTGTATTCTCA
Organism: Baccha elongata; assembly: GCA_951217065.1. Lineage (NCBI taxonomy): Eukaryota > Metazoa > Arthropoda > Insecta > Diptera > Syrphidae > Baccha > Baccha elongata. Next base: position 206,725,085 of record OX578272.1, read on the forward strand.
GTTCTTTTTCGACCATAAGACTCAAGTCTTCCTTTGAAGGTATTTTTAAAAATCCCTTAGTTTTATACGCTACTAACGAAATCGGCGTTTTTCGACCTTCCAAAATGCTTTTGCAGTTTTCACACTTAAAATTTTTGTTAAGTTTAAAAACCACTAAACCTGCGATATATTTTACCAAATGGCTGGTGCACTTCTAAGCTTAGTCCAAGTAGAGTTCTTCTCTTTTTTGAATTGCAAGAAGTTCTTTTTAGATGCTATATAAAATGTCAAAAACTGGTATGAGCACAGGCTTTTCAAAACTGCAACATTGAGTATACACTACCACAACATGTCCTAGTATTATATGAACCAAAATCGGAACAACATCACACTGCGGTTTTTATTTCCAATTTTAAAGTACTTGTTTCATGTGATGAATTTTTTTTTTATTTTGATTAGCAATCACAAAACAATACTTACACGGGGTGCTCAAGTGGAACTTGTAGTATGAGATCTGGTTCATAATCAAAGTAATCTGGATCAAGTCCATTTGCAGAGACAACCAATGGCAGTATGTCCCATTCCGTTTGTTTTCCCTTCCATCCAAGCTTTCGGCACACCTGCAAAAAAAAATTTAATATCTGTTAACTATTATAACAAGGATATGTTTATGTGGTTATAGTCCTTTAAACTAAAGCATCTATAAAACGCCAAGATTATTTGCCTGCTTTTACCTGTAATGGTGCCTATAAAATCAAACACCTTACACTTGATATTTTTTACAATTACAACATAAGCTTTTTGCTATGGTGACATCTACTACTACAATGATTCGTCTAGGACCCTTTATATCTTTCACCCCCTTCTCTGTTTTGGGCTGCGGCTTTAAAATGTTGACGAAGCAGATGGCAGCCATGTTCTTGTCAGCCATTTAAATAAATATCCCAACTAATATAACTATTAATTAAAATAAAACTGTACCATGCAGCAAGACTTATGATGATACAACGGGCACTTCACTGTTTATCTGGAAAGGAATCCATTAAAGTTATTGCCTGTTGCTCTGTTGATAGTCGTTTTTTATTTTGAAATATTCCTCTATCTGTGTAAAGCAATCGCTTAAAATAATTTGTTGCTTGGTAACCCCTTAGTAAGTGTCGCTTAAAAATATATAATTTATTTCGACAACGACCGTACAAGGCGCAAAAGAAGTGATTTTGATTGTCAACTATCAACTATCACCTTACTTTATTCCAATCCTGCTTATCTTGTTTATTTTTTCTACACCAAATCCTCTTGATCATTTATTCGTGTAATTTTCTGATTGTGTAAATCAAAACCTCTCATCTGATTTACAACACCTACTCTGATTTACTAGAACTACAGTTAAAAAAAAATGACAAAATAAATATTTACTTCAAAACAATATTGGCTTATATTATTTTGTTCCGTTGTTAATTGATTGTTTCTTACCTTCATAAATCCGGTAGGCATTTGTACTAAAAATCTGCTGTAGGAACTTTTATTTGTAGCTCTTTAACACCTATTTACCAAGTATGCAATAATAGGGATGATTCAAAATAATTTTGAAGTCATTAGCAAGAAGGTAACTTGCCACAAGAGCAAGTTTGTGCGACCCAGTCGTGCTCTTTATTTTTCTTACGTTCTACGGCAAAAGCGTTCAGGTATGTTTTGTAGAGCGTGACATACAAACATGTTTGGATAATCAATATTGCAGCAAATTTATCGTTCTAGAGAACATACCTGAACGCTTTTGGTGTAGAACAGAACGTCAGACAAAAAAGTAATAGCGGCAAAACCGGAAAAAGGTCGAAAAAAATTGCAGTTTTCCCCCCTCCCCTTTAGCACAGGGTCATCAAGATCCAAAACTTGAGAGAATGTTATCAATCCCAAAACAACATCTGAAAGTTTCATTGAACCCCCACCTTTTTCCACCTAAAACTAACTGTCGACTGGACTAATTGTAATCTGGGTGGCATTAAATGATTTCAATATGAAAATAAGATGTTGCGGCATTGCATTGCAAATGCATTCAACGGAAAAAGAATATGAGCTTGTCGATTTTTTTACTTGAAATTTATTCTTAGTATGTTTTGTTAATCATTCTCTTCAAAGAATGCTTGATTTGAATTTTATAAATGATTAGCTATATCGAAGAAAACGTTTCCGAATGCATCTTTTGAATTTCCAACTCAATTCATCATGTTGCCATGTCGATATACATAAAAAATAATTTGTTTTAAAAATTATTATTCTTTTCAAACTATTATTAAATTTAAATATCATTTCAACACTGTAAACCTAAAAACTTAAATGAAATATGCCTTAATTTCGAATTGCAATTTAATCATAATAATAGTTCAAAATATAACTTTGAAGAATTTTTGTTAGAGAACGGGCTGCGAAAATTAAAAAATGCTTAAAATAAATAAATAAAAGCGATTTTTTAACCAATTTAGCATAAAATTCTAAAGTGTACCAAGCATTTTGAACCGAAGGCTTCTATCGGGGCTAGAACTGTATCATCAGCAGAAATGTATTAAGATCCAATATCGACACTAGAAAAACTAATCTCATCGCCAACATTCATTATGAATAATATGAATTAGTGTCAAACAGTGATCCCACACGTATTAAAATTTCAGATTTGTTGAAATACTTTTATAGTTACTATTTTTTTGGCACTTTCAAAAGTGTCTGCCATAAACTAAGCACCGTCATAAGTGTCTACCATTACTTTGTTTGAATAATAATAATAGTGAATAACGAAATATTCAAATTACAGACTTGTTAAAATGCTTTTAAAATTGGTCTAAATTTGCTACCTGTTGTAAGCGAAAGAAAAAAGATTGTACACAAACTAACACGGGCTGACAGGTATAGGTATCCTATCGTTATTTTTGTACCCATGTTATGGTTTGTTTAAATGAATAAGTGTCTTTGCTTTGTTTTATTATGTGTATATTCGCTGAGACACTGTGTTCATCGGAATAACACGAAAGAAGAGTCAGTCGTTTATTTGCCTCGCTAGTATAAAGACGTGTTCCGCTGTTGTTATAAATAAAGATAGACCTCATTATTAAATATTTAAATCGAGTGTTTATTTATTTTGAATCCAAAAGATAAGACTCCGCAGTTCTTAAACTGTGTTACCGCCGAGCTTAGTTAGTTTCATTTTAATGTACAGCAGGTAAAAGAAATTGACTGAATGAAATTTGAAGTTTGGTAAATTAAATGCAGTCTGCCGGCCACGGGCTCTTATACTATTTGTTTAAAAGGCCCCATACACGATCGAATATGCTTGGCTTATTACGATCCTAACCGTAAGCCGAACATGGCAAACATCGGTCAAAAAACAAACGTGGGAGAAATCAAATCGCAACAGAATTTATTTCTACACTTTCATTGCTCCCATTTTTGACCTTTTCTCACACACGCAGCAAAATGTTTGCTACTTAGCTCGTGTTGGAGTGTATTGCCAAGCTAAGCCACAAGCCCAGCATGCCAACCACCAACTATGTTGGCAGCACCCACATACGTTCCAACATGCTGGCCCAGCCAGTCGCCAACTACATTTTTGAAGATGCTCGCCCAATATATCCGATCGTGTGTTGGGCCTTTTAGGGCGATGATGTGTTCTGCAATCACTGAACATTGTGGTTTATTTAGTCTAATGTAAGATAAGTGTTCTTTAAACCTTTTGTTCTCAATTGATTTTATTTGTTTTTATTTTATTTTCTTTTGTAAAATTTAAGTATCCGTTACATATTATGTAGGTATTGTAAAAAAAAGATTACATTTCGAGAGTCACAAATTTACTGTCAAACCTCAAAGTTAACTTAAGGCACAAAAGAATTTTTGTGTTTTCAAATTTTTACAAACTTAAAAAATAAAACAAGAAATTGGAAAGAAAATGCATTCCTAATTCTTAACACAGCCAGCTCCGCAATCATCGGCTACGCAAATGTCACACAAAGAAGATTTTATTTCATAGAATTCGGTGTTGCGTTTGTTGTTATCATAGTAATCATATACCGTTACAGGTGCTGGCTTTTGTTTAGCTACAGCATGTGATTTATCGGCTTCAATTGGTACACATGTTTGGCTGGTACTCAGACTATCGAAGTAGATAATGATCGTTGAGTCGGAATTTTTAGTATCAATACGCTTAACATTTTCAACTTCCCTGAGTTTGTACAAACTAGCAAAATCAACTGTGTAACCTGATAGCATTCTAACTTCCATCACAGCCATGTTAGATTCCTTTTTCTCATTTGAAGGGTTGTATTGTGTACATACCATTAAAGACAATTTCTCTTTTGGAGATTCTTGTACAACAGGCATTACAGTGAAGCTAGGTTTGGCATCCTTGTCGGCCATATTGTATCGGTATGAAACTTGAGCTAATGATGAACCAGTACCCTTGGCATTGATTTCAACTTGTTTACAATCAACTGGAAGCACATGAGTTTGCAAAATCAATGAGGTCTCAGGTGTCACCTTAATGGTTCCAGAGTTATCCTTGTCAGCAACGAAATCAATATCCATCGTTCCACTACCTGAACCGCTTTTTTCAGCGAATTTGGAAAGAGCTTCTAATCCAATAACTGTATCTTGTGTTGAAGCAAATCCTCCATTACTATTTCTTTGAGATACCAACCATTTGATGCTGGGCAATACAGATTCAACAGTTCCTGTCTTAAGTTTTGCCAATACAATATAAGCGGTCATTTCAACATCCACTGAAACTGGTCCATACCAAGATTTGTCAGAGACAACAGTCTTTGACCACCATTTACGGTCACCATCTTCCTTAGCCAAACCATCCAATTTAGCAAATACCTTCTTTGCTGATTCTTCGCGTTTGCCCATAAGTAAAGCTGATCCAGCGATAGCCAAAGAATACTGATCCTCATTTGAAGCCAATTCTTTCTCCAAGAATGTCAAACCCTTCTCAATGACATCCTTATACTTATCAGCAGACTCAACATTCTCCAAAAATGCTAACAAAACGTAAGCACTCAAACCAACAGAACCACCACTGTGCGAGCTATCAATGACTTCGCCGACTTCTAGGAATTCTCCACTAGGAAGTTGGTTATCAGCCAAGAATTTAAGACCATCTTCGATTATCTTGGGATCAATAACAGTATAAGGAATTGCTTGATGGAAGGATTTCATAACGTAAGCTGTTAACCAGGTGCTTCCACTCTTGTCAGATTTTCCAAATGCACTGTATGATCCATCGTCATGTTTGTATTGCAATTCACGCTGGTATCCAATTGCAAGGAAATTCTTTGCCTTTTCTTCTAATGCTGGAGTCAATTGCTTAATAGCATTCAAATACTTAAGAACCAAAATATTTGGTACAAAGTTCACCATATTCTGTTCACCACATCCATAAGGCATACGAATCAATTTATCCAAATTCTTAATAGTTGGTCCAAGAAGATCTCCAACAACTGACAGTTCAACGTATGCTGAGTCCTTGACAGAAGTTGCAGGAATGTCAATATCAATCTTAACCTTCTTTTCTTTTTCTTCGTTTAAATTCAAAAGATAGCCTTGTTAACAAAAGTTGTCACACCTTCAGGCTCAACTTTGAGACTTTGTTTCATAGCATCTCCAGCTAGTGGAGATATGGCTTCAATATTCAAACTAAGTGGTCCTACTTTATTTTTTTTGTTTAATTATAATAAACTCTACTACAGTCTTTGAGAAGCCAAGAATATTTTTTAATTTGTTTTAATTTGAAAAAAAGTAGCTCAATGTTATAAACAACAAATTGCTTTTATATATTGTTTGTTATTTCTGGTATATAGCTTATCGAAGCGCGTTTCGTGTCTTTTATCTCTTTGTTTTGTGAGAGCAGCGTAGACGATTTTTGTTTTTTTAAAATTTTATTTGAATGTTTCAAAATTAATCTATCAACTATTTTCTCACTGTAACCGTTTACATCTGCTACTTTTTTTATGTAGTTGTATTTTTTTTTATAATATGCAGCAGATAAAGGCAGTTTGCATAGTCTAAATAGAAATTCTCCAGCAATAATCTTCTCTTGGCCAGTCGGGATTTTGATGATGAAATGCATACGGGTGCGTGTTTTTAATCGTTTAAACGTTTACCCTTAATCGTTTATTTAAAATAATCAAAAGCAAAAATTAGTGCAAACAATAAGGTGTACTTTATGTTATTGTTACTTAACGGTTTTCACGGGTTCAATTTATTATATATATTTATCTCTAACTTTGTTTTAAGTATATTGCAATTAATGATAAACAAACTCGAACGCTACTGCAAAACCTTGAATTTGTCGGTGGATCTGTAGCAGCTCTAAATCATTGTACTCAAAAACACTGTACAAAAATATAATTAAAAATATAAAAACATAACTCACACTTACACATCTCATAAAATTTATTATTTGCAATTAAAATATTTTTCCTTGTCAATCGAGTAATCGATCAGATAATACAACTAATAGAAAATAAATATATACATATATAAAATAGATCATTTCATAAGTTTTATTATTCTTGTTGGTTGTAACATATAAATTGTTCAACTACAAATTGGTGACCCCGACGTGATATATAAATATGTATGTATTTTTGGCCCCATATGTGAGGAAGGACGATTCCGGAGACGGTACAATCATGAATTGTACGCAATCTACCTTGAAGCAGATATCGTGACAAAAATTAGGCTCGGTAGACTTCGGTGGGCAGGGCACCTAGCTCGCATGAGCGAAGAGGAACCTGGTCGGAAAGTTCTTTGTGGTACATTCTATGGCAGACGACAGCGTGGTAGACCATGCTTGCACTGGAGAGATGGCGTAGACCAGGACGCCCGGAGCCTTGGGGTGCGCAACTGGATGACGTCGGCTCGAGACCGGGATAGGTGGAGAGACTTGTTGAAGGAGGCCAGGACCGGACCCCGGTTGTCGAGCCGATGATGATGATGTATCTCAAAGAATAAAGGACATTTAATTCAATTAAATCAAGAAGTTGTGTCTAGCAAGCAAAGAAAATATACATAATTAAAGGTGGACGAAAACCATGGGGGACGAACTCCAAAAATTATTGCAACGCAGGCAAGACAACAATAAAAGAATTAATTATAAAAATTTCCAATTATTTGAATAATCAAACCAGATCTTCTCTTCAGGCTCTGACCAAATTGAAATCGCTCGATAATCTTTACAACAAATTCAAGGAGGTGCAGGATCAAATCAATGCAAAACAAATACAGACCAATTAAGACCACTATCAAAGTGAAGTCGCTGAAAGTGATCTGATTGATGACCAATTGTAGTAAAATTATGAAACAAATTAAAACAATTGCGTAAACAGAGGAAGAAAAACAAAGATTAGAAGATGAAACCAGCCCAAATATCATCAAAGAGCTCAAAGAAGAAATCGCCCGATTAAAACTCGTCAGTAACCAAACAATCGTCAAGGATCAAGATGTTTTCAAGCAACCCAATGCGCGAGTCAAGTTGCCTACATTTGACAAATCTCTACCACACATTTGGTTGACTCGGGTTGAGGCAGCATTCCAACTAGCCAATATAAATAATGACGAGCAGAAGCTTTCTCAAATTCTTTTTCAACACGGAAGGTGACGTTTTGAGGATGGTAGCAGACTTGGCAAGCATCAGCAAAAAATGTGAGGAATTTGAGCCTGTTTCGTGGTGAGGATTTCGTTGGTAAGAAGACTAGTGAAATTCTTGCCCACATCAAAAGTCTTGCGTCAAACCAATGCAACGCAACGCTTTTGACAACATTTTTGTTGGAACAAATTCCTCATCGATGCCAAGTATTGCTGACAATTTTGCCAGAGACAACCAATCTGGAATTCATCTGTCTACGGAATATCAATAAGAATTCATCTGTCTACGCAATATTAGCTCAACAAGGACCTAATAATTAAGGAAATGGAATCGATGGACAAGGCGATAAAAGATTTCACAGAAAAAGTTAACATAATACAAAAAGACATCCGCAGTTCCAGGTCCAGATCGCGCAATAATGCATCCCGTTCAAGAAGTAAATCAAATACTAATATATATTATAATACAATAATTCTGCAGCTGGTTTATGCTATTTCCACAAACGATTTGGAATCAACTCTTTCAAATGCAGCACACCATGTGCATGGAACCAGGTACAGCTTGTGAATTCGGAAAACTAAACACGCTGTCGTCAGTTAAATCGGTTGGCGACAGCAACATCATCGACTCCAAGGTAAACAATAACCAAATGAAAGAAACTCGTTTCCAAATTCTAGACAAATTAACGAATATGCGACATCTCATTGGCTCTGGAACAGCTGTTTCAGTCATACCAAGATCCACTATCCAGAAACCACTGAATATGAGGAAGTTGAAACTTTTTTCTGCCAACCAATCAGAGATCCACACGTTTAGAACTCAAACTATCACACTCGCACTGGGACTTCGTCGAGCTTTCAAATGGCTTTTTATCATAGCCGATTGTAATGTCCAAGTGGAAACGAGGCCTTAATCAACCGATAACACAAACAGATCGATAGACATATGTTTGTCTTTTTGAAATATAATATATGGATACACACAAAATGGTCAACCGCCAAGCATTGTTATAAGCGAAACCCTTTTTGATTAAATAAAGCCATATTATCTTTAAAAACAGCATTTTATTACAATTAAAATACATAATTTTACAATTGGCGACGAGAATGGAAGTTGCATCAACGTGGAACAACAATATATCACCATTTAACACTTTGGAAACATACAACATTGGTGAAAGATGGAAGAAGTGGATTTGGATATTCGAGAATTTTCTGGTGGCTTCTCAAATAGATGATGCAAAACGAAAGAAAGCACTTCTTTTACATCTAGCAGGTGAGTTAGTATCTGATATTTATATATTTATATTATATATTTATATTATATTTATATTTCCCTTCCTCAATTCCTATCCCACACTGCAACTGCAACTGCAACTAACACGGAAAATGGCGGATCACAAACACCGAAAGACGAATACCAAGTGGCAAAGGAAAAATTGTCTGATTACTTTGTACCACTCAGCAACAAGGAATAATTCGAAATTTTCAACTTTCGTAAAATGCAACAAGAATCCACAGAAAAAATGTCCCATCATCTGAAAACTGTGGATACGCTGTTGGCGAGAAGAAAGAAAATGAGATCAAAAGGCAAATCCTTTATGGAACAGCATCAACATTGGTGCGAAGAGAAAGGCCAACTGTAGACCAGCTGCTAACATATTATGCCAAGTCATTGGAAACCACAGATGTTCAAGTCGACGGCATAGAAGGAAACAATGAGGATCAAAGTGAACGCACCAACGCAATCAACATAAAGAGGAAGTTTTCGCACAACAAAACTAATCAAAATCCTAGTGCACATTTTAGTGGCCATACAAATAATTGCAGCACAAACAGATGCATGTGTTTCTTTTGTGGTAGTGCATGGCATGAAGGCGAACTTTCAGCTGTCCAGGTAGAAAATCAAAATGCAATTTGTGCAACAAAAAGGGGCATTGGGCAAAGGTGTGTCGTTCAAAAAATCTCAAATTAGCTGCAGTAAATAGTGAACAAGATTTTATAACGATTGACGATATCAAAAACGTTCTGCAAACTTTAAAAACTTTAAAGTCAGTTGGCTTTGATAGCATACAAAATATGTACCTAAAACATTTGCCTACAGCGGGGTTAAAATTCTTGCAAGGATTGTTTAATGCTTGTATTTACTTAGGCTATTTTCCAAATGAATGTAAAAAAGCAAAGGTAGTACCTATTTTGAAGCCTGGTAAAATTGCCAACTTGACTACTAACTACAGGCCAATAAGTCTACTCAGTTCACTCAGCAAGTGTTTTGAAAAAGTGATAAAGAAAAAAATATTGAATCATATTAACTCAAATAATATTTTGCCTCGAGAACAATTTGGTTTTCGTGAATTACATAGCACTATTCACCAAATTTGAACATAAAAAGAAGCACAGGCATGGTACTGCTGGATATAGAAAAAGCATTTGATTCGGTCTGGCATGACGGTCTTTTGCATAAGCTCTTACATATTGGACTGAAGCAAATGGTATTGCGGAAAGATTGGTTAAGACTTTAAAAAAAATCTTATTAGTGCAGAGCTTGAAAGTAAAAACTTAGCATTTCAACTACATGACTTTATGTTCAACTATCGCCCAGCGCCGCATTCTCCAACTGGAATATCGACATTTGAAATCGTATTTGGACGGAAAATTAGAACATTTTTACCAACAATACCAACAACATCAAGTCGGACAAAAATTGGAAAAACGCGGGAGAATCAATGAAGAAGAACCAACAAAAACAAAAAAAATATGCAGACAAAAGACGAAGAACACGGCGCAATAAAATAAGAACAGGCGACTTGGTACTATGCAAACAGAAGAAAACTAACAAACTGACTCCGATCTTCAACCCTGACCCATTTGTGGTTACAAAAATAACTGGAACAAAAATTACCGCCGAAAGAAAAAGAAAGATCGTCGAAAGAAATGCGTCATTTTTCAAAATAGTAACACGTACCTCCATTTCTGACTCCAGTACGCAGTTCAGACAACCTAATCAAAACCCCATATTCCAAAAATATTTCCCATTCCCTGTAAATATCTATACTAGCTCATCCTTCACAACAGCCATTAGATACGAAGAAGAAAAATACCAGAGAAAGACATCAAAACCACCAAGCCAACGTCAAGATCCACAAGAAGCACTCGTTCATGATGATCCAGAACACAGTGACTACTCAAACGACAAAAGTGATCCACAAGAAGAACTCGTTCATGATGATCCAGTACACAGTGGCTACTCAAACAACAAAAGTTTCCCAACAACATCTGAAATATTCAAAAATAACGAATGTTCAACTGTAAAGCCAAGAACATCTGGAAGAGTTAGACAACCACCAAAGCTTTTGAACGAATACATCTTGGGAGGTGTATCTGAATCTGAACAAGAGGAGGAATGTAATGTCCAAGGGTAAACGAGGCCTTAATCAACCGATAACACAAACAGATCGATAGACAGATGTTTGTCTGTTTGAAGTATAATATATGGATACACACAAAATGGTCAACCGCCAAGCATTGTTATAAGCGAAACCCTCTTTGATTAATTAAAGCCATATTATCTTTAAACACTGTATTTTACTACAATTAAAATACATAATTTTACACCGATGTACAATCTGCTATCATCGCAGCCGATTTTTTCACCCATCATAACCTCTTGATCGATTTTAAAAATCATTGACTTATTGATGCAACGACTATATTTGTAAAAAACGGAGGTATGATTAAAACTTCAACATTTGGTATTACAAGAATCAGTTCCAAGATGCCCTATTCAGCCCTCCGGGAAAAGTAGGATACACCATAAGTGCCCAATGATTTGCACCTATACCAGAACGTCTTAACTACCCCAAGCTTCAGACAGTCATGGAACTCCGCAGATTCTTGGGGATGATAAATTATTACAGGAGAAGTATACCAAGTGCAGAAAACATAATGTTACCCCTAAATAGCTACATCGAGAATTCAAAAAAGAATGATAAGACACAATTCAAATGGACACACGAATCAACAAACGCATTTAAGGAAATAAATCGCATCCTTGCCAAAGCAATATTAATGGCATTTCCATCACAAACACTCCAATAACACTTACAACTGATGCATCCAATATAGCACTAGGTGCTTCACTTGAACAGTTTGAAGATGAAACATGGAAACCAATTGGATTTTTTTCAAGAAAACTCACTGATGCTGAAAAGAAGTATTCTACTTATGATAGTGAACTTCTTGCTGTTTGTTTGTATTTCAAACATCTGTTAGAAGTTCGGGATTTTGTCATCAAAACTGATCACAAACCATTTACCAGAGCATTCAGCGAAAAATTAGAAAAAGCTTTAGATCGACAATTAAGTCAACTGGATTATATTTCCCAATTTTCAACACAAATTTTGTACGTCAAGGGTAACGAAAACATTGTGGCAGATGCAAAATTCCACATCAAACAAAATTCAAAAAATCACAGTTCAAGATAAAGTCGAAATTTATTGTGATGTATCAACTGGAACCGTTCGGCCCTACATACCAAAATCTCTAAGAAGTACAGCATTCAATTGTGACCACAATCTTTCTCATCCCAGTGGCAAAAAACATCAACTTGTCTTAGAGAAAAATTCACCTGGCCCGGAATAAGAAAAGATGCAATAAAATGGTCACGAGAATGTTTAGCATATCAAAAATCTAAAGTTCACAGACACAATAAATTGAAAGCAGAGCACATCGACATTCCTGATGGCAGATTCGATCACATCCATCTTGACATCATAATGCTTCCAGACTATAAAGGGTACAAATATTGTTTGACAATTATCGACAGATTTTCCAGATGGCCAGTAGCAGTACCACTCAAGGACATCCTTGGATCTAGTTCTGATTTAAACCCACAACAAATACCTGAACATATAGGGGGATCAACAATGGATAGACCATTACAAACTTACTGGAGAAAGCCGAAGCAAGTGACCCTCAAGCTATAATTTTCCTAAGGGAAACTCTCTTACGTGGGGAATAGTGTAGCAGCTCTAAATCACTGTACTCAAAAACACTGTAAAAAACATAATTAAACAAATAAAAACATAACTCACACTTACACATTTCATAAAATTTATTATTTGAAATTAAAATATTTTTCATTATCAATCAAGTAATCGATCAGTTAACATCGAATAGAAAATAATATAAATACAATTTGATAGAAACTAAATATATGTATATGTAAAATAGAACATTTCAGAAGTATTATTGTTCATGTTGGTTGAGGAGGAACCCATATAAATTGTCAAGGAGTAAGTATAAGGAGTAGTGATCTTATCTAACCTTAACCTAAATAAGCATCTTCTATACAAATTGTCTGATGCTAAACGTGCTATGTGTTCTGTTTGGAGAAATTGTACTAATAAGAAAAACATTTGACATGAGGCAAAGTATAAAATCTTTTGAACAGTGGTGTTATCAATTCTCTTTAACGGAGCCCAAGTATGGGCATATCTTTCCTTTGAGGCTGTGGAAAAATTCCTTCGTTTTTTTATTAAAAGTACTTTCAGGTTTCCTAGTGAAGTTGAAACTGAAGTTAAACTTTATTCAGACATTATAAAAACAATTAACATTCTTCTTAAATCTAAATGTTCATTTTGGTCGACTTAAAGATATGTCCGACTTAAGCAAAACTTTAATAAATGTTTGTTACATTTGAACCATTTAATTAATTTTATTAATATTTTAAAAATGTGTTTTACATTAAACGTGCACCCTTGCTCCCGGCGTGCAATCTCAACTTTGCTTTTGAAGCATCTTAACTTCTATGACTAAAACTTAAAACTAAATGAAAACTAAACTAAAACTAAAAGAATACCCTTATCTTAATAGATAGCATGAATAATTTTTATCATACATACATTGGGTGCACAAAGTTTAAAAATTCTTAAGGTTCGGTATAAATCTTTTATACCATTCAAAGAAAATTCAAACTTGATGCAATATAAACCAAGGTTTATGTGATAATGTAAATCAATTTATAACAATTTTATTTTATTTTTGGACACCCTTAAAATGCATTTTGATTACGTTGAAGGTGTTCTTGCGATATGAGAAGAAAGAATTCCAAGACAGGTTCTGGCGCAGTTGGCCTGTGAATCTGCAATAAGCTTACATGTATCAATAAGCGATAATCCTGATGCACTTAGGCTGAAATTCAACAATTTACTCAAGAGGACAGGAAGTTTCATTTATGATAAGTTTAGAAACGAAGCTGAATCGTCCCAATACAGAGAATACTACAGCAAACTGAATCATTACTTGAATAAACACGTATTTTTTAGCCCAAACCACAACCGAACAAAAGCGTTTAAATTGAGAGGTTAAGTAAAAGTTTGAATTTTATTCCACATAGGCCAGAAATACCTCTGCTGTGCGATATATGCAATTTAAGACTGCGCGGAGATGTGTTTCACTTTCTGGGAAGCTGCCCAATACTCAAAGAATTCCGCAGGCTCTTTTTTGGAGTAGATACACTGGATTTAGTCGTAGTGATAGCTATATTAAATGGAGAACGAAGCTGCGATCTTCTAATAGAGTATACTTGGAATCCTCTTCGTTATCGAAAAAAAATTTAAAGTCTTATTTTGTTTTGAAATCTAAATACTATGGGCCATATTCATAGATGTTTGATAAGTTGTTATTAAGTTGTTTTTAAGCTAAACTCGAGTTTTTGCAATTCATAGAAAATTTAGACCCAAGTCTAAACGAATAACTTGAGTCTAACTTTAAACAGTACCAAACCTATTTTTTAGTCGTTTTTAAGTATGGTCACAAGTAATTTAAGTCCGCTTGACAGGTAGGTACTCAACAATTGACATTTTGGCGTTGTTGACGTCACTCGAAAGTAGATTTTCCACTAAACTTAAGGGCTCATACAGAATTATTCGTTTTTTTGTATAAAGTGTAAGTGATTGGAAAAATAAAATAAATAAATTTGTATAATAGAGAAAAATTCCAATCAAGAACTTTTTGTTGTTGAAAATAAAAATTTAAAAATCGCAATTGAGAATAGTTATAGTCGTTGAGAGAGAAAATACAAACAATTAAAACCACTACATGGAAAACAATTGAATTACAAAAAACTTTCATTTCCACCTTAAAACAACAATTCGACACAAACGTCAAACACAAAAAAAAAGAACATTAAAGAATTTTCCGTGCTTGAAAATAATTTTGTATTCGAATACACATTTGAAGAAATAAATATAATTAAATAATAACAAAAAGAATCAATGGATTCCAGCATTGAAGAAGACTTCGAAATATTGGAGGAATCATTTTAATAATTTTATAGATTATAATTAAAATGTTAGTCTGGTAGACGGCCTTTGGCCAATCCATGATAGACTTTTTAGGCGAGTTTATATTTCTAAGCGCTCACCTGATCAAGCGAATCCAAAAATTTCCAGGCTCAGTTTTTTGACAGTGAGAAATTGTGTTTATATTTCTGAGCATAAGGAGATGTCGGAGATCTTAGAAATATAAACTGATCCATTATATCAAAAACACTGAAATGCAATTCTAGTTTATATTTGTGAAGTCAATAAAACTAAACTAAACTAAACTATATTGCAACAACTCCACCAACTCTTCATAGTCATGAGGAAAGAATAAAGAGGCAGCAAAAGCATCGAAGTATAGGCTACGTTCTCAAACATATCGGCGCATTAAACTAGAGAATAAAATTAAGAGATAGAAAAATAATGAGTGGAAAAGAAAAAAAATCAACAAAATGAGGTGTACAGTACATTTATTTAAAAGGTAATTGTTTTATTTTAAAGGTAATTTCTTTAGAAGACAATTATAAAGCTATGTACCACAATAAGTTACTCAATGAACAGAAGATTTAATGCGTTATATGTTGAACAGAACGTTTTATGAGTTAATAAATCTAACAAAAAAGCAAAACAAAAATTAGGCCACAGGACTCTGAATCTAATAATAAATTCGGGGTTTTATGAATTTCGGATTTTTGTGAATTTATTAATAATTTTTGCCGTCGTATTGCTACATAAGTTATTTTATATTTCATAAATAATTGTCCGTTAATTTTATCATGCAGTGATAATGTCATTTAAAGAAAATTTGTGAGAGAGGTGTCGTAAACAAACTTACCTCAGTAATTTCAACATTCATTGGATCTCCTTTTACACTGCCGTCGTTTTGCTTATAACCAGCATAGGATATTAGCTGATTATTCCAAATTCGGAAATCATGCCTTTCGTCGGTTTTTTGAGGAAATATGGTAATAGCCGACCTAAACAAAAATTATACGATGTATTAAGTTCAGGATAAAGCAGACTTTTGCACATAAATCAGTTAAATTGTGTACTTAAATTAATATAAGACTTTATATATCTGTTTCTTAAAAAGACTTATGTAATCTATTAATTTTGGAACCGAACTGTTCCTATCACGGTACAGGAACAGGTAACACAATTATACATAAATTATACTTATTGAGACAGCGATCACCAACATAGGAAATACTGAATCCACAAATGGTTGCGTGATGCTGTAATTTAATATTCCAATTTAATGGCGATCGGTGTCGAATCTGTAAATTAAGATTTTCGATGATATTAAAAATTTTGATGTATCCGCATTTTTTTTTAAATAAAATTTTCTTCTCGGTAAGATTATAACATTTTTTTTTTTACTCTCTCAAAAAGTTATGATGATCTATCACAGCAGTTAGGAAAATTGAAAGGTAAATGAAAGGATATACCGATGCACATTAGTTTAAAATATCTAAGCATCACAATGGGAGGTAAAAATTGAGACGTGTGAAGCATTCCACATTCTTGTTATGCAGTTAAGGAAAGAACCGCTGTATTTCACTGTTCGTCTTTGTGAGCATTCCTTGCAGCGCAAGTATTACGCTTGATTGTTTAAGGGGAGGAATGCAACTAGCTATTTCTTCGAAACACTCTTTATAACTACAAGTACCGATAAAATAAGGAAAGACAGAAAACGTTACGATGATGTTCAAGTGACGTAAACGTTTCCGTTATAGTTCTATTACCTATCAGAAACTTTAGATAGGTTATAGGGGCACCTGACCACACACGAGAATCGTACTAAAGCTTTGGATGTATGCTTTGTAAATGATAGCCAGATCTAAGGGAGTAATAAACTTTTAAGCATTTCGCTGAGTTTTTGCCTATGTCAAATATGTGGTCATTCTAGTGGACAGAAGCATTCAGTTTTCGAAGCATTAAATTCCACTATGAATGTGATGAGCTTATCATATGCTGTCGCTCCAGTTCCACTTCCAAAGAACATGGTTGTGAATCTGGAAATGAATATGAAAAGCCGAGGTTGCTGTCGTTAACAAAACAGTTTAATGGATTAAAAGTTTTAGAAAGAAGATCATTGATAAAAATAAGAGAGCGCGAAGATAAAACGCAGCCCTGAGCACACCACCATTTATTTTGAATATTTCAGACTTAGAACCATCCAATACTATTTGTGTTGTATGTAACGGTCAGAAATGTAATTTCTAATCGGGGAGAGTACGATAATTTTGGCGCCAAGAATTGATAACTGTTTTTTGTAAAACAGATCAATACAAGCATTTTTTACTATGGGTGGGGGTCTATCTCCCTCCGTTTGGGCGGGAGGGGCAATTTTATAAAAACAGTGCTAAAAATTTAAAACAAATATTAAAAAATAACGGTAATACTTACAACTAAGTTTTATATCTTTTTTTAAAGCCAATTCTTTTTTCTATTAGACGTTTTTTTAAAATCAAGTGAAACCTATGCATAGTCTTTGAAAAAACGGACTGTAAACTCAAAAATTGCGAAAAAAAGGTAAAAAAAAAACTTTGAAGTGTGATTTTTCAAAACTGTGAAACAAAATACTACTTTTTTTATAAAATTCGTTGCTCATATTAATGTTAAATCATAAACTGAAAACAAAATGATTTTATGTTTTCTGGTTTTTGAGAAAATGGAAAATTACTAAAACAACTTTTTTATTGGATACAGTGAGGTATGTAAGGGCAACCCCCCTGCTTGGTCACACTATAGGATTTGGCGTGGGTGCGAGTTTCTGTTGCATTTAAAGATGCCCAAGCATCATTACAAAAACGAACCTACGTACATAATTCACCGTATACAAAAAAAAAAGAAAACTCTTATAAGAAAGTAGTTTTAGTAATTTTCCATTTTCTCAAAAACCAGAAAACATAAAATCATTTTGTTTTCAGTTTATGATTTAAAATTAATATCAGCAACGAATTTTATAAAAAAAAGTAGTATTTTATTTTACAGTTTTGAAAAACCACATTTCAAAGTTTTTTTTTACCTTTTTTTTCACAATTTTTGAGTTTAAAGTCCGTTTTTCAAAGACTATGCATAGGTTTCACTTGATTTAAAAAACATCGAATAGAAAAAAGTATTGGCTTTAAAAAAAGATATAAAACTTAGTTGTTAATATTACCGTTATTTTTTAATATTTGTTTAAAATTTTTAGCACTGTTTTTATAAAACTGCCCCTCCCGCCCAAACGGAGGGAGATAGACCCCCCCCCCCATAGTAAAAAATGCTTGTATTGATCTGTTTTACATAAAACAGTTATCAATTCTTGGCGCCAAAGTTATCGTACTCGTGCCTTCTAATCCAACGAAGAAGAGATTCATCAATACCGATTGCAGGCATTTTCTATGAAAGAGCCTGATGCCAAACTCTAACAAATACTCTTGCAATATCAAGCGCAATAATCTTATTTCCTCCAAAACGATGCACAGTGTTTCGCGTAGAACAAGCTACGTGGACAAAAATATTTGTTCAAGTTTTTTGAATTAATTTGGTTGATTCGGTAATATTAAAGTCAAATTCAAATGAAAAATTCAAAAATAAGATTTAAGAAAAAAAGTATAATGTTATGTTTCCACCAAAAATAAAACCCTGTTTGGAGAGATAAAGATTTAGCAGCGTTTTTACCGGTCAAATTGATTTATAAAACGATTAACTTGACAAGAGGTCTTACAACTATAAAACACCGAAACATTTCATTCAGAAATTTTATGTTTATTACCTATATAAAATGCACTTACATATGTATTTCCCAAAATTCACTATTAATCCACAATATACCGTCAAAATAATGAAATTAAAGTATTATACTTCGATTAAAATTAATAAGAAGCAAAAATATTTACAAAATTTATTGACAAATTCATTGTTGACATCTACAATGACATTTGAAATAAAAGTTCAGTCCTAATAATGAAGATTTGGTATTTATATTTGTATGGTAAGTCTAGTGATTTAAAACGATATTATGGATAAATCTAGTCAAATCAAGATTAAGTGCTTGGTGGAAACATGGTATAACATCGTAACTCGTAAAAATACGAAATAAAGAAAATTTAACACAAAGCCACTTTAATCGGCATTTCGTATCCTAAAAATTGAACAAAACTAAACGTCATCCAAAGAATTCAATTTGAAATTTCGTTCACTTTTTTTGTTTTTCGGGCATTTTTCGAAAAACTCAAATTTTAATGCTGAGTGAACGTTGTCTGTTTAAAAGAAATTTGTTTTATAGTTGTACTCAAGTGTGCAACTTAATACAATTATTTTTATAATCCTGAAAGATGCCACTACAAAATGTAAAAAATACATCCCGGGTACATAAGGGTACAAATACCTTACAGGCTTTCAAAATTGTTACTATAAGAAAAACACTTATTGTTTTTGGAAAATATTGTTAAATAAATACAACACATACTATTATTAACCAAAACCATTATTTATATTCTGCAGTCACTAATGAAACATAGGAGTTATATAATATTAAGTGAATTTTTAACTTAACATATTTATTTTTTCATCTGAAATGTATGATAATTTTCATATATGACACAAGCACCTTAATTTTCATTTTTTTTTATAAAAAAACGTATTATCTCTTTTTTATTGGTTCTTATAATTATAATAAGTTGTGTAAGCCCATGAAAATTAGACAAAAAAGGCAAATTCACGAAAAAATTAAAAAAAAACTGCTTAGCCTTAATATGATCCGGAGGCTAAAATTTTAAGACGGTAAAAATATGCCTGAAATTTTTTTTGTCGAGAAACATCACCATTGACAAAAAGTCAGTCATACGAAATTTTATCAAAATCGATCGTTTTCTTCGAGAAAAATTGAATTAACTGTAAGACTTATATATAGTAGGTACTGTTATTTTCAGACATAGGATAAAATTAAAAAAATACGCTTGGGCAAATTGGCGAAACATCCAGACTGACAGACGGACAGACAGACAAACTGACATAATTGTCGGAGTTACTTTTTTCGTGTTCTCGAGAACATTTGGAAAAACTAAAACCTTTTTACGGAAAGTATCTGTTATACTTAGTTTTGTTTTTTTTTTCAAATTTTCTGGAGAAAAGTTTGAAGGATTTTGATAAATCTTAATGAATTTTATATACATAATTGCCTTTAAAAACTGGCTACTAAAACAGAGTGTTGGCTTTCAAAAAAGATATAAAACTTTATTCAAGGTATTGCCGCCAAAGTTATCGTACTCTCCCCAAACTCTACACTAGTTCTAATGATTTTTACTATATTCCACCAAAATGTGAGAAGTATGCGAAAACATTTTTATTTACTTTGTTCTCATCTTTACAATTGCCTTAAAAATTTAACAAATGTAATAATTTTGACAGAGATATGGATTTTCAAGCATGAAATAAGCCAATTTCATTTCCGGGATACAAGTCTTATTGCAAAATGCAATGAAAGAAAAGTCATCTAATGAGCAAGAAACCAATCAATTGCTATCGCACGAGGCTTGGGGTCCGTTTATGTCATGGTAATGAAAATCCTTCTAATTCTTTTTCTTCATTTATTGATATTCTAAATAAACATATTATTCATGCCAGTCAAATAAAAAGGTAAGATCGAAGGAAAATAAAATAAAACCATGGATGACAAATTATATATGTGATCAAATCTGAAAGAAGAATGTGTAGGTAGGTAGGTAAGATGGCGGTTTCGCAGAACAACTGTTCCGAAGAAACCCAATTAGCGCGGAAAAGCGCCGTTTTGATACCAGAACTCGTTTGACCTAATTTTTGTGATATAGTGGTAGTGACTGTTAAGCTGAGGGGACTAGTTTTTGGTCTGTGCCCGCAATCACAAGGGAAGAACCTAGCTCACACTGTGTGCTGGGTGGTTCCATTTCGACTGAGACACGACCAATTAACTTTACACCAGATCTATATGAGGCTAGTCCCGTTCAAAGGCGGTACACCTGCCAGATGTAAATCCGTGTTTTGATGCTTTCGCCGCAAGATAGAGTAAGTGCTAGTCCGAAAAGCTATTCCTAAAGGTAAGTTCCAGAAACTTAAAAGGTGAAAGTTGAAATGGAAAGTGAGTGAGTGCTTTGAAAAGCTAAGGGGACCAGTTTTTGGTCTGTGCCCGCAGTCCCAAAGGAAGAAATTAGCTCACACTGTGTGCTTGGTGGTTCCATCCGGACTGAGAGCCTGCCCAATAACTTTACACTAGATCTATATGAGGCTAAGCCCGTTCAAAGACAATTTATACCTACCAGGTATTAATCAGTGCTCTGATGCTATTTCCAAAGATAGAGTAAGTGCTAGTCCGAATAGCCAGTCCTAAACGGAAGTTCCAAAAACTTCCAAGGTGAAAGTTGAAATAGAGATATTGCTTGGTTTGTTAGAGCCAACTGGTGCTGTTGAGAAAAGCGGTAAAATCATTTATCCTTTTGTTGTCGAGAAACAGGCTACTAAATGCCTGGAGGCGAGATCTAGCCAGGGCCGGACAGTGGCAGAGGAAATGCTCAATAGCTTCCTTCTCCAGCGGATTTCTACAACTACGGCAGTAGCTGTTAAAAGGTATGCGCAGTTAAGCTGCGTGTTCGCCTATTGGCCAATGGCCAGTGACGATTGCAACGACCCTGGCCGTGTCTATTCTGTTTCGTTTTATTAAATCTTGGTTCACAAGAAATTAAAAACAAATATCAGGAAATGCAAGTCAACCGCACCTTATCTAAACAATTAAATAGTTCCACATTTGATGAAACTTCCATAGGGTCGTCCTATTTTTGCAGTCCCACGAATCAAACTGACATAATTTTATGTCAACGCAAAAGTTCAGCTATAGGAATTCAAGAATGAAGAATAGGAATTTATGTATTATGTTTACAATGCCGCGTTAAGCGTTTACGTTACGATTTGGCATCCACTACCAGGTACACAAACCAACTTAACGACAGCCAGCGCGACGCAGAAGTGGAAATATTTCCACTCTTGCACGCGTTGAACAAGATCCGTAGCCATACAAGGTTGGAAAGTGGGGTTATAATTAATTTTTTTAACACAAAAGTGCCTGAATTAGTGATAAACAAATAGAGATGAAGTGAAATGAAACCATCTAATCATTTTTTTGACCTTGTTTGAGTATTGACATCGAGAAAATACACCGCCGAAATATTTTTTCTAAATATGGGCCTGTCTCTGACATTTTGATAAACAGATGTGTGTGTTTGAAGGGAAATAAAAAGATTTTGTAGTTGGGCAAGTTTTAAATGCATTTAAATGGAGTTATATAGCTTCATTTAGTAATAAATTTAATACCAACAAATACAGTTTTTATAATGAGGAAAAACACATGATATTAATATCAAAATCGTAAAACAACTTTATGCTATTTCACTTGAGTTCTTCTGTCATCTCAACGCGCCCGTAACGCCGTCTAAATTTAACGTACTAAACCATCTAAACATTTATTTGACTTTGTTTGAGTATTTTCACCGAGAGTATTCCCGCCGCAATATCTTTCTGGATATGGTCCTGTCTCTGACATTTTGATAAATAGATGTGTGTGTTTGAAAAGAATTTAATAGATTTTGTAGTTGGGCAAGTTTTAAATGCATTTAAATATAGTTTCATTTGGTGATAAATTTGTTACCAGCAAATTCAATATTATTTTTATAATAAAAAAAAAAAAACACATGATATTCATTTCGGATTGGCAAAACAACTTTTCAAGACTATTTTTATATTTTCAAGACTATTTTACATTGGATATCAGTCTTAAGTGTGGGAGAACTGTTGTAACATATTATAACTCAGTGTTTATCATACTTTGATACTTGTTTTTATAGTAGGCATTGTTTTGTAATTTAATAGCCCAGTTTATATTTCTAGGATCTCCGAGATCTCCGTATGCTTAGAAATAGAAACACAATTTCTCAGTGAAATTTTACACTACTGCTGTCAAAAAACTGAGCCTGAAAAATTTTGAATTCGTTTGTTCAGGTGAGCGCTCAGAAACATAAACTCGCCTAGTATTTAATATTTTTAAGAACCTAGAATTAAGTTAGTTGAAAATAAATACTCATTGGGCCTCCACACACGAGACTAATTCATTCGGGGAAACCCTGGTTTCTAGGATAGGGAAGTGAAGTGTGCAGTATAAATCAGACTAAAATCTTCCACCAAGTTCGAAGTGGAAGAAGGAAGTGCAAAACCATTACACCCACAACTTTCTACATTTTGAGGTCTTCAAAATTTTTTGTTTTCTCTCATTTCGTTTCATTTTTGTTGACGAAAGAGTAAATGCAGTTGCTAGGAAATGACTATATATCAATTTTGTTGTTGGAAGTGTAAATTTGTGAATACAGTTACTAGGATACGAAAATATTATCTCAAACAATTTAATACTTACACATAGGGAAGAGGCTTTATTTAAACAAATTTTAGGTTTTTATCCTGCTTATCCAAGGTTTTCTTCATAAAAATATTTTAAAATCTCAATTTAAGAATATAAGACTTGTGTTCTAATTTTGTTCGGTTGTTTCGCTTGGTTAAATTATTCTAAATACTTTGTACCTAAGGTTTGAAATTTTTTACCTTATCATACAAACATTTTCTGGTTCCCAAACCCCTTTTTAAGCACGTCCTGTGCTTAAATACATTAATTTTATTTATTTTACAATCGTTTTTATCATCTGTTTAATTGATATTAATTCATACAAAAAAATTCTTCCAAAGAACCTACGACCTGCTGAGCTAGACGGGAGGTAGCATTTTGAACGTGCTGTTTGTTGCTTTTTTTGTGTTCATTTCCCTGTACCTACCTTCATTATGTTTTGATTTGGTTTGATCTGTCAAATTAATTCATAAGTTTCTTCGGTTCCATCAGCGCGTATTGTATTTACATATAATTTAGTTTAATTCGTCGAAAATAATTTGTGCGAGATTTGGTTAATAGACACTGCAAGTCATAAGGATAGAAGCACGCATTTTCGAGAAGTAGAACTCAAATTTCTTTCATATTATGGCATACTCAATACAAAATTTTAGTGCACAAGAAGGAATGTTAAATATTCAATATAAAATACTGCATTAGATCTTCGAGACGAATTCTAACGGTGTAGTATAAGGAAAATAATCGATAAACCCATAATTTTCTGTGATTTAAACGCGTCATAAGAATAGAAGCACTTTAAAAATAAAAAGAAACAGAAATGCTGCAATTATTCTTTATTTAGTTTTTTTTATTTATTCATATTAAATTGATTAT
The DNA here is from genome assembly GCA_951217065.1 of Baccha elongata. Taxonomy (NCBI): domain Eukaryota; kingdom Metazoa; phylum Arthropoda; class Insecta; order Diptera; family Syrphidae; genus Baccha; species Baccha elongata. The sequence continues at coordinate 206,749,304 of OX578272.1, forward strand.
TTTCAATAATCAGAGTTTAAAATAACTTAAAAAATTCCATGTTTAAGCGGGTTATTCATCGAAGCCGAGAGCGAGGTCCGCACCAGGCGCGGAAGTTCTAATAATTCGTCCGAAACATGACGCAGTACACACCACGCTTCACATACTGCAATGACGGAGAGGGAAATCTGATCACCGATCCACAAAGCATACTGGAGCGATGGGAAGTGTACTTTAATGAATTGCTAAATGGTAAACTCACTGCAGAAGTAGAGGCTCCACTGCTTCAAGACGAATACCCTATGTTGCCGTCACCAAGCATAGAAGAGGTTGAGAAGGCTATAGGCCGGTTAAAGAAAAACAAAGCCCCGGGAGCTGATGGTATACCAGCCGAATTATTTCAACACGGTGGGCCAGCTCTACGTCAGGCAATTCATGATATTATGGTGCACGTGTGGGAGCATGAAGAAATGCCAGAAGACTGGCGAAAAGGTATAATATGCCCCATACATAAGAAAGGAGATGTCACAACGTGCAGCAACTATAGAGGTATCACGTTGTTGAGTACCGCCTATAAGATACTCTCCTCTATCCTACAAGACCGGATAACCCCATACGCTAAAACCATCATCGGACAATATCAGTGTGGTTTCATTCCAGGCAAATCAACAACTGATCAGATCTTTACCCTTAGGCAGGCGATGGAAAAATGTCTAGAATTTAACATCCCAACATACCACCTGTTTATAGACTTTAAGGCCGCCTATGATAGCACAGCCAGGGTAGAACTTTACAAAGCCATGAGAGAATTCGGCATCCCAAATAAATTTACACGACTATGTAGGTTGACCATGACCAACGTAACAAGCCAAGTAAAAATAGCCGGATTGCTATCCAGACCAATCAGCATCTTTAATGGACTCCGACAAGGGGATGGTTTGGCCTGCCTCCTCTTCAACCTGGCGTTGGAGAAAGCAATCCGTGACTCTGGCACGGCAACAAGAGGGACCATCGTCAACAGGTCCAGCCAGATACTGGCTTACGCAGACGACATCGACATCATCGGAAGAACCGAGCAAGCTGTACACGATTCCTTCATCCAGATCGAGCAGGTGGCACAAAATCTGGGGCTGCACATTAGTGAAGGTAAAACAAAGTACATGGTGGCGTCGACTGCGAGAGGAACAGTTGGTCAAACAATCAAGGTAGCAGAGCACGAATTTGAAGTGGTGTAATCCTTTAAATACCTTGGGTCAATAGTAGCAGCCGATAACAATATTGAAGAAGAAATACGCGGGCGGCTTCTCAAATCCAACAGAGCCTACTACAGTGTGTCAAAGCTCTTCAAATCCAGAAATCTCACCATAATTTTAAAACTACTGCTGTACAGGACCATGGTCCTGCCAGTACTCACATATGGATCCGAGACTTGGGTGCTTAGCAAAAGGCACTCTGACCTCTTAGCCGCGTTCGAGAGAAAAGTCTTAAGGAGAATTGTTGGCCCCATATGTGAGGAAGGACGATTCCGGAGACGGTACAATCATGAATTGTACGCAATCTACCTTGAAGCAGATATCGTGACAAAAATTAGGCTCGGTAGACTTCGGTGGGCAGGGCACCTGCTCGCATGAGTGAAGAGGAACCTGCTCGGAAAGTTCTTTGTGGTACATTCTATGGCAGACGACAGCGTGGTAGACCATGCTTGCGCTGGAGAGATGGCGTAGACCAGGACGCCCGGAGCCTTGGGGTGCGCAACTGGATGGCGTCGGCTCGAGACCGGGATAGGTGGAGAGACTTGTTGAAGGAGGCCAGGACCGGACCCCGGTTGTCGAGCCGATGATGATGATTCATCGAAGCCAAGTAGTTCAGGAAAATCTTACTCCAGGCCATTTTAATAGCAAGAATGTACAATTTCTTGCCATTGTTTAGTCTCCATTCTTCACAAACTTATTGTGTGAACCAGTCACATACTTTTTTTATTGCTTTGAGGTCCATAGTGTACGGTGGTGAAACCAAAAAATGTACATTTTGGCTCTTAATGAATGGTTTTGCTACTCGGGATGTGAGTAAGGGTTGAAAAATCCATGAGGTTTACCCAAGAATATCATACATTTTCGGAAAAATTAATTAAAGCAATTTTGTGTTTTGTTTCATCAAGTCAATGGTTCTAAAGTAGGATTTCGCACCTCCACCACTATGCTTCCTTTCCTCGGTTCTGATTTTTGTTAAGAAATCGCATTCAAATCTTTAAAGCAGACAAAATGTTTTCATTTTATTTAGCCTTGCAAAATGACAGGTTTTCTAAACAATTTCTGATAACATAATCACTAGCGTTTGGTTTTGAGAGTTATAGAGCCGTTCAAAAATACTGCAGCAAGTAAACATTAATTTTCACTTATTCCTATAATGAAAAAGATTTTGTTTTTCCCATTTTTCTTAAACAATACAACTTAATGAGCTTACTCTGCAAAATGATCCATCAACGTCGAAAAAGATGTTACTACTTAATAAAAAACGTTAATTTTGGCACTGTTTCTATTCTTATGACGCGATTTTAATTAATTTATGTTTGACTTAATTTAAAGACAGCCTTCTGAATTCTATTGATCCAGGTTTCTAAAAATTGATAAGTTCTCCATTTAGTTTTGAATGCACTACCTTATCGAACTCCATACACTTTTTTTGTACAATTTGCATACAACGGTAGTCAGTTTTACTTCTCAAATATGCCTGCTTCTATCCTTGCAGTGTACGAATACTAATAAAATTCATTAAATTAAAACCTGAGTTCGTGTAGAAAAAGTGCAACAACAGTTGACTTTGAAATAAAACTAATGATAACATTGTTGGCCAAACTGTTCTCTTCTATTTCACAGTTCTTTTTCAACAGTGATGCAGTCTAGACTTATTTTTCTATTTTCAAGTGATTTTGGGTAATTGTTCTCACCAAACAATATTTTATTTTATAATAACGGAATTCAATGGGTGTTATAGTAGTATGTATTATTAACAAAGGATTTTTTTCACTCTTCCTCAATTTGCTTTTATAATTTTTGGGGCACGAGTACGATAACTTTGGCGCCAAGAATTGATAACGGTTTTTTGTAGAACAGTTCAATACAAGCATTTTTTACTATGGGTGGGGGGGTCTATCTCCCTCCGTTTGGGCGGGAGGGGCAATTTTATAAAAACAGTGCTAAAAATTTAAAACAAATATTAAAAAATAACGGTAATACCTACAACTAAGTTTTATATCTTTTTTTAAAGCCAATACTTTTTTCTATTAGATGTTTTTAAAATCAAGTGAAACCTATGCATAGTCTTTGAAAAAACGGACTTTTAACTCAAAAATTGCGAAAAAAAATGTAAAATAAAACTTTTGGGTAATTGTTCTCACCAAACAATATTTTATTTTATAATAACGGAATTCAATGGGTGTTATAGTAGTATGTATTATTAACAAAGGATTTTTTTCACTCTTCCTCAATTTGCTTTTATAATTTTTGGGGCACGAGTACGATAACTTTGGCGCCAAGAATTGATAACGGTTTTTTGTAGAACAGTTCAATACAAGCATTTTTTACTATGGGTGGGGGGGTCTATCTCCCTCCGTTTGGGCGGGAGGGGCAATTTTATAAAAACAGTGCTAAAAATTTAAAACAAATATTAAAAAATAACGGTAATACCTACAACTAAGTTTTATATCTTTTTTTAAAGCCAATACTTTTTTCTATTAGATGTTTTTAAAATCAAGTGAAACCTATGCATAGTCTTTGAAAAAACGGACTTTAAACTCAAAAATTGCGAAAAAAAAGGTAAAAAAAAACTGAAGTGTGATTTTTCAAAACTGTAAAATAAAATACTCCTTTTTTTATAAAATTCGTTGCTCATATTAATTTTAAATCATAAACTGAAAACAAAATGATTTTATGTGTTCTGGTTTTTGAGAAAATGGAAAATTACTAAAGCGTATAAACAGTGAGGTATGTAAGGGGGGGCATGCTGCCCCCCTGCAACCCCCCTGCTTGGACACACTATAGGATTTGGGGTGGGTGCGAGGTTGGGTGTATGCAAAGTTTCTGTTGCATTTAAAGATGCCCAAACATCATTACAAAAACGAACCTACGTACAACATTCACCGTATACCAAAAAAAAAAAGAAAACTCTTATAAGAAAGTAGTTTTAGTAATTTTCCATTTTCTCAAAAACCAGAAAACATAAAATCATTTTGTTTTCAGTTTATGATTTAAAATTAATATGAGCAACGAATTTTATAAAAAAAAGTAGTATTTTATTTTACAGTTTTGAAAAATCACACTTCAAAGTTTTTTTTTTACCTTTTTTTCGCAATTTTTGAGTTTAAAGTCCGTTTTTTCAAAGATTATGCATAGGTTTCACTTGATTTAAAAAAACATCTAATAGAAGAAAGTATTGGTTTTAAAAAAAGATATAAAACTTAGTTGTAAGTATTGCCGTTATTTTTTAATATTTGTTTTAAATTTTTAGCACTCTTTTTATAAAATTGCCCCTCCCGCCCAAACGGAGGGAGATAGACCCCCCCACCCATAGTAAAAATTGCTTGTATTAAACTGTTCTACAAAAAACCGTTATCAATTCTTGGTGCCAAAGTTATCGTACTCTCCCCATTTTTGGAAAAAAATACTTTGTCTCCGTTAAAATATGAATTTTAACAGTGGATACTTATTTCTAGACTTAAGAAACTGAATCCAGATAACGATCTCAGTGATAACCACTGCAGTGAAATATTCAACTCTTAATATGCGACACAAAAGGCGTTTTTCAAAAACCAAGAGCATGGGCTTTTTCTTAAAAAAATTGATGAGTTGGCAGTGTTTTATAAGCCGTTTCTTTAAGATAAATGTTTTGTTTTCAGAAGTAATATCGAGTTATAGCTGTCATTGCCAGAACACCCAGATGGATCATCATCATATTCAAACATTATCTTTTTTGAAGGCATCGACATAAGCCAATACAATGTTTAATTTTGTAAGTTTACTTTAATGTCAACAAAACGATTTCTATAACTAAGTAAAAGGCACGACTGGTTAGGACAAACTTCGTCTTGTTTAAGATTACTAACCTTTGGCTTGGGATACTAAGCAAGAAACTATAATAAATAATCGGTAGTAAATAGTTTCTATAGCATACCGTTAATAAGGTGCTTGTATGGCAGGTACCGTTAAGAATCTAGTTGCAAAAGAAAAAATTTTGACTAAAAACATCACAGTGTTCAAAAAAATCAGTCATGTGAAATTTTATCAAAATCGATCGTATTTTTTTCGAGCAAAATTAAATTATATGTTGAGTTTATATGTCAGGTACCTTTATTTTCAGACCTAGGATAAAAATAAAATACGCCTGGGCATATTACTCTAAAAATACAGAGTTCCAAGTTTGAAAAAAATCGGCCAAACCATTAAGGCTGTAGGTGTCGATACATCCAAACTGACAGACGGACATACAGACGGACAGAATTGTCGGATCTATTTTGTTCGTGTTCTCTATCATCGTAATGTCATGTTTGATTGTTATCTGAAAACTTTTTTTTAAAGATACAAAAGTTGCCTTTTATGCCCAGTTGCATTTTAGTTAACGGAGTAATGGCCAGTTTCTCCAAACACTTTTAAATATTTATTATGTTGTTAAATCTTACAATGGCATTTTTCGATTTCACTAACCATTTTCATTTTTAAAAGGGTCAATAAACTAAAGTCCCATTTTGTTCCAAATAAATTTTAAAGGCGTCTTTCAAATGCAACACAAAGAAAACGTTCAATTTTTTGATGCATATATGCTCTCCTCTCGCTTGCTCTAATGAGAGAGAGCCATGAGTGGTGAATAAAAATTCGGGGTTGGCATCAAGTTTCCTCAATTTTAAAAATTCACCTTCTTATATTGGTGCAAATCATTTTAAGCTAAAATGCCAATAAATTTTATTACTACGTTAACTAAAATGCTATAAGGTGTATTTTGGTGAAACTGGGCATAATAAAATTTATTGGCATTTTAACTTAAAATAGTATGCACCAACATTAGGAGGTGAATTTTTCAAAATGAGGAAACTTGATGCCAACCCCGGATTTTTATTCACCACACATGGGTCTCTTTCATTAGAGCAAGCGAGAGGAGAGCATATCAATCGAAAAATTTCAACGTTCTCTTTGTCTTGCATTTTTAAGACGCCTTTAAAATGTATTTGGAACAAAATTTGATTTTAAGTTATAACAGAAGCGCCTTACTGTACCCTACTTTTTAGGAATTGCTCAAGACATCAAAAGAAGGTGTCCACTAAAATCCAACTTTGTCGGAATTTTTTCGAAGTAAATATCTAACCGCACCGGTGCAAAATAATATAAAATAATTATCTGATGAAGATATAGGCAATATGCATGACGACAAGTCTTAATATTTTTTATTAAATTTTATTTGTGTTTTTATTTTAGAAATACATATAAATTTTATAAGTTGTAATTTAAAATCGTTTCTATTAAACATTAATTTTCTTTTGTTTATTTTTTTCTTTCAAAGAATAAAGCTTTTTGAACCAATATACGAAAAAATATTTCATTTGCCAATACGAGATTTTTTTCAACGAAAATGCCGTATTTACACTTAAAGTTTAAGACAACACTTAAAGCTTAAACAACGTCAAAACACAAAAAAGTTACAGATCAAAACAGAAAAACGCATTTATCTCAAAATGCCAAAAATGTAGATACGTGTCGTTTCAAGTTAACACGGCAGAATATTTGCATGATTCGTGTGCAGTTAAATAAACGCAATCACGAATCATGTGACCATTGCGGATTGCACAAAGTGTGCTGTTTGGCCTAGATATATATTTTATGTCTATTAGGTATATTTTATGTCTTAACAGTAGTTAAATACCTAAATATCGTTTCTTTTCCAACTCACCTGATATTTCCTTTATTTGTTGCATACTTTATATGATTGCAAATAGCCTCAAACATTCCACTTGTCGTTGTTACATATCTGCAGTCAAAAACCTGTCAACAAAATAATAAAAAATTGTTTAAGACATGTGTGAAGAAAAGTGAAGCAAGAAAAGTTTATTTATAACCATTTTGTATCAGGGTTGCCATATCATGATATGCTTTATTTATTAACATTATGCTATTATATCTAGCTATTATCCTTACGAGCTAGACATTTATACAAAAAACTTCAAAGCATTTCTTAAAAAGTAACGTTTAAATTTGTTTGATGTTTATTTCCGGTGAAACAGAAAAACAGATATGTTCTTGTTATTCATGTCAATTATGAATTGCTTTCGCACTATTTTAAAAGAGCCTTCATATGGAGTTGTTAGACCAGGCCGCACTCTATCAACTCTTACGAATACATAATCTGCAGTATTGAGAGATTTGGGTACATTTATTTTGCCTTGTACAAAATTCCTGGTCTCAGTGGGATTAGCAGATTGCATAGTATGTCTGATCTGGTTCACACAATTAGACGGATCGATATTTTCAGGGATTTTAGTGCTGAAATATTAACCGGGAATTTTCAGTGTCTGGCCATATACCAACTCTGCTGCTGTGTAACCAAGATCTTCCTTAACAGAAGTTCTGATGCCAAGAAACACAAGTGGAAGTTCATCACTCCAATTTTGGGTTTTGGGTTTCCACGAGCTACAATGGAAGACTTTAACTGTCGGTGAATTCTTTCAACTATTCCATTGGCTTGAGGATGGTATGCCGAGGTACGGATTAGATGAGAGCCTAACAAGCTTGTTATCGCTGAAAATAATTTGGACTCAAATTGGGTTCCTTAATCGGTCGTGATTTGAGCTGGAACACCGAACCTACAAACGTATTCTTGAACAAAGTACTTTGCAACTGAGGATGTGCAGATATCAGGAATAGCATACGCTTCTGGCCACCGAGTAAAGCGATCAACTATTGTGAGTACATAAGAACATCCGTTAGATGGAGGTAGGGGACCTACAAGATCCATATATGGATATGCTCACATTTGTTAGTGGCTTGTGATCTGTGAAGATTACAAATTCTTTGCCTTCAATGAAACACAGAAAATGTTTTATTGCTAAGTAAACACCAAGCAATTCGCGACCGAACGCCGAGTAATTTTGTTCTGAAGGCTTTAGCTTCTTTGAAAAGAAAGCAAGTGGTTGCCATTCTTTGTTTCTGTTTTGTTGTTGCAAAACAGCTCCTACAGCAGTGTTTGAAGCATCCGTGGTTATGTTAAGAAAATCGTTCTCTGTTGGGTGTGTTAGCTGAGTAATCTCTGATAAGACCTGTTTTGTTTTCGTGTAAGCAGTGTCACACTCAGAGGGCCATTGAAAATGATTTTTGTTTTTTTTTTTAATTTTCTGTAGATGAGCTAAGTGTGTGTGAATAGGTGACAACAATTCGGCAAGATTTGGAATGAAACGGTTATAATATATAACCGTACCAATAAACTGTTGGATTTGTCGGATTGAAGTTGGAGGAGGCATATTAATAATTGCCTCAACTCGTTGCTGAGATGGAGCTATTCCATTCTCAGAAATGGAATGACTCAGAAAATTTTATGTTGAAACTCCAAAAACACATTTTGATAGATTAAGACTGAGGCCGTAATCAGAAAGTCTTTGAAAGAGAATCCTGAGATGTTCATTATGCTCTTCGTCGTCTTTACTGCCTATGAGAAGGTCATCTATGTATGAGTAGACAAAATCGAGATCATTCACTATTGATTTTATAAACCTTTGAAATGTCTGACTCGCTCAAATAGTCCGAAAGGTATAGTAATTGCGGTTTTGTGTGCATCTTCAGGCGCGACGGGTATGTGATGATAAGCTCTTACTAATTCTATACATGAAAATATTTTACAACCGTTTAGGTAATGAAAAGTTGTGTATGTGATGAATGGGATGCCGATCTGGTTGAGTGACGTTTTTTAAACCTCGACAATCTCCACATGCTCTTAAACTACCACTGCCTTTTTTTACTACCATATGAAGGGGTGAAGAAATTGGTGATGACAGTGTTGTTTGAGCTTACCATTTTTGAACATTTCACGTCGTGTTCTCTTTGTCGAAACACATCCTATGCTTCTTTCTGACATTATTTAGGGGCACTTTTTCTTAGGCTTAAGACGCTTCAAATGTTAAGCACTGCGGATAACATGGAGAACCGTTAGTAATTTTGCTTCAACGAAAGCCTTATTCCTTTAATATAAAATATTTCTTTCTTCCTATTTTTCTTAAAACATACGACTTAGTGTGCTTACTCTGCAAAATGATCCATCAATGTCGAAAAAGATGTTACCACTTAATAAAAAAGCGTTGATTTTGGCACTGCTTCCATTCTTATTACGCGATTTTAATTAATTTATTTTTGACTTAATTTATTGACAGCCTTTTGAATTTTATTAATCCAGGTTTCTAAAAATTTACAAGTTCTCTATTTAGTTTTGAATGCACTATTTTATTGAACTCCATATTTTTTTTTTGTATAATTTGCATATGACGGTAGTAACATCAGTTTTACTTCTCAAATATGCCTGCTTCTATCCTTATGACTTGGAGTGCATGTATATAATATAATTTTGTGTTGACTATTGGGCTTTATGATCATTGAAAAATAATGCAATTAATAAAAACAACTAATTCATTTCTTTTCCCGACGTTTCTCCTATTATTTTCCGGCTTCTTCAGATTTTAGTTTATGTCAAATTCCTTAGATTTTTTCAGATTTGATCGGAAAAGTTGACTTTTTTTCCTTCCTATTGATGTTGAAACAGCAAAGTTGCTTTTTTTCTGTTATTGTGTGGTGTATATTTTATAGACGTGATCTAAACAATTCACTTAAGTTCACTTTATTAACATATTGCACTATTAACAACAAGGTTCACGTCCAATAGATTATTTTAAAATTATTTTAATAGTACAATATGTTAATAAAGTGAACTTAAGTGAATTGTTTATATCGCGTCTATAAAATATACACCACACAATTACAGAAAAAAAGCAACTTTATTGTTTCAACATCCATAGGAAGGAAAAAAGTCAACTTTTCCGATCAAATCTGAAAAAATCTAAGGAATTCGACATAAAATAAACCAAACTACACAATTAAACGGCTCGTCTGACAGAAGAAATCAAATCTGTTAAGTATGTGTGCAAACATGTGTGAATCTTGCTATCAAATCGAGATTCAAGAAAAGTTGATCTGAGGGGAAAAAAAGCAACTTTATTTTGGCTATGGATCATGATTTTCGGAAAAAAGCAACTTTAGTCCGAAAAAAGCGACTTTATTCCGAAAAAAGTCAACTTTTTATTTCAAAGGAATTCGACATTAATTTAGTCTTAAAAAAGTACACATATTAAAATTTTAATGAGTACTCATGTTTGCGTGTCAATTTAGTCAAATGTACTTATATAGGTATATAAAAAATTAATGTTTTTTTTTTAATTATTTTAAACTTACGTTTTTTTGTCAAAGGCTTACATTATTTGTTTTAATTTTAACTTTAATTTTAAAATTAATGTTAACGCTGATATGAAACAAAAATTAACATGCAAATAAATAAATAAATAAATAAATTAACAATGAACACTTAATTGCAAACAAAAGTTAAAATTAATATCACAGACTATACAGAAATGGCAACGCTATATATTGCACTGATGTTGATGCACTGCCTTCTTTTAATGCACGTTTTGTTGTACCAATGTATATATGTTGGAAGTTCTCATTAGTTTTCCCTTTACATGCAACTTCGTAAACTTCATCCAATGAAGAAAAAATACAGGAAGAGATGTTCTGCAAAAAGAATTTGGCACTATTATTTTAGTGTGAGTTTTTTTTTTATAATCATTTGACAACAGCGACGCGAGCTAACTTGCCACCTCCTGCTGCTCTTGCTAATACAAAATGATATTTAGGATACGATATTCAAATGTATGCAAACATTTTGGTGCCTCACTCGTGTACACTTTGCGTGTGCACAACACCTGTTCCTTTATTTCTTCTTAATTGACTACTTCATGCTGTTCTGTTTTTTCGATAGGTGGTTTAGTATTTGTAAAGATCCTGTTACGTTTGTTTGCGAATATTGTTTTTTCTTTGTCAAATTCTATTATTTGGTCTTAAGAGTGGTTGTCAGATAAAAATGGGACGTAGGTTAGTGAATAGTACATAGATTTAACAGATTTTATTTTTACTGTTGTTTTTATTAGGTTATTTTTATTTTGTATTTGATTGATTTTGTTATTGATGAGGTCATTTATTATTATGTTCGGGTAGTTGTTCTTTTGTAATATTGTTCTTATTTTTTTATGTTTTCTTTGTGAAACACGTTGTCATTTATGTCCAACACTCTATTTATAAGATTTGTGGCTATAAAATTAAGTTCGCTAGAAAGTTCGCTAAGAAATTCGATTATTAGTAGTAACGACGCACATTATTAAGAGCTTGTTTCACAATATCTAAGTAAAAACAACAAAAGAATACACAGAGTATTTTACTTCAAACTTACTCAGCGAATGTGAAACAAGTCCTAAATATAGTAAAGAATAAATTATTAAAATAACATTTAAAAAGTTTGAGCAGAATAAAATAAAAACGCTATCACACAATAAACAATATAATAAGAGTTGTTGGTGTTTCAATATCAATAGACAAACGATAACAGTTGACTTTTATTTTCATTCGGTATTCCACTGACCGATATTAAATTGATATATTATAATTTAGGTCTTGGTATGACATTTATTTAAAAAAAAATATTTTTTAAGTCTTTGGTTGAGGTTTAATTTTAACTTTAAAAATTACTCACGTGGGTCGGTTGACTTTTATTGTAAAAAAATAAAAGTTAAAAGTCAACCTAAAACTTTTATCATTTTAAATAGACCAAAAGTGGTTAATAAAATAAATAGTGCTTTTTCTTTAGTACAAGGTATATATACGATATCTTAAAACACAAATCTAGTGCGTAGGAAGAAAATAAAAATATCTTTGGACGGGAGCTGAAATTTGCTGAAACTGCAGAAAAAATATTAAAATAATAGTCACAATGCTTATTAAGGTTATTAGATACATAATGTTTATTGTATATTTTTTAAAACTCGAAAAAATTCTTTTCATTTCATTTAAATTTAAACTCTCTATTCACATTTATAAAGGAATTTTTACAATAGGGTAATATTATTTTACTTAGATTTTCGTCATCCTATTTCTCTCTATAAACGTGACGTCACCTAACTTACTTTCGTTTTTTTTTATGTGGTTTGATATTTAAAATGGGTCGCGAATTTACCATCTTGCGCTGTTTCCAACATTATCAAAGCAACAACAATGCAACAAAATTGAATTCAGATGACATCAACAGAATAGCGGGTGTATATTACCTTGTTAATTTTGTATATCTTGATGGTAAATAACAAAAGACTTTTATTTTTTTCTCTCAGGGATAAGTGGTCACCTGTTGACCAAAACCTAAAAAAAAAGAAAACAAAAGTTTCCCACTGACGGAAACCAAGAAAAAAAAAACACTCTGTGAGTAAACCGGTTATTAAGGGATCGGATTTGGGAGGTGGAAGTTATTGGAAAAACGAAGAGAGGTAAGACTGCAGGTGATGCGAGAGTCAAGAAGTCCACAGACAGGCGATTTCATAACAGGGCAGCTGAGACCCTTCTGAATTCAATATTACAAAAAACTGACAAACAATTTAAATAGACAAATCAATAAAATAATGGATTTACTGAAGCCAGCAACTACTCAGGATAAAAACATCCAAAACTAGAGGCCTTGCCAAAATATTCTGAGTTGGAGGTGAAGGAGAAAAAAAAATAAATAGGCAAATAAATATATTTTGAAAATATACAGCAAGTAAAAGAGAAGAAAAATAGCCACCATCTATTTTTAAAACATTATTTTGGTTTTCTAAATTTAAAAGCTTACCTGTAATTTTGACCATTGTATGCGTCCAATGCATCTCGAAGAGTTTCGCCAAGCTAATTTTGCACCGTAGATTAATTCAGTTTCGGTCAAATGATAATGACCATGATTTCTAATCATGTTTTGCACTTGTTCCCATCTTAATGTGTGAGCATTTGTCATATATCTACAAGTAAAAAACATAGTTTTTATTCTACATGTGTAACCAACAAAATGATGATCAAACCTTTTGATAGAAGTAAAATATTGGTTAAAAAAGTCCTTAGCATGTTCAAGCATAACTTCACAGCTCCGAAGTTTGTTTGATGCTGTGTTTCCAAGTACAATGCTGCTAACACAAGTCGATTTCGAGCAGGCTAAGACCTTTAAATTTTTGAAAATAAAATTGATATATTAGAAAATGAAACTTAAGTTTTTCGAAAATTGTATTGCTTAATTGGCCAAAATTCTGATTATGAACACGTTGTCTTTCTTAAGGGCGCAACCCATGGAACGCGTTGCGTCCATTGAATTTTAATACCTATGGCGCAAATTTTTAAACAACATATTTTGTAGATAATAGCATAATACTAGTTAACAATTGAAAGCTTCATACTATTTATTGCTACTTTTGTACATTTTATTAAAAAAATATGTAGTAAAAAATGTATCTGTGTAGCTTCCACAATGAATTTTTGTTCATCAAGCGATGTTGTTGTTTTTGTGTGTAGTTACGTTCCACAAAACTGGTTTTGTAAGAGAGAATGTTTATTCCCTCTAAGAGATTTTAACATATTGCTAAAATCTTTAGTAATTTTTTTAAAAAATATAATACAGGGATTGATGTTTTTAGCTTTAGCATGATACTAGTGGAATGTGCGCCTATGTATTTAATAGTGCACTTGTTTATATGAAGAGTCAGCTTTTTATTTGACAATTGAAAATATAGAAAAATAATTCGAATGTATGTAGAGTAAGTATCTCGTATTAAGTAAAGTCAGCATAATTAAAAAAAATTCCAACGAAATGCAAAAAAAAAAAAATAGGATGTAATTCCAGCACAATGTGTGGTTATAAATAGAGGTGCAAAGCAAAAATGCTTTGAAGTTGTAAGAGTCAGAAGTTAAATCGTAATCGTTTAATCGTAATCTCTGTCTTTAATTATTAATAAAAGTAAATTCATAAAAATGAAGACTTTTTATTTGGAAGACGATTTGTTCCTCTTTTGTGCATTATCAAAGAATAATTGATGTTGTTCCTGTTTGCGGGATAATCTGAAGAATGAAATCGATAATATTTAAAAAAAACATCTAAAGGTAACACCAGGGGGAGAAGCCAAACCCGAAAACTGGCCCGAAGATAAATTCTGTTGCGGGCGATATTGGGTACTAACAGAAAAGAAAATTGAGAAATAAGGGGTACCATAGGAAAAGTAGAAAATAAGCTGGAAAAGAAAGTAAAAGAAAAAGAGAAGACCACAAACAAACAAAGGAATAACAAATTTAATAAACGCTTATGACGAGGAATTACTGCACAAAGAAGAAGAAAAAAAAACGATAGAACAAAAAAAATCAAAGAACAAAAAAAAAATATATAAGTGAACATCTGATCAAGAAAATCGTGAACACACGCAAAACGAAACGATAGGAAAAAGAGGATGAAACAGGAAGATGGTGTACACCACGAAAGCTGGCATGAAAGACGCTCGGCTAGAAGTCGTCGGGTAGGTGGGATCTTGCTTCCTTGATGACACGATGCCACAACAAATAACAAAAAAAAAGCATGCCAAAATCCACAGAAATAAACACAAAAAAAAAACAATCTTCGTACCATTTCGCTGGTTCAACCACATTTTGTAGGAAAATCCACTTCACTACCCACTAAAGTATATTAGTGAAATTCATCTTATTTTTTTCATACATGCTTAAGTAACATATTGGTTATAACTTCAACGAAACGAACCAACTTAAAAATTTCCCTACCTACAATTTATTCTCGCAAAATGGAAATATCCCATTTCAAACGGAAGTTATTTAAGTAAAGTTCTTTAGAAAAGCTCTTAATTGGGAAAAGCGTTCCCATAACAAAGAGTAAAGTAGCTAGTACGCCAACCACTGCAACTAGCTAATACTGAAACAGCAACACAACCACCTATGAGTAGGCAGCGAAAATGCGAATTTAGTTGAGACACTATCGTTTGGCAAAGAAAAATAGTAATGCCCAACCTGAGTACCAATACTCACCGATACGACTTAAAATCGCAGAAATTTAGAAACCAAATCTTTAGTTAGGTTGGCAAGAAATATAAACGTCTACAAATAATTAAATATCTAACGTTTAAGAAATTTCCTAAGGAAAATATTGTAAGTACTGAGCGCTAATATTGAATGAATCAAGTTATTAGATACTGTCAGATAGCTGAAAAATATTACATCCGGATAAATAAAACCCGAAACACAAATAAAAATAAACATCTAATTTAGCCATAGCAGAGGTATACTTACCTACTTACCTACTCATCTGAAAATAAAGTTATTATGTCCAATAATACACCATTTCTGATATTAGTACTTACCTCATATCTTAAATAAAACAGCAAGAGAATAGGGAAGAAAATTGTATGTATACTTACCACAGTAGTCATAAATCTAAATTTAATAGATTTTATAGTCCGTCCGAACGCTGTCAAAGACAGAACAAAATCATCAAAAAAAAGAAAGAAAAAGATAATTGACCGAAAAATCAACAACCCCAACAATACCGTCAGAAAGAAAGAGAGCGAAAACAAATTCTCTTTGAGCCACATAATTGGATGAAGTGCACCGAATAATTCATATGTAAACAAATAATTGGAGTGAAAAGATGTTCACACACGAACAGATCCAAGAAAAAATAGGCACATGAAAACCAAGTCAACATACCGCCAAAATATTTACATGCTTCGAACAACAACAAGAAAAAGATGGACGAATTATTGTCGAGAATCGAACAATATATTCCAATAAGCACGAAAGAGACTAATAGTCAATAATAAATCACCTCAATCATACACAATCAGTCAGACCGAGAAAGAAACACAGTGGCTGAAGTTTGAACATACGTAATGTACTACGTAAGCGAGCTGAACAATTGAACATCCCTCATTCGCAATTTCTAACTTGAAGAATTCAGTCGGCAGAAAAAGTAAAAAGGTATAAAAATAGTTTAAAAATAACAAAAGTATTGTTTAAACAAAGAAAAGTGAAATATAAAATATAAAACAAAGAAAAGATATAAAAAAAAAAAAAACTAAAGAATAAAGTGAGAAATCAAAGTGTCCGCGGTACAAAACAAAAAAAAAACAAAACCAACAGAAAACCAAAGAAATAAAAGGATTACCAAGGAATAGATCACAAAAATCAGGATTCTGGAAAGAAAAAAAAAAGACACGCATCTGTGGAATAAAGTACAAGGTAAGAGTAAACATTTTTTTATCAAAGTGAAAACCAATCCTTTTTAAAAAAGAAAATATATGCGCACATATCAGTGCCAATAAAATTAATCGTACAAAAGAAAGAAACCAAAGTGATCATTTTAAAACGTATTTCTTGTGGCAATACCACGTTGTTGAAAATATCCGCAGAAAACCGCACACTTTTATCAGACACATGAGTAACGTAGACATCGGGAAAACCCAGGTGTTGCTATCTAATGAACGATGTACAGGCATATCTGGACGCCTGATCGTCATTCCTAGCTGCGTCACACCAAAACCACCCGGTCGGAAAGTTCAGTTAGTCCAATTAGTCCGAGACGAAGGAGAAGGAATTCCGATAAAATCCATTGAATCTATGAAAATAGAATTCAATAATAATACTCGTTAACAATACAAAATACCAGGTAATTGGAAAAGTTAAAATGAAAATTTTGTCTGTGCAAAACGATACACATGACCGAATCGAAGGTCAAAGTTAAACGACAAATAATGCACAATATATAAATGAATCATGGATTTCATTTATGCTATGCGAGCAAAAATGTCCCATACAAAAAAAAATATAAACCTACATATAATACAAAAAAAAAACATATATATAACATACAAAAAGAGACACAAATAAGTGCCCTTAACAAAATCCTTCATTTACAAAATACTAATTCTATTTTTTTATTACAAACAGATATACGTACTCCGAGTGGCATCGATGACACATAAGACGGATGACCAAAGAGTCGAAGAAGTCCAAACACATTCACTCACAGTCATCCATGTCCAAATCATCGTCGTCATAAAAAAACCACCACTCGGAGGATGATATTTGGTTCCAAGCGGGGGCCTGAAAATAATCCAAGATAAAGGAAGCAAAAATTATCTATTCAGAATCATCAACTAAAGTCATACCTATCAAAATCCTCAGCGAAAATTTGTTCATCGAGATATAACAGCGTGGGAGTTACCTACATACACCAATAACAGGATCAATCCACACCGTTAAATTGTACAGCAAAGTCAAAACCCTGTTGGAGACACCTATAGGCAGGATGAGCGGTATATATATATGTATAATATATTGGATATGGTATGGTGTTTTACATTTTTTATATGAATAGGTAGATATTTTTTCAAAAAGTCCGAGTCAAGTCTGGTCAAAATTAATCAACCCCTATATAAAGTAGGTGATTGAACTTATTTATTTAAACCTATATTATTGAAATTCTTTTAAACAATATTTAAAAAAAAAAAAATACATATTAAACGAAATAAAACATTTTTGGTGATACTTGGACGAAAAATAAAGTCCTTGACAGTCGAATACTAAGATACTATGTATGTATGTAAAGTATCTATATAAAAATAACTAAAGAAAAAGAAAGGGTGTACAAATTTAAAGTATACAAAAAAGTCCTGATACCCTTGAAACATATACTTAAAGAAAGAAATTAATTTTTTTGCCTATTATAGAAATCATTTATACCTACAAAACCTAAAAAGAAATTTTCATATTGTGTGAGAATCCCACTTTCGTAAAAGCAACACTCGATCACCCAAATATAAATTAAACAAAAAAAAAAAAAGGTTTATGGTTATGGAATACATACCCATTGTCCGTTTCCGTCCGCTTAAAAATATCTCGTGTCGCTAGAAATCGGAAACGAAAGTAATTTGAATAAATAATTAAAGTAACATTCAGTCCGGTCGTATCGAATACCTAAAGATATCGAATACCTAAAAATAAAAGAAATTAAATTCGGGAATTTAAAATTTTGATTACATTAAAGTAAAAGTGTACCTACATGAAGTAAGTGAGTATCCTAAAGATACAAATAGCCTTCAGCTAGAAAAAAAAATAGTTGTATATGGAATTTATACAAGTCAATTATAGAGATTTTTCATAATTTAACATAACGTTGCCTGTAAATGACTTGAATCAATTCTAGTAAAATCATTTGTCAGTCGTGCTGAAAAAGAAAGCAAAAATAAAAATTAAAGTCTTTTGAAATTAATAAAGTGTAAGTGATTTCAACGATTCATACTGTTTTAACAAATTAGTTGAGATCAGTTACAATTTATAACAGTTGATATAGGTACTTACTGCTAAAGGTAATTATACTGTAATATTTTTTTTGTGAAAAGTAATCGTGCAGAACGTCGGTATAAATATTTATTTTTTTTTGAATCGTTCGACATTGAGAATAAAAATTTTTTTTTTGCTAACGCAGAGTCGTCAGTAAACTTTAATAACGAATTATTTTTGGGAGCATAAGGGAATATTTTCCCAAATTAGTTATTACGTCAATACGAACACATTCTAACGCTGGTCCATCTTCGATAAACCATCGGAAGTCTGAAATTGGAGTAAAGAAAAAGTTTTAGTAAGAGTAATAAAGTAACTAAAATCTTTGAACTCACTTACCTGGTTATTACCAAGGTGAGGTGCACCTCCCCCTGTCTGACCCTGTATTGTAGAGAATTTTATATTTGAAATTTTGAATTTAAATATATTTTTATATTAATTAAATTTTACAAGCTAACCATATTTGTTTCAGCTACGGTAAGGTTTGGATGTACCTACCAACCTTTTCGATGATCCTTCAGATCCACAAATTTTAAATTTTGATTTTTTTAATTTAAACAGTTTTGAAAACTTTTGATTATTCTTCTTTCACTTTCGGGAGGGGATTATCATTTCTGTGGAGGCGTCCTACGCATAAAATTTTGTGTCGAATTTTTCTATTTGAATCACCTGAGCATTTATGTTCTTGATTATTACATGTTTCATAATCGTACAAAAATAGGTACTTACCTATCGGTATTAGCTCGTGTAACTTATACTAATGAAAATTAGTCGCGAATTGGAAGAATACGTTAGTCCTACTAATCTAGGCTCGCTAATTCGTCGACCTTGTCTAAAGTTGCATATGTAACATATAAGATAAGAGGCCTTTAAAAGATTATTTAGGAAGCGAACGATTCTGGGATCGTTTTTACAACTCGTGATAGGCAATCAATTTTGGACGATCATTCAACGGAGTGAATCGTCATACGACGCGAAAAGAGGGATAGTGATTTAATTCGCTAATCCTCGTACGGATATTTACAAGACAAAATTTCCTAATTTTGGTCTTCTTGTAGAATAAAACTCAGTCCTGAAAACAATTAAAAATTTTTTTTTTGAATCGGTTTCGTTTGTCCGCAGTCTTCAAATATTTTCTATTGTCCTTTTTGTTCGAAGATTCTCACACAGAAACAATATTTCGAAAAATTACCAATATTGAAGGTCATTAAGTTAGTTTTGAGAAAAGTTTATATGAGAGTTAATCAGTTAGCAAGACCAATCATTTTTTTTTGTAAATTTGGAAATTCCTTGATTGAAATTAAGTATAGATAAAGATTTTAGAAGTCTTTTTAGAGTCGAATAGTAAATTACATAAATTTTATTTGAAAATTTTTGAGAATAAGTACATGCAATTGTTAGTTTTAAGTTATAGAATAAAAAAATGTATATGAGATTTTTGAGAGAATTTTTGCGTTTCTTAGTTGATGATCATTGTTGAGTTTGGAGCGAAGACGGAGGTCACTCCAGGGAAGTTCGTTCTCGTTTCTGGAAATATTTCAGGTAAAATGGGAGTTTAAACAACTTAAGTGGAGAGACGTGGCTGAGGATGGCCTGATGTGAAGACAACGGCGACAACGCACCAGTCGCACGCGGCAATGTGAGAGTAAAGGTAGATCATTTTCCATTCTTCTCCAATATCATCTAATCGCGGGATATTTTCATATTAAATTTTGTACCAATGAAGATATCAATGGGTAGTGTCTTGGAGGGACTAGTCTCCTGAAGAGTCGCTTAGGTAGGGTAGCGCGGTACAAGGGGGAATCAATTTCACCTGATTCTCCCACCACTAATGGGTCCTAGTAAACCTGTAGGGATGATATAGGACAATGGAGGGCTGGGTTAGGCAGTCCCTAGAGATTTTTACATCATAATCTCAACATTTGTTTACTTGCGTACACCATCTCTAAAATTTATCTTCTTTCTTCAAACACTTTCAACATACTCGTTCATCATGTCGGTCCTTTTTGCTTTTTAGCATAGCTTTATAAAAAAAATATCAGAATCAAAAACCAACTAGATTCCAGGTCTATCGAATTGTGACACCGACTTTCACTCCTGCAGCACCACCCACTTCCCTGTACCGACGTGTTCGGCCCCGGCGAAATCAAGCAGACCTGAAGCAGCAGTGCAGTGATAGTCACCCTACTCATCCAGGCTTGGACGTGCCCTATCATAGGAGAAGGTACTAAAAGTTGATGGGATGAGTAGGTTTCGGATCCCTCGAACGTAAGGTTGTAATAGAAGATGATTTTGAGACTAGATCGATTTTCTATTGTATAGATAGGCAGAGGAATTAAGAACTCTTCTTGGAATATTATCTTTCTCACTTGAAGTCAATTTCTCTGAACACCTTTGCGTTTGCTTTAAGTCGGACTAAACATTTCCTAGGAAGTCTCTTCGTGGGTGGAGACCTGCGTTAAGTCATCCTGGTGAACGTCTGACTATACCCGATTACAAATCAGAAGTAAGATTAATAATCCGTGGTGTCGTGGAAAAGCGTATACGCCACCGATATACGTCGAGAAGTGCTGGACTGACGGAAGAGAGCGAGATTATTTTTCAAATGGTTAGCCGGTCTTGAGCTTCCATTGTTAGAAGGATATTCTGAACTCTGCTTTAGTCAGTTGACCACTGCTCTAACTTTTTATGGAATAGGATCCGGATAAAGGGTTTGCCGCTTTCGCTACAAAAGAAGGTTGATTAAAAGCCTATAGTGATCCAAAGGGCAACATAGAAGAGTAATATGGACTAGTTTTGGGTTCATCCAGTGTCGGTTCCTTCTGACCTTAGCCTTTTGGTCATCTACTCCCTCTGTGAACATGCATTTCATCTATCATTCACATTCTACCTTCCTCCTATTTATTAAAGGATTGATTTTAATTTTTGATTCATATTCTAATTCGCGTTCATAAAGAATTTTCGTTTAATCAACAATTATTCGAAATTGTAATCGACATGAATTCATGAGTACGGATTGAAAATTACTATCATCCCCTTTTAAATTTTTCTTGTAGCGGATCCATCCCCAAGCTTCCCGTTACATAATAGCGCCCAACGTGGGGCCCGAAATTTCGCACGTGCGGAAATTTTCGCAAGGTCGAAATTTTCAAAATCAAAGTTTCTAGGTCTGATTTGGAGGTTTCGGTCCCATGGGCGCTAGATGAATTTCGTGATGCTTCTAAATCTCTTTTTTGTTTATCCCGTTACATAATGGATGGATTTCGTGATGCTTCTAAACCTCTTTTTGTTCATCCCGTTACATAATGGCGCCCAACGTGGGGCCCGACGGATGATGAAGTTGATAGTTTTGAAGAGTTGATAAATTGTTTTTTTTTGTAACTTTCGAAGATAATAAATTTTGAGGTAGTAAGTTTTTTTTTCAAACGCAAGTTTGAAACGATTAAGTCATTTTTGATTTTTTTTTAGAAGTTGGTAAGGTGTAGGAGATTTAACACCGGATGGTTTTTAGACTTAAGTGTCGACCGGTGGTTAGTCGAACCAGTTCCTGACCACGTCAGTAGCGACAACCTGTCGAAACTCCACTCCACTCTCTTAACATTTGTCGGTTAGATTTCAGTAAGGTTAAACTACATAGGGTTGTCCGTATTGGATATGATTTAGTCCAATAGTCTGTAGCTTCTCATGAGAGTTAATCTCATCTCCGAAATATAAATCTTTTTAAACTGTTTAGTTGTTTGCAACTACGTCCGGTGAATAGTCGAACATATTCCTGTTCACGTCTGCAGCGCAAGCCAAATGACGACGGCTAAAGAAAAGATCTACCAATTTCAAACAACAAGTTATTTGAAAAATTTAGTTTTACTATCTATCGAAGGAGTAAATTAGAAAGTTTTTGGGCGAATCGAGTCAGTTTAGTTTAGTGATACAGTTCTGGTCTGATGTCCGCTAAGGGATGTTATTTACTTCCTTAGGCCCGTAGCAATAGAGAGAAGTGAGAACAAGCTAGATTGGCGAGAGGAATTCAATAACTTTCACGAATGTAGACAGATAAAGTTAATATAAATATTTTATTTGATATGGAGAATAATGGAAGGCAATACCAGTATTTTGTCGCGGAGCTGTTGTCGAAGCATTGGGAGGCTTCAGTCACGTCTCCGAACTTGCAATGATCTGAGAAAACATTTAGAAAATTTTAGTAAAAATTTAATTTTGAGAGAGTCAAGAAAATTTAAGTTTGTTTTTTTTGAAATTTAATAGGAGTGAGTTTTCATTTGAAAAATAAACTCATAGTTTTGAGGAAATTTAGTTTTTAGAAAATTTTGGTGCCTGGTGGCGAATACGTAACATTTGTTACAAATTTATTTAGTTTTGAGAAATTTAGTAATGCCTGGTGGCGATTATCAAGTTATTTAGTATATAGTTTGCCTGGTGGCGCATTTTGAGTTTTTGAGAAATTTAGCATTTTTGAATATAGTCTGGTGGCACATATATTGAGCATTTTCAGATTTAGTTTTAGATTGTCTGGTGACATTTAGTTTTAGATTCAGTTAAAGTTAAGTTTTCAGAAATTTTGCTTTGAATTGCCTGGTGGCACATATAAGTTAGAGTTAGTTTTTGAAAAATTTTTGAATAGCCTGGTGGCAAAACATAATTTAGATATAGTATTCAGTTTAAGATAATATAGTATTTTGGTTTTTGAGATCAAAAATTCTTTTTTTGATTTATTTATTTAGATATAGTTCTGTTTTGAGTATAGTTTAGATTTTTGAAGTTATAGATTTGGAATAATATTTAGAGGGTTTACCCTAGAGAAAAGTAGGTTAAGTTAGTTAGTAAGTTAGTTAGTAGAAAATAGTTAGTAGAAAATAGTTAGTAAGATATAGTTAATAAGATATAGTTAGGAAGTATAGGCATTTAGGTTTAAATATTGAATATTTAGCTAATAGGATTTAGGTAGTAAGAATTAGTTAATAGGATTTATATATTAGGATTTAGCTAGTAGTTTTTTTTATTTAACGTAGGTAGTAAGATTTAGTTAAGAGAAAATTGTAAACTAGAAATAGTATAGGATTAAGAAGTAAACACATTTTTTTGTAAACATTTTTTTTGAGAGGTTCTGAATTGCATAACCTTAATACTTTTTTTTTACAAATTTTTTTTGAAATCTTACAATAATCATGGGGAACAATAAGAACAAAAATGATTCTGCGGACAAGAAAAAGGGGGGCAGACCTCCTAAACCCCAACAGCAAAACAAAGCACATCGACCAGCAACACCTGAGCCACACGCTACGCGGTATAGAAAAAACCATGACATATTCCATAATATGACCATGGACAATAATGCAGTAGCGGACATGAGCCAAGTCGAGGATGTAGCTGGACCGTCAAATGTAGAGAGAATCAGTGATGATGAAACACCGTTAGCAAACTTGAGACAACATCTAACTCCAGAAGAAGCTCGAGAGGAGCCTTTAAATCAGCAATCCGATAGATGGGAAGAGTATATAAAAGAGGTGGCGTTAGCGACTATAGGTCTTAGCAGAGCAGAAGACAGAAAGAACCTACAGGAAACGCTGGCCCATAGTCAAGCCCAGATATTGGAGAGGGTAGATTTAGCGGTTAAAAACGCAATAACACAGATGAGTGAACTAACAAGACCAACTGCTGTGAATATTCCTCTAGCCGAACTACCAACGCCTGACACTCGTAACTACAATATCCGTAGAGAACCAAATCCAGAAGTAACTAACAGAAACAACGTACTACCTGAAACACCTAGAGAAAGAATCAGAGAACCAGAAAGAGAAGTAACACATGAAAGTTTGAGAGAAGCGGTCCGGGAAGCACTAGGCGCGAGACCAAGAAGGATTGGCACTCCACCTAGAGTTGATACCAACCGAAACAACATACCGGGATTCCCTAGGGAGTGGCCAAGACGTAATGTATCTCCACCTAGAGCGGAACCTTCTCGTAGATATGACCCAAACTTCTACGAAAGACTTGATCAAATCCAATTCGACAATACTTCAATAAATCGAAATGTGAGAGTTCCAGTGCCGTCACCGGCAACATCATTTATACGTTCGCCACACTATCACAAATGGGGCATAGTGTATAATGCCAAGAACATGCCAGTAGACGAGTTCCTTTTCCGACTTGATCGGGTAAAGGACAGCTACGGTGCATCGTGGGAGGAGATAGTGGCA
Source organism: Baccha elongata (assembly GCA_951217065.1). Lineage (NCBI taxonomy): Eukaryota > Metazoa > Arthropoda > Insecta > Diptera > Syrphidae > Baccha > Baccha elongata. The sequence goes on from OX578272.1 coordinate 206,773,977, forward strand.
AATTTCCACCATTTTGTGAGCGGAACGGTAGAGGTGTGGTACTGGATGTACATGAAAAATAATCCATATTCATCTTGGGCAGCGTTGAAATTGGCGCTGATTGAACAATACCGAAGTCTTGAAACTGATTCAGAGTTGTCAAGGCAAATGGCAGAAAGGAAGCAGGCTCCAGGCGAAAGCTTTGACGCATTCTATGATGCCATTCTAAAAATAAATTCACGTATGAAAAATCCTAGACCGAACGAAGAGCTAGCGGAAATTATAAAGCAGAACGTACGTAGGCGAATGGGAGAGTTATTATTGACTTTTAAATCAACTCGGTTGGCGGATCTAGTTTTCACATGTCGGGACATGGAGAGATTCCTAGGCCAGTATGACCCAATGAGATCTAGAGCACCACCAATATATAATAACCCCCCGAGAAAACAAGTTCACGAAATTGAGATCCAAACGGATTCTCAATTGGCTGAAATGTCTACAGCGGTCGAAGCTTTTCATCGTGATAGGAATCGTGATGCAAAACCTAATTCAGATAATGTCAAATGCTGGAACTGTTTGAAGGCAGGTCATGTATTCAGGGATTGTGCGGATCTGCAACGAAGAATCTTCTGTTACCGATGTGGCAAACCAGACGTTCTGTCACCAAATTGCAAAATGTGTCCGGGAAACTCGTCAACGAGCCAACATTCGACCGAGAGGGAGTTGGCCAAGATGGGCAACTCGGGGAGTCAGTTGTAAACTTAGAACATTCTGATAAAATCACCATATTAAAAAACCCCGAAACTAAAAATATCTCGAAAATAACATCCATTAATTCTAAAATTCCGAGGCTTAGACCTCTAAAGTCTTTACATCAAAGACAAATCGAATACGATCTAGCGAGAAAACGTATATATACGTACCCCAAACATATAAAAAAAGTAGGAGCTTTAAGAACTAAATTCTCTAATAGACGAAAACTTTATAAAGTGGTTTCAGCAACAAAACTGTCTAATTACAAGGACGATCCCCGTCCTTACGTCCAAGTAGAACTATTTGAAGAAGAATGGTACGGTTTGCTCGATTCAGGAGCAAGCGTCAGTTGTCTGGGAAAAGGTGCTTTAGAAATACTTGAAAGCAAAAATATCCCTTTTCTAAAATTTTCCACCAATATATCCACTGCCGACGGAAAGCAACAACCAGTAGTGGGTGTAGTGAAGACAAAAATTTCTTTCAATGGCAAATCACACGCCTTAGACCTGTTTATAGTGCCATCGTTAACACAGAAACTCTACTTGGGGGTAAATTTTTGGGCCCTATTCGAAATAGCGCCCCACATAATACCGTTTAAAGAAACAATTTCGGAAGTAGCACTAGAGAAACCAAAATTCTCGGAGTGTGAATTAACTCCCGAACAGTCTGTTGTGTTGAAAAACACCGTCAAACTTTTTCCATCATTCGCTGAGCGTGGACTCGGGCGAACTCACTTAATGGAACACAGTATAGATACTGGCGATGCGTTGCCTATTAAGCAACGGCATTATCCTATCTCTCCAGCGATACAGGCTTTGGTGTACGCCGAAGTGGACCGCATGATTTCTTTGGGAGTGATTGAAGAAAGTTCAAGCCCATGGTCCTCACCAGTTGTATTGGTGAGGAAACCCGGGAAAAATAGAATGTGCTTGGATTTTCGGAAAGTCAACTCCGTAACAAAGAAGGATGCGAGTCCAATTGGGCATATAGAAGGTTTGTTAGCACGACTTTCAGAGACACGTTATATTTCTAGCGTGGACCTGAAAGACGCGTACTGGCAAGTACCGTTGGAGAAGATGTCGAGGGAGAAAACTGCTTTTTCTATACCAGGCCGTCCACTATACCAGTTCAAAGTGATGCCGTTCGGTTTGTCCAATGCCGCTCAGAGTCTGACAAATTTAATGAACAAAGTTATCCCATCCAGCTTGAGAGATCAAGTTTTCATTTATTTAGATGATTTGTTAGTCATCTCTAAAACATTCGAGGAGCATATTTCCGTATTAAAGATTGTAGCTAAGAAGTTAGACGAGGCAGGGTTGACTATAAATGTAGAGAAGTCACGCTTTTGCTTCGAAGAACTCCAATATTTAGGATATGTTGTAGGGCGCGGCTGCCTCAAAGCAGACCCGTCAAAAATATCTGCAATTCTCGATTTCCCGGTACCAACGACTGTACGTCAAGTACGTCGGTTCCTCGGAATGGCTGGTTGGTACCGGCGATTCATTGAAAATTTCTCAGAGGTAGCCGGACCGATGTCTGACACCATTAAGAAAAGCAACAAATTTGAGTTTAACGAACAGGCGGTAGAAGCTTTTAATAAGCTTAAAATAGCTTTGACTTCAGCGCCAGTTCTCCGTAACCCCGATTTCAGTAAGCAATTCGTAATTTTGTGCGACGCTTCAGCCACTGGAATCGGGTGTGTTTTGTGTCAAAGAGATGAGACTGGCGCAGAATACCCAATATACTACTATTCCCAAAAACTAAATAGCGCTCAACGTAACTATTCAGTTACAGAGAGAGAATGCCTCGCAGCGGTAAAAGGCATATACAAATTCAGACCATACATAGAAGGTTACAGGTTCTTGGTGATCACTGATCATGCGAGCCTGGGATGGTTGATGAGTCTCAAAGACCCAACCGGACGTCTAGCTCGATGGAGTTTGAAGCTTCAAAGCTTCGAGTTTTCGGTGGAGCATAGGAAGGGGACGTTAAACGCCGTGCCTGATGCCCTATCCAGAGTGCATGAAGCGGAGGCCTTGCGTTTATCTTCACTAGAAACGTCCATCGAAAATTCAAGTCCATTTAAAGTGTTACATATCGATTTGAAGGATCCGTCTTTCAAGTCGGAAGAGTACCTTCAAATCATAGAACACATTAATAAAAACAAAGATCGTTTCCCTGACTTGCAAGTATCGGAAGGTTTCGTATACAAAAAAGTCAGGCACGTGACAGGAAATCCAATCCAAGACGATTTGGCTTGGAAGTTGTGGATTCCATCGCAGTTAGGCGAAAATTTGATAATTGCGGCTCATTGCCCACCTCAGGCAGCGCATGGTGGTATCACCAAGACCCTGCATCGGCTTCGTAACCAATTCTATTGGCCAGCAATGGCAAGCCAGGTCAAAATGTATGTGAATAATTGCGAAATATGTAAGACTACAAAAGCACCAAATTCGGTTCTTAGAACTGAAATGGGGAAGAGTTTCGAAGTGGAAAGACCTTTCCAACATATATATATCGATTTCTTAGGTCCTTACCCTAGATCGAGAAGAGGTAATACCTACATTATAATTGCATTGGATCAATTGACCAAATTTGTATTTATCAAACCCCTAAAAAAAGCTACTACTTCGGAAGTAGTAAAGTTCCTAGTGGATGATATTTTTCTGATATTCGGTGTTCCGGAAAGTTTACTATCGGACAACGGATCACAATTTATAAGCAATGACTTTAAAACATTTTTAGAAAATTTTGGAGTGAACCATATTAAGACAGCTGCATACGCACCACAAGCAAACGCGAGTGAACGTGTGAATCGTTCAATTCTGAGTGCTATAAGGGCGTATATCGACACCAAACAACTTAATTGGGACGAACACTTATCTTGTATCAGTAGTGCTTTACGCACATCTCTGCACAGCGCGATTGGCATGACCCCATATGAGGCCCTGTTCGGCCAGCGCATGATAGAACACGGGGCCGATTATGCGTTGTTGAGAAAACTTGGTGGACTTAACCAGTCAGAGATTGACTGGTTACCTAAAACGGCTAGGATGAATATTCTCCACGCCTATCTTAAAACAGCCCTCAACCAAGCTCATGACAATTATGAGAAGATCTATAATCTTCGCAGCAGAGTAATTACGTTTAACGTAGGCGACGACGTGTTTCGTCGAAACTTTATATTGAGTGACGCTAGTAAGCATCGTAACGCTAAGCTATGCCCCAAATTCGTGAAGACGAAAGTCATAAAGATTGTAGGCAACAACTTATATAAAGTTAAAGACACGAATGGTTTCGAATCAGTGGTTCACACGAAAGACCTTCGGAAATGAAGCAAACTAAAGAGTCAACGACAATTTCTTTTGCGGATTTCACATTTTTTTTTTGCTTTGACAAGTGTCATAGCCAGCTGCTCAGCCTGTGCATGAGACGCATAAGGGTCGTGGGTAGCGATTAGTTTAGTCGGATTTATGTACTAAGTACGTATAACAAAGGAATAATAAACATTTTCTTTTCCATCATCAATGCACCCGTTGGCACCAGGAGCATTGAAGATGTTTTGTAGGAAAATCCACTTCACTACCCACTAAAGTATATTAGTGAAATTCATCTTATTTTTTTCATACATGCTTAAGTAACATATTGGTTATAACTTCAACGAAACGAACCAACTTAAAAATTTCCCTACCTACAATTTATTCTCGCAAAATGGAAATATCCCATTTCAAACGGAAGTTATTTAAGTAAAGTTCTTTAGAAAAGCTCTTAATTGGGAAAAGCGTTCCCATAACAAAGAGTAAAGTAGCTATTACGCCAACCACTGCAACTAGCTAATACTGAAACAGCAACACAACCACCTATGAGTAGGCAGTGAAAATGCGAATTTAGTTGAGACACTATCGTTTGGCAAAGAAAAATAGTAATGCCCAACCTGAGTACCAATACTCACCGATACGACTTAAAATCGCAGAAATTTAGAAACCAAATCTTTAGTTAGGTTGGCAAGAAATATAAACGTCTACAAATAATTAAATATCTAACGTTTAAGAAATTTCCTAAGGAAAATATTGTAAGTACTGAGCGCTAATATTGAATGAATCAAGTTATTAGATACTGTCAGATAGCTGAAAAATATTACATCCGGATAAATAAAACCCGAAACACAAATAAAAATAAACATCTAATTTAGCCATAGCAGAGGTATACTTACCTACTTACCTACTCATCTGAAAATAAAGTTATTATGTCCAATAATACACCATTTCTGATATTAGTACTTACCTCATATCTTAAATAAAACAGCAAGAGAATAGGGAAGAAAATTGTATGTATACTTACCACAGTAGTCATAAATCTAAATTTAATAGATTTTATAGTCCGTCCGAACGCTGTTAAAGACAGAACAAAATCATCAAAAAAAAGAAAGAAAAAGATAATTGACCGAAAAATCAACAACCCCAACAATACCGTCAGAAAGAAAGAGAGCGAAAACAAATTCTCTTTGAGCCACATAATTGGATGAAGTGCACCGAATAATTCATATGTAAACAAATAATTGGAGTGAAAAGATGTTCACACACGAACAGATCCAAGAAAAAATAGGCACATGAAAACCAAGTCAACATACCGCCAAAATATTTACATGCTTCGAACAACAACAAGAAAAAGATGGACGAATTATTGTCGAGAATCGAACAATATATTCCAATAAGCACGAAAGAGACTAATAGTCAATAATAAATCACCTCAATCATACACAATCAGTCAGACCGAGAAAGAAACACAGTGGCTGAAGTTTGAACATACGTAATGTACTACGTAAGCGAGCTGAACAATTGAACATCCCTCATTCGCAATTTCTAACTTGAAGAATTCAGTCGGCAGAAAAAGTAAAAAGGTATAAAAATAGTTTAAAAATAACAAAAGTATTGTTTAAACAAAGAAAAGTGAAATATAAAATATAAAACAAAGAAAAGATATAAAAAAAAAAAAACTAAAGAATAAAGTGAGAAATCAAAGTGTCCGCGGTACAAAACAAAAAAAAAAACAAAACCAACAGAAAACCAAAGAAATAAAAGGATTACCAAGGAATAGATCACAAAAATCAGGATTCTGGAAAGAAAAAAAAAAGACACGCATCTGTGGAATAAAGTACAAGGTAAGAGTAAACATTTTTTTATCAAAGTGAAAACCAATCCTTTTTAAAAAAGAAAATATATGCGCACATATCAGTGCCAATAAAATTAATCGTACAAAAGAAAGAAACCAAAGTGATCATTTTAAAACGTATTTCTTGTGGCAATACCACGTTGTTGAAAATATCCGCAGAAAACCGCACACTTTTATCAGACACATGAGTAACGTAGACATCGGGAAAACCCAGGTGTTGCTATCTAATGAACGATGTACAGGCATATCTGGACGCCTGATCGTCATTCCTAGCTGCGTCACACCAAAACCACCCGGTCGGAAAGTTCAGTTAGTCCAATTAGTCCGAGACGAAGGAGAAGGAATTCCGATAAAATCCATTGAATCTATGAAAATAGAATTCAATAATAATACTCGTTAACAATACAAAATACCAGGTAATTGGAAAAGTTAAAATGAAAATTTTGTCTGTGCAAAACGATACACATGACCGAATCGAAGGTCAAAGTTAAACGACAAATAATGCACAATATATAAATGAATCATGGATTTCATTTATGCTATGCGAGCAAAAATGTCCCATACAAAAAAAAATATAAACCTACATATAATACAAAAAAAAAACATATATATAACATACAAAAAGAGACACAAATAAGTGCCCTTAACAAAATCCTTCATTTACAAAATACTAATTCTATTTTTTTATTACAAACAGATATACGTACTCCGAGTGGCATCGATGACACATAAGACGGATGACCAAAGAGTCGAAGAAGTCCAAACACATTCACTCACAGTCATCCATGTCCAAATCATCGTCGTCATAAAAAAACCACCACTCGGAGGATGATATTTGGTTCCAAGCGGGGGCCTGAAAATAATCCAAGATAAAGGAAGCAAAAATTATCTATTCAGAATCATCAACTAAAGTCATACCTATCAAAATCCTCAGCGAAAATTTGTTCATCGAGATATAACAGCGTGGGAGTTACCTACATACACCAATAACAGGATCAATCCACACCGTTAAATTGTACAGCAAAGTCAAAACCCTGTTGGAGACACCTATAGGCAGGATGAGCGGTATATATATGTATAATATATTGGATATGGTATGGTGTTTTACATTTTTTATATGAATAGGTAGATATTTTTTCAAAAAGTCCGAGTCAAGTCTGGTCAAAATTAATCAACCCCTATATAAAGTAGGTGATTGAACTTATTTATTTAAACCTATATTATTGAAATTCTTTTAAACAATATTTAAAAAAAAAAAAATACATATTAAACGAAATAAAACATTTTTGGTGATACTTGGACGAAAAATAAAGTCCTTGACAGTCGAATACTAAGATACTATGTATGTATGTAAAGTATCTATATAAAAATAACTAAAGAAAAAGAAAGGGTGTACAAATTTAAAGTATACAAAAAAGTCCTGATACCCTTGAAACATATACTTAAAGAAAGAAATTAATTTTTTTGCCTATTATAGAAATCATTTATACCTACAAAACCTAAAAAGAAATTTTCATATTGTGTGAGAATCCCACTTTCGTAAAAGCAACACTCGATCACCCAAATATAAATTAAACAAAAAAAAAAAAAGGTTTATGGTTATGGAATACATACCCATTGTCCGTTTCCGTCCGCTTAAAAATATCTCGTGTCGCTAGAAATCGGAAACGAAAGTAATTTGAATAAATAATTAAAGTAACATTCAGTCCGGTCGTATCGAATACCTAAAGATAGAAATAAAAGAAATTAAATTCGGGAATTTAAAATTTTGATTACATTAAAGTAAAAGTGTACCTACATGAAGTAAGTGAGTATCCTAAAGATACAAATAGCCTTCAGCTAGAAAAAAAAATAGTTGTATATGGAATTTATACAAGTCAATTATAGAGATTTTTCATAATTTAACATAACGTTGCCTGTAAATGACTTGAATCAATTCTAGTAAAATCATTTGTCAGTCGTGCTGAAAAAGAAAGCAAAAATAAAAATTAAAGTCTTTTGAAATTAATAAAGTGTAAGTGATTTCAACGATTCATACTGTTTTAACAAATTAGTTGAGATCAGTTACAATTTATAACAGTTGATATAGGTACTTACTGCTAAAGGTAATTATACTGTAATATTTTTTTTGTGAAAAGTAATCGTGCAGAACGTCGGTATAAATATTTATTTTTTTTTGAATCGTTCGACATTGAGAATAAAAATTTTTTTTTTGCTAACGCAGAGTCGTCAGTAAACTTTAATAACGAATTATTTTTGGGAGCATAAGGGAATATTTTCCCAAATTAGTTATTACGTCAATACGAACACATTCTAACGCTGGTCCATCTTCGATAAACCATCGGAAGTCTGAAATTGGAGTAAAGAAAAAGTTTTAGTAAGAGTAATAAAGTAACTAAAATCTTTGAACTCACTTACCTGGTTATTACCAAGGTGAGGTGCACCTCCCCCTGTCTGACCCTGTATTGTAGAGAATTTTATATTTGAAATTTTGAATTTAAATATATTTTTATATTAATTAAATTTTACAAGCTAACCATATTTGTTTCAGCTACGGTAAGGTTTGGATGTACCTACCAACCTTTTCGATGATCCTTCAGATCCACAAATTTTAAATTTTGATTTTTTTAATTTAAACAGTTTTGAAAACTTTTGATTATTCTTCTTTCACTTTCGGGAGGGGATTATCATTTCTGTGGAGGCGTCCTACGCATAAAATTTTGTGTCGAATTTTTCTATTTGAATCACCTGAGCATTTATGTTCTTGATTATTACATGTTTCATAATCGTACAAAAATAGGTACTTACCTATCGGTATTAGCTCGTGTAACTTATACTAATGAAAATTAGTCGCGAATTGGAAGAATACGTTAGTCCTACTAATCTAGGCTCGCTAATTCGTCGACCTTGTCTAAAGTTGCATATGTAACATATAAGATAAGAGGCCTTTAAAAGATTATTTAGGAAGCGAACGATTCTGGGATCGTTTTTACAACTCGTGATAGGCAATCAATTTTGGACGATCATTCAACGGAGTGAATCGTCATACGACGCGAAAAGAGGGATAGTGATTTAATTCGCTAATCCTCGTACGGATATTTACAAGACAAAATTTCCTAATTTTGGTCTTCTTGTAGAATAAAACTCAGTCCTGAAAACAATTAAAAAATTTTTTTTTGAATCGGTTTCGTTTGTCCGCAGTCTTCAAATATTTTCTATTGTCCTTTTTGTTCGAAGATTCTCACACAGAAACAATATTTCGAAAAATTACCAATATTGAAGGTCATTAAGTTAGTTTTGAGAAAAGTTTATATGAGAGTTAATCAGTTAGCAAGACCAATCATTTTTTTTTGTAAATTTGGAAATTCCTTGATTGAAATTAAGTATAGATAAAGATTTTAGAAGTCTTGTTAGAGTCGAATAGTAAATTACATAAATTTTATTTGAAAATTTTTGAGAATAAGTACATGCAATTGTTAGTTTTAAGTTATAGAATAAAAAAATGTATATGAGATTTTTGAGAGAATTTTTGCGTTTCTTAGTTGATGATCATTGTTGAGTTTGGAGCGAAGACGGAGGTCACTCCAGGGAAGTTCGTTCTCGTTTCTGGAAATATTTCAGGTAAAATGGGAGTTTAAACAACTTAAGTGGAGAGACGTGGCTGAGGATGGCCTGATGTGAAGACAACGGCGACAACGCACCAGTCGCACGCGGCAATGTGAGAGTAAAGGTAGATCATTTTCCATTCTTCTCCAATATCATCTAATCGCGGGATATTTTCATATTAAATTTTGTACCAATGAAGATATCAATGGGTAGTGTCTTGGAGGGACTAGTCTCCTGAAGAGTCGCTTAGGTAGGGTAGCGCGGTACAAGGGGGAATCAATTTCACCTGATTCTCCCACCACTAATGGGTCCTAGTAAACCTGTAGGGATGATATAGGACAATGGAGGGCTGGGTTAGGCAGTCCCTAGAGATTTTTACATCATAATCTCAACATTTGTTTACTTGCGTACACCATCTCTAAAATTTATCTTCTTTCTTCAAACACTTTCAACATACTCGTTCATCATGTCGGTCCTTTTTGCTTTTTAGCATAGCTTTATAAAAAAAAAATATCAGAATCAAAAACCAACTAGATTCCAGGTCTATCGAATTGTGACACCGACTTTCACTCCTGCAGCACCACCCACTTCCCTGTACCGACGTGTTCGGCCCCGGCGAAATCAAGCAGACCTGAAGCAGCAGTGCAGTGATAGTCACCCTACTCATCCAGGCTTGGACGTGCCCTATCATAGGAGAAGGTACTAAAAGTTGATGGGATGAGTAGGTTTCGGATCCCTCGAACGTAAGGTTGTAATAGAAGATGATTTTGAGACTAGATCGATTTTCTATTGTATAGATAGGCAGAGGAATTAAGAACTCTTCTTGGAATATTATCTTTCTCACTTGAAGTCAATTTCTCTGAACACCTTTGCGTTTGCTTTAAGTCGGACTAAACATTTCCTAGGAAGTCTCTTCGTGGGTGGAGACCTGCGTTAAGTCATCCTGGTGAACGTCTGACTATACCCGATTACAAATCAGAAGTAAGATTAATAATCCGTGGTGTCGTGGAAAAGCGTATACGCCACCGATATACGTCGAGAAGTGCTGGACTGACGGAAGAGAGCGAGATTATTTTTCAAATGGTTAGCCGGTCTTGAGCTTCCATTGTTAGAAGGATATTCTGAACTCTGCTTTAGTCAGTTGACCACTGCTCTAACTTTTTATGGAATAGGATCCGGATAAAGGGTTTGCCGCTTTCGCTACAAAAGAAGGTTGATTAAAAGCCTATAGTGATCCAAAGGGCAACATAGAAGAGTAATATGGACTAGTTTTGGGTTCATCCAGTGTCGGTTCCTTCTGACCTTAGCCTTTTGGTCATCTACTCCCTCTGTGAACATGCATTTCATCTATCATTCACATTCTACCTTCCTCCTATTTATTAAAGGATTGATTTTAATTTTTGATTCATATTCTAATTCGCGTTCATAAAGAATTTTCGTTTAATCAACAATTATTCGAAATTGTAATCGACATGAATTCATGAGTACGGATTGAAAATTACTATCATCCCCTTTTAAATTTTTCTTGTAGCGGATCCATCCCCAAGCTTCCCGTTACACAATAGCGCCCAACGTGGGGCCCGAAATTTCGCACGTGCGGAAATTTTCGCAAGGTCGAAATTTTCAAAATCAAAGTTTCTAGGTCTGATTTGGAGGTTTCGGTCCCATGGGCGCTAGATGAATTTCGTGATGCTTCTAAATCTCTTTTTTGTTTATCCCGTTACATAATGGATGGATTTCGTGATGCTTCTAAACCTCTTTTTGTTCATCCCGTTACAATTTAAGGGCCACTGGTGTTATGTGGGTAGGCCATAATATCCCTCCCTTCAATGGAATCCTCCGACCATTTTTATAGGATAACCCAAAAGCGTGATCACTGGTGGCTGGTCATCCCTCCTCACCGATAGGCATTTTAGCCCGCCTTACCTGTTGTTTCAGGTCACGAAAGAAACACTTGAGTTCATAGAACGAGTGTGATTCACACATGTCATAACAAAAAAAAATAAGGTGATTATTACCAAGCCAACAAATTTTTAAACAAAAATTAAAAAGGTCACTGAGTAACGGCGGGACTTTCTTTTCCCCGCAGCCGAAAACGATATGGTTGCCCTTTTGTTATGAGCTTCCGACAAAAAAAACAAAATTCCTACCTCAAAAGAGCTCTTTGGAGTGGGTGGGGGTTTATTCATATACACCCGAACAATTAAAAAAAAAACTTCGCGTTTTCAGGCCTATTGGTAAAACGCCACCCCGAACCACGTCCAACCTCTAGACCTTTCAAGGTTTTCAATCAAAATTGAATAACTAAAGCCCAAAAAAAAGAATTATGAATCTTAAATCAAAATGGGGGAGAATCAAAAAAAAGGAAAACAAAATTTATCACACCCGTGTATTATAGGACGATCACTAACGGCACAGACAATTAACAGAAATCTGCCCACTCCCTGCTGTCTAACGTCTTGGGGTCGTTTTCTCCGATGCACGCTTTGAAGATTTTAAACTGCTCCGAAATTTAAATGTTGGTGGCCACGCTTGCTATTATTATAGTGACCACCAACCGCTTTTCTGTAGGGGTCACCACCACGGGCACCTAAATAAGTTGGAAAACATTTTTTTTACATTTCCCGTTTGGTACGTAGCTTGATATTTTTTTTTTTTTATTTTTTTAAATATTTTTTTTTTATTTTATTTCTTATTCTCTAAGGTAAATAACTCACCCTTAAAAATGTATCTTTTTGCTTTTAAGCTCCCTCTACTCTACAGTTAGGGATTATACAAATATTACGCCGAGGTTATTTCTTTTCAACATTAAGGTAAACAAGATGTTTTCTTATTTAACACTATTCATTTTAATTTATTTCAAATTAATTCTTAAACAACACAAGCACTATTTAAAACAATTTTGGTTTCACTCTCACCCTTTTTTTTTTCTTTCTCTTCCTTTCGGTAATTATTCTTTATTAAAAAGGATACGTATTATTTTATAATTTATTTTATTTTTCTTTAAAAAAAAAAACACACAACTCATCTATAGGTAGATATACCTATGTATACCTACATAAAATAGAAAAATATTTATTTAATTTAAGCTTTCTTTAAAAATTTTACGTACGATATTTAGCACAATTTGCTTTAATTTTTCCTTGTTTTTTTAACTTTACATTTTAACTACTATATTTTTTTTTTAGACAATCTTATTATAACTACCCAGTACACGCTACGATTGTTCTTTGCTTCTTTCGCGGTTAACGTCACGATAGTTTTAACCTCAGACGACTTGAGTTGATCTGATCTCCTATATTTGAAAATCGATCTCTTCGTTCCCTATCAGTCAGACAGTCATATCACACCACACAGTCTAACTGTATCATCAACCCATTTTCCCGTATTGCAGATCGAATGTGAAATATTCGGTTAGCCTACTGTTTATTGCTATCATAAAAAAAAAAACAAAATTCAATCTGCCGCTACGTTCTCTTCTCTCGGTCGACTCATCGCGGTCCAACAAGTTGTACAACCGGTTGGTCGGGTCGTACCGTGAAGAATACTTCTTATCGGACTGTATGAACCAGTATTCTCAATTGTCAACCAATTTATGACAGACTGGACACTGAAGTGGCTGACAGAAAACAACAAAAAGTTTCTACAAAAAAAAAAAACATTTAAATTTCTTAGGATGCAGGTAAATACACTTTTCGCCTAATTAAATAAAAGATGTTATTTTTCTCTATCTTCCTAGTTGCCGAAAGAACCTGTTGCAGCTATCCGAAACGATTCTGAGGATTTTTCCTGGTCTATACTTCAAATCGCATCATGTTTAGGGAAGAGATCTATTTTCTAGTGTATTTTCATATTCATTTCTCTTAACTATCTTATATCTTTATTTTACAGGGATATCCTCTATTAACCGATGCAGGTAAATATATGTTTGAGCAAAGTTTTAAATAGATACCTAGTGAAGTGTAAATAACATAAATACATTTATATGAAAATACAGTGGAAACAGACCACAAACCGCTCATACCAATATTCACAACTAAGAATCTAGACGAACTGACACCAAAGGTTAAACGGTTTCGAAAAAGAACGATGATGTTCACTTTTAACATGAAGTACACACCAGGTAAGGACATTATAGCTGCTGACATGCATTCTCGAAAGCCTTCAACTGGAGCGGATCTGGAGTTGTTAGAGGATGAGGAAGAACCAGTGTCCTTTATTAACAGTTTTGTTGAAGAATTACCGGCAACCGAAAGTAAGCTTAGAAAAATAGAACAAGTCCAAAAAGAGGACGCAGTTTTCTCCGAAGTAAAAAAATTGTGTCAGTAAGGATGGCCATTCCTGTCAAAAATAGGAATTAAAGCAAGGAGGTTTAACCCAGATCGTCAGTGTTTTTCAATTAGCAGAGGTCTCTTATTGCATGGCAGTCGTATATTGTTATGCCTCAATTAGTGCGAAAGGATTTCATTGAAAGGATTCACAATGGACATCTGGGCCTCATCAACTGCAAATCCCGTATGAGGCAATCAGTTTGGTGGCGCGGTTGTACGAAAAATTTAGAAAATTTTATGAGAGGGTGTAGCATTTGCATTGAGTTCTCAGCTCCACGACACAAGCCACTGATAAGTTCACCTGTTCCTGACCGTCTTTGGCAAACAGTGGGAATCGATCTATTTTTCTGCAAGTCGAATACATATCTGTTGGTAGCGGACTACCTTTTTCGATACCAAGAGGTGGTGAAATTGGAGAACCAGTCATCACGAAGTGTTATTGAGCATCTTAAATCCATCTTTGCAAGGTTTGGGATTCCAGAAACAGTAAGGTCGGACAATGGACCACAATTTTCTCCAATAAATACAACCGAATTTCGATTGTTTTCCAAATCTTGGGGATTTCAACACATTACCCGCAGAGTAAAAAGTTGATGATGAAGAATTTAGAGAACCTTCAGCTTGCAATATTGGAGTATCGCGCAACAACTCCAGCAAATGGTTTAAGTCCGTCGGAATAACTTATGGGCAGACGAATTCGGTCATGTTTACCTACAATAAATGAAGAATTGAATTCAAAGCTATGTATATGATATAGAAGATGTGAGAAAAACGGAGCAACTCGCGAAACACCAACCAGAGCAGCAATTACAATAAATAAAAATTAAAATTGGGGAGTTTTTATGGATACGTGACATTTACCAGTGGGGGAGAAGCAAAGCAGAGGGTACGGCTCCTATTCCGACATCTGCATCGATTATAAACTGTTTTCCAGGAGTTGGATAGGTTAACACTGGAGCATCACACAAGCGTCTTTTAAGTTCCTTAAAGCTTTTCTCGCACTTATTTGACCACTTGAATTGTTTTCCTTTTTCTGTGAGTTGCTGCAAGCTTTTGGCAATTCGGTAATATGTAGCCAGCCCAAGAAAATTTCTAAACTGATGCTTGTCTTGTGGATTTGGCCAGTTCTTCACAGCTTCTACTTTCTCGGGATCAGTTCTTACCCCTTGAGACGAGATGATATGCCCCAAATACATCATAAAAATAGACCAGACAGGCTTTCCAAGTAAGGCCTTGTAGTACGCATTCCAGTAAACGCTCAAATGTTGCAGGAGCGATCTTCTGGGTGAATTTCAACCTACCAGTAACCACTATTTAGGTCCAATGTTAAAAACAATTGAGCTCCACCCATCGCATCTAGAGTATCACTTATCCTAAGCAGAGGATAACTGTCCTTCTTGGTGACATCGTTCAGCCTTTGGTTATCCACACAGAATCGAGTACTTCCGTCCTTCTTTAAGACTAGTACAACTGGTGATGCCCAAGGACTTTTTGAATTCTCGATTAAACTATCTTTCTGCATTGTCGATATCATTTTAGTAACTTCGTCTTGTTTGGCTGAAGGTAGGCGCCTTGCTGGTTGACGGATCGGCCTTGCATCACCATTATCGATTCGATTTTGTACAAGTTCGTTCATATTGCCCGTCCTGTGAAGCGAAAACATCAGCGAACTCTTGTAGAAGGTTTCCAGCAACTCTTAGCTGTTGTTGATCGAGATTACAGCAGTTAAACTATTTTCTCTTCAAAGCAATGACTATCTGGATTCACTGATTTTTCGGGATGTTCTTTGGTTATCTTTGTTATTGCCGCTACAGGGTCACATTTACCGACAACTTTTCCTATTCTGAGCTTAATATCATATGGTTTGATGTTTAGTATTCGTATGGGCACGATGTTATTTTGAGGTGCCACCAGCGTCCTTCCCACGATGTAATTTTGGGAGCAGTGCCCAGAGTCTGGTTCCACCATGAGGTATCGATGGCTCCCAGAATCATCTTTGATGTTTGTCCAAACAAAGGCTTCTGACGAAGCAGGTAGGCACATATCTTCTTTAATGATTGCTCTTATCGATGATGAGTTTTGATTGCCATAAACCATTGGAATCTCTTTATTTCGGTATTTAAGAACTTGGTTACCAATGTCGAGAATTAGTTCATGCTTTTTTATAAAGTCGATTCCAATAATGCTCTCATCGCATACATCTGCTACTTGAAATGGATGTTCAAAGTCTAGTTCTGCCAAGCGGATCCGAAGACGGACTTCTCCGTACACTCTTGCTGCTTCTCCTGTTGCAGTCTTCAGACAATAGCTGCTGGTGCTGTGTAGCCATGCCATCCTGACCAAGTCTTTTCGTACAATGGAAGCGGTGGCACCTGTGTCGATGGTAACCACGTATTGCTTGTTGTTAATAGCTGCTTCCACATTTAGACTTTTATTGTTTCGTTTAGTCTGCTAGACTTTGATGCTGCTTCTGGGGCCATAGATACCAGAAACCAGCTTCTGCCCCTCGAAGTTGGTTCTTACTCGTTTCGCGTTGATATGCGCTTCTTCTTGGTGGCATTCGGCACTGGCGCTGGAAATGTCCAGTCTTGTTGCAATTCTAGCATCGGATTTGTTCATATCGACGGTTGTTCTGGAATTCCATTCTCTGGCCAGCGAATTCTCTTACCCGATGTACTCCTAGTGAAGCCTGTTCAGCTGCTTCCATAGTCAAGGCGAAAGCTAATGCTTCTGGAAGTGTTCGTTTTCCAGCTGTTCGTACTGCTCTCTGGAGATTAATGTCAGACAAGGCACGAACAAAGGATTCTGCGGCGAATTGGTTTATGATTTCTTCGCTCGCAGTTGGATATGCCAAGTGAGCTAGTCGTTCGATGTCTGATTAAAGCTGCTGAAGAGTTTCACCCCGTTTCTGAACTCTGGTGTTTAGTTGAACTCTAAAGACTTCTTGCATATGGCCATCTCCAAAGCGTTTTTCAATGGCTTGTGAAAGTACACTAAAGTTGCCATGCATCTCTGCTGGTATTGTTTGCAGTAACTCAGCAGCAGGTCCTCTAAGGGCCAGTGTAAGTGCAACAAACTTGTCTTCATCATTTCAGCCGTTTGCCATTGCTGCTGATTTGAATTGTCTCTTATAGATTGACCAAGAAGTTTGTCCATCAAAAGTTGGTGGATGCATCATTTTTCTCTTCAAAGAGTCACCAGAACTTTCTCGTACTTTTAGTTTTCTTATTTTGTCAAATTCCATTGACAAATTCTTGAATTTATTTTCAACTTTGTCAATTTTCTCTTCGACCTTTGCAAATTTTCCTTCAAAGTTTTCGAATTTTCCTTCAAAATTCTCGAATTTCCCGTCAATCTTAGTCTCAACTGTTATGAGTTGGTTTTCGACTGCTTCAAATCTTTCGTCAGCAGCAACAAACTTGTTTAGCAACACAGTGAGCTTATCTTCGAGAAGGTTCTTTAGTTCTTCAAGAATGCTGTTTCTAAGTTCTTCGAAAATATTCTTTTGCTCGTTTCTTTGATCATCGAAACTTTTGAGAAGTTTCGTTTGTTCATTCTTTTGTTTTTCTCTTTGATCTTCGAAAAGTTTCGTTTGTTCGTTTCTTTCATATTCGAAACGTTCGAGAAGTTTCGGTTGTTCATTCTTGTGTTCTTCTCTTTGATCTCCAAACGTTCTAGAAGTTTCGTTTGTTCATTTCTTTGATCTTCGAAACGTTCCAGAAGAAGAGCCAACATATTGGACAAGTCTGTGTTGGTACTTACTTGTTCTTCTTCCATTTGGATTTCCAAGACAGAAGTGTCTGGATTTTCGCCGTGTCGTCTCATGGCTTCTTGCAGGCGAATAATGAGGTAATTTTTCGTTCCAGCAATAGGAAGACCCCGTTTGTTTAGTTCTGCTTTTAGTTCAAATCTTTCAGATGCCTACCCATTTTTACACAATCCTAGACAAATGTTTTAAAGCTCCGGCTTACAGAAAATGGGTGTACAGTTTTCTACACATACAATTTGAGCCTTTAAATTTAAAATGTGTTTTCAAGAACATTTTTATGGTTACACACAACGTATTAAGTACTAGAAAGTATTGATAAGTAATTTATATAATAAAAGAATTTACAACGGTCAAGAAAAACAGACCTCCGCGCGTTATATCGAAAAATTCACCATCCACCTCTGGATATATTTTTTGACGTGAGCAGCCATCTTCTTGATAATTGTTATTCACAAGACTGTTCATATGTGTTTGATTTTCGTAAGACAAATTTTCAGTTGCTTTCTGATGTTATAAGTAGATCTAATATTGAAAATATAATAGATTCTACAAATATTGACGATGCGGTAACTGGGTTTTATAATATACTCAGTAGCTGTATATATAATTCCGTACCTACGAAAAGATCTAAAAATTATAATTTTTGTCACCCTTGGTATACACAAGAGCTTAAATCTCTTCGAAACAAGAGAAATAAAGTATAGAAAGTTTACATAAAAACCCTTTCTCCAATAATCTTTGAACACTATATAACCCTTTTTGAAGAATTTAAAAATCTTTCAAAAGCTTTATACTCCAACTATGTTAACGAAATAGGAATCTCTTTGAAACAGCTAAAAGCTATTTGGCATTTTGTTAACTCGAAGAAAAATTCGGATGGCTTCCCAGCAAGTTTTATACATGAAAACTCTTCGGTACAAAATCCCAGTGATATTTGCAATGCGTTCGCAAATAATTTCTCAATCTCCTTTGTTGATACTCATGTAAGTGTTGATAAAGATTTTTTTAAAGACGTGAACACCAACCCGCAAGTAAGTTTTAACACTATTCCTGTGGAACAAGATAGGATCTTACACTTTTTGTCATTATTAAATGACGATTGCTCCTATGGCCCGACGGTATACCGCCAATTGTTCTGAGAAAGTGTATTAGTGCAGCCCTTGCAATTACTATTTAAGCTTTCGTTAAAGTCTGGGAAATTTCCATCATTCTGGAAGAAATCATTTCTCACTCCTGTTTTTAAAAAAGGAGACAAATTTGACATCAAGAACTATAGACCTATTTCTAAATTGTCCTGTATCTTTAAGCTTTTTGAACAGGTTGTATGTGAAAGCCTTTTATTCTTTGGTAAGAACATTATCTGTAAACAGCAACACGGTTTCGTGCAGAAAAGGTCTACTGTTACAAACCTTCTTACCGTTTTACATAATTGTTCAAATGTAATAGAAAGTGGTTCTGAAGTTGATTGTATATACACAGATTTTTCTAAAGCATTTGACCAACTCAGTCATAATATTATTGTTTTTAAACTGCAAGGTTTCCCTACTCTTTTTTATCATGGATCAAATCCTACCTAGAAAATAGAACTTACCAGGTAAAATTTAGAAATTCCCTTTCTAATACTTTCGTTGCCCATTCAGGCGTACCCCCGGGAAGCCATTTGGGTCCATTCTTATTTATTCTTGCTATAAATGACGTTTCTCCTTTTATACGCTTTGGTGAGATTCTCATATTTGCAGATGATATGAAAATTTATAAATCAATCAAATCTCCCAATGATCATACTCTTTTGCAGGCTGATCTTGATAGTTTCAGTACTTGGTGTAATAAAAATGGGTTAACTCTTAATCCTATAAAATGCCAAACTATTACATTCTCAAAGAAAAAAGTTCCAAGTGACTTTGAATATTGTATAACACAAAATAAAATTAGTCGTGTTTTTAGTTTTAAGGACTTAGGAGTTAATTTCAGTGCTAATCTGGAATTTTCTGAACATGTTAACTTTATTGTAGAAAAGGCGAACTCTATGCTTGGATTCATAAAACGGTGGGCAAAGGAATTTAACGATCCATACGTTACCTTCTCATTGTATAACTGTTATGTTAGGCCGCATCTTGAGTATGCCTCACAAGTATGGACCGCTTTCTATGAAATCCATAAGAAACGTATTGAATCAGTCCAGCATAATTTTATTCGCTTTGCTCTTAAAGGCCTTCCATGGGCTGATCCTTATAACCTGCCACCATATGAGCATCGGATCAGGCTTTTGCAGATACAATCTTTATATCAACGTAGAGTAAACAATTACTTATTTTTTCTCCATCAACTTATCTCTGGACAAATTGATTTGTCGGACCTGTTAGCCTTAATTGGTTTTAACTACCGCGGACGGTCGTACCACATTCGAAGTTCTGAGCTTTTTAATATCGAACATCATAGAACCAATTATGGCATGCATGAGCATCTCACGCGGATGAGTAAGTTATATAACTTGAACAATTGTGTGTTGGATTTTAATTTAAATAAAAGTAATTTAAAAACTATTTTCAGAACCAGTGCTTCACGATCCTAAATGTTTCTGTGTCATTTTTAATTTTAATTTTGACTTTATATGTTTTCATGTTTTTATGTACATGTGTTTTTATTTTTGTTGCATTGTGCTTACTAACAACTAACACTTGCACTAAGTGGTGAGCCAGTGAGACACATTATATGTGTTGGCAAATCTTCTTTCATCTGCTGATGCTTGCTTTAAGCTCCATTTGAATAAGATCTGATAGTGTAAAAAAAAAAAAATTGTTAAAACACATCAATAAACAGCGGTTATAAACTCCTTTTAAACGGCAAAAGTAAATATTTAATTTATATAAAGCATCGCGTCCAATAAGTAGTGGTATAACGGATTGTGGAACATCGATGAATTTATAATTTTTCCTCGAAAATTAATTTTACAGAGCCATCACAAATTGCTTAATTTTTGTATATATCTCAAGAAAAAAATAGAAAAAACTTCAAATTTGACACAACGTAGTATCATTTATTCTCATATCATGGTATATTATTCGTAATAGCTACCCTATTATGGCTTCTACTACCTAAGATTCCTTCTAAAACTTTGATGAAGAGTTGCAGAGTATATTTAACCCTGAATAATTTATTGATATCAAGGGCCTAACTGAGGTTGTTTCCTAATTCGACGCAAATGTGAGTGTTATCCAGCGTCATGTTTTATATCATGTTGACGCTCACACGATCTGATGCTCATTCATAGGACATGCTACGCTTTGAAAATATTTTCATGAGGATTGCAAGGCTCTTTCCAAATAGATCGAATAGTTTATTACATCTAACTTGGGCATTAGTCTTAGATATATCCTAGAGTAAGAGATACGAACCGTTTAGGCACTAGGCGACTTTTTATGATTAGTAGATGCAACTTTTCGGTGTAAAACTTTTTTTTTATATTTTTTTTTTAGCTCAAAAAATAATTGTACCATATAACGGTTATGAAAAAACTTATTTTTTTCGAATACAGCTTCAACGATTTTCGTCTAAAATATTAGAGTCGGTTTTTGGCAAATTGCCTTTTTTGTGGTTGTAATTTTTTTTTTTTAACCCATTAACGGTTCTATGGAAAGTATAGATCCGTAATTTTCTTCTTAAGTTTTCTTGTGAATGGCTTAATGGATTTTTTTTTTTTTGAAAAATGCCTAGTTTTAATTTTAATTATTTTTTGAATTGATGTTTTTGGAAATTAAAATATCTGGAAAACGGGTTCACATAACTTATTATTTTTATAAACTATATGTGTATTCGTAAAAAAAAATGTTTTATAAATTATTAAATAAATATCGATTTATTTAAAAATCGCTCTAACGATTTTGGAATTAGTTTTTTGTTAAATTTATATTTATTGAACAAACTTTTCTGCACACTTTGATTTTGGCTCGAATCTTTATAAAAAGTAGTTTTAGAACGTTTAATAAAATTCTTATGATTTTATTTGTATTTCTCCTTTTTATTTATTTTATTGTTTTGAATTAAATTTATATGTTTTGTGTTAAGCCCACAGTCAATTTGTCACAAGAGCAAGTTCGTGCGTCTCAGTCGTACTCTTTATTTTTTATGAATTCTGGTATAAATTCCGCATACGTTTCACATCGAACTTTCATTTTTACTTTGAAATTCAACATTTTCTAACGAGATTCAGAAATTTGTTTTTGGCCAGTGGTTTGTAAAAGAATTTTTTTTCTCTATTCAATCATTGGAAAATATACAAGCAACCCATTAACGCAGTTACATCTGAATTGAATATTTTGCATATACAGTAATTTGGCCTTGAAATGGGGAAATCCACAAACTGTTTTTCATACAAAGTTTGGCCTTGGGGCTCAAGTTTTCTAGGGCGATTTTTACGTTCTTACTCTACTTAAGACCCTTGTTTTAGGTTTCCTCTGGAAAACCCGTGTTTTCCAATAAGAGGTGTTATTTTGTTATTCAAAGAAAAATGACATTTTTTGAGAGAGATAAATGATCGGATGTTTATTTCATTATAAAGAGGAAAATATGCCGTTAATAATGCAAGACAACATATCAGCCAAATGGCCGCCACAACCACGCTCACAGGACCATATCCTTTTCCCATAACACCTCTTATTGGAAAACCCTATATATACTTATGTTTTTTTTTTTTTTCATTTAATTTTTTTTTTTTTTTTTTATAATAAGCGCGCACTAAAGGGATTAGTCTACCCTTAATATGGTGAACACAGTACGAGCATTAAGAAAAAAAGGGAGGGGTTTGAAAGGAGATGCCGATGAACATTAGTTTTGAAGTTCTGAGTTTTGAAATGCGATGGAAAAACAGAGGCGGGTAATGCGTTCCACATTC
The DNA here is from genome assembly GCA_951217065.1 of Baccha elongata. Lineage (NCBI taxonomy): Eukaryota > Metazoa > Arthropoda > Insecta > Diptera > Syrphidae > Baccha > Baccha elongata. The sequence continues at coordinate 206,796,478 of OX578272.1, forward strand.
GTGTAGTGCGGCTGAAGAAAGAATCTCTGTATTTAACGGTACGTCCGAAATTGGACTCTAGGGTAAACTGATGAGCATTCCTTGAAGCGCGAGTATTACGGTTGAATTGTTTGAGGGGAGGAATGCAGCTAGCTATTTCTTCTGAACATTGCTTATAAAAATAACGATAGAACAACGTGAGACATGATACGTTACGACGGTGCTCAAGAGACGTAATTGTATCAGTTATTGACCTATCACCTATCATTTTTATAGCTCTATTTTGTATTCTATCCAAGAAACTCAACGACCTTATTGGAGCACCTGCTCAGATGTGGGAGTTATATTCGAGCTTTGGACGAATATATGCCTTATAAATAACGGCTAGATCAGACGGGGAGAAAAATTTCTTGCATCTTCGGAGGAAACCTAAACATTTCGCAGCAGATTTAGCGGTGTCAAATATGTGTTCAGAAAGTGGTTTGTAATGCACATACCGAGAACTGAAAGCTGTTCGGTTTCCTCGATGCAAGTACCACTCATGGAAAGTGGCATGGAAGGAAGGTTTCGCTTTAATGAAAGTAAACAGCATTGTGTTTTTGAAGCATTAAATTCCCCATTGGACAATGCTATCAAGATCAGAATTTAATGAGCTTATCATATTAAGCCGTTCAAGATCCACTTCCGAAGAACATGGGCGAGAATCAGGAAACGAATATGAAAAACTGAGGGTACTATCATCAGCAAAACAGTTGAGTGGATTAGAAGTTGCAGACAGGAGATCATTTATAAAAATGAGATAGAGAGTCGGAGACAAAAGGGAGCCCTGGGGCACACCAGCATTAATTTTGTGGGTTTCAGATTTGAATCCATCCAATACAACTTGTATTGAACGGTTCGAAAGGTAATTTCTAATCCAACGAAGAAGAGATTCAATGACGCCAAAAGCACGCATTTTCGAAAGAAGAGCTTGATGCCAAACTCTATCAAATGCCTTTGAAATATCAAGTGCAACAATCTTACTTTCTCCAAAACGATGTAAAGATTTGTTCCACTGCTCGGTGAGATAAACTATCAGATCACCAGTGAACCTGTTGCTACGAAAGCCGTACTGCCGGTCATTAAGAAGCTTCCGTTCCTCAAGATATTTCTTAAGTTGAAGTTTATCAACGTTTCCATGACCTTGGAAAGAAGGGACGTAAGTGCAATCGGTCGGTAGTTTGAGGGTGAGGAAGATTCGCCTTTTTTAGGGACAGGCTGGACACATGCTGTTTTCCATCTACTCGGGAAGAGACCAGTAGAATAGGACAGATGAAAAAGCTTACGCAGTGGTTTTGCCAGCGTGGAAGAACACCTCTTCAGAACGATGGGGGGATACTATCCGGGCCAGCGGATTTGTGAATGTCAAGATCTTTAAGAACTCTTGCTACTGTACGAGTGCGAAAGAAGATTCGTCCCATGAATCCGTTTACGCGCTCAAGTACTGGCGGAGGCATGACACTATCAGGCAGTGTTGAGTTGGCAGCGAACTGCCTCGCAAGTAGGTTAGTTTGTCAACAGAGCTAACAAATGGAGTGTCACTACCGACGACGAGGTAGTGTTGCGAATATTTTTTACAAATGACCAAAAATTTTTACTACCTTTGGGACATTGTAGTATTTTTTGCCTTAATTCTTGATCATGCAAAAATTTGGTTCGTCGAATATGGGCGTTGCTGGCCTTTCTAGCTTGTTTGAACTTTTTTCGGTTTTTCTCAGTGGGATTGGCTTTATAACATCGAAAGCTTACCTCTTTAACCCTAATAACCTCTTTGCAGCTCGAATCAAAACATGCATTCTCTTTCGGTTTGATTGTTTTAACCCAATTGGGGATAAAATTTTTCATTCCGGAGAGAATTAAATTTGTTATCATATCTGCACTGGAATCAACGTCACTATCGAGGAAGCATAGCGACCAGTTAAAGTTTTTGAAGAATTCGTTGAGTCCCTCCCAGTTGGCTTTCTCGTATTGCCAGACAGTTCTTTTTGGGTGCTCTTTCTTTAACTGGGTTTGTTTGACATGAGAAATTTGCAGATATGACACAATGGTCTGATGTGCCTAGAGGCGATAATACACTAACTGTGTACTTATCAGAGTCAGAGGTAAGAAACAAGTCTAGAGTGTTTTCAGCTCGACCATTAACGTCCGATATTCAAGTCGGCTCGTCAACTTTAATCATAAACTAATATAAAACACGTATTTCACTTCTTTATATGAAAAAAAAATATTTATTTTTTTTTTATTGTAAAGCAACTGTAGATATCATGAGTTCATGACCCTGCGAACCGTATGGAACAATTTTTTTTATTGAGTTGCATGTGTGAGTTGTATATCTATGTTTATTTAATTATTACGTGCTGAAAGGAATTGTTCAATAAAAACTAAAAAAATAATGATTTTGCTTTGATAGATATTGCATACGTCAATGTAACATTTCGATACCATATTATCCATATTTGGGCACTATTCAATCACCCCCAATGCGAAATAGCTTTTAATGCGCCTATATAATACGTTCAAAAGTTTTATAAATTTTGCCTAAAGAGGCACAATAAGGGCAATGCGTTGGCTTTATGCGTTTATATATAAGGCTGTTAATACTTTCGCTTTTTAAAAAATCTGAACGTTATTTATTCAGGAACCGAAATATCAGGGTATCTATGAAACTGAATATTTTTTTTAAACATGAAATTAACTTTATTGATAGAGCTATCGCCAACACAGGAAATGCTGAATTTCATTCATTCATTCGAAGATGAATGATTAAAACTAAAATTCAATATGCGACTTCAAATACTACATTCATGTCTAGCCTGTGACAGTGGAACCAAGTAAACATTTTCGAGTTGCAACATAACTATAGTATTAACATGAAATGACTAAATTTAAAATGCTGTGGTACCTATATTAGTAAGTCTCATAATTTTTTTTATTTTATTTTTCTATTCTCATTTTATGGAAGCTACCGTAGGTATAGACACAAAAAAGAATGTTGTTCAATACCCGATTGATGCTCAGTTAAGGAGAAAAAAATTCTATTGAATAAAGTTGATATAACAAATTCAACACTTACGTCTTTTCCGGTATCATAGAGAGTATCATAGACTTCTAAAAAATTGGACATATTTCTTAAACGAATATGATTTCGAGCGTTGCTGATTTGTTCTACTTTAGGGATCATCCTTTCTTCCATTAATTGATTAACGCTTGCTTTCTTCTCCTGTCCGCATACTACTTTCTTTTTATGTTTTTTCAATACGATTTCAGCGTTTTGATTTAATATTGCTATTACTGCCGCTTTCTTTTTTGTCTCACCTTCAACTGTGTTACTTGATTTAGATATTGTAAGATCTTCCATTGACTTATTTAGAGAAAATGTAACTTTTTTCCCTTGTCTTTTTGCATTCTCGATTTTCATTCTTTGTTGTTCAGAGCATACATTGAGATGCATTCTTACAGTTTATTTAACCAACGCACGTAAAGTAGTTTGATATTCTGAAATACATAAGAAAAGTAAAATGAAAATTATTTTGTACATTATTAATAGGTAGAATACAGTGGTGGAAATTCCCATAAAAACACATGGTTTTTCGTATTTTTTCTCTGTTGAATGAAATTTATTATTAATTTATATGTACATAGTTAAATAAATTAAATTTTGATAAATAGAGTAAGGGCCAGTTTCATATGTTCCAACTAAAGTCTCGGTTAGCCTAACCAGCACTTAAGCTACAAGCTCCAAATAAACTCCAAATTTCGGTTTCATATGTCTCGGTTAGTGATAACTGATAACTAAAGTTTCGGTTAGCTTAACCGACATATCAAGTGGCGGTTGCATGTCATTGCTTAACAAGGTATTTCGCGCAAAGCCAAACACTCGACGATTAAGATTTTAGATTAATAAAAGTTTTCATGGATTAAGCTTTATTTTATTATATTTTGAACACCGTGAATCTTATAACCATACGATAAGGTTAAAAGTAACTACCAAGATAATGCTATTCAACACAATGTTGAACATACCAACTTCTAGTAATTCACATGACAATTTTTGTTGCTTGCTCAAAGGGCAAGTATTGGTTTCGTTAAAAAAAAACGGTCTGTGCGTATGAGTGGATGTGCGAATGCGCATTTGCGTGGTTGCCTGATGTTCACCGATCTACAAAGATTTTTTTCAAACTTTGCGTATAGTACTTTTTGGTAAATCCATAGAGGACAAATTTGAATTTTCGTTTCAGCCCGGCTATAACGGTGACGCGATTTCTTTTAAATTTGTTGTAGATTTTAAGTTTGATGTTTAGGAAAAGATGACATTCACAGTCCTGCTAAACAACCATTTAATGCAAGCTACCACGTTAAGGCCATTTTTTTTAAATTTTGTTCAGAGTTTAGTATATTAATTTTTTTTTAGTCACGACGATCGCGGTGAAAAATTACCTTAAATTTCTTTTTTGGAGTTGGAAAATTATTTGTTTCAAAAACTGTTCGGTAAAACAATTTTATTTAAAAATAAAATAAAATAAAAGAATATATTTCTAGGTAAACGAAAAGGTGTTACCATTATTTTTTGGTATTTTATATTAATTTTAAGTCAATCTTTTTGAAAATTGCTCTTCCCATCTAAACGTTAAGAGATAAACTCCACTCTCATACGATTTCTAGCTTGCCTTAACCCAAGTAACAAACTCTTGCTCTATGTCTACACTTTATGCGACACCGTTCACAAACGATTTTAATTTTTTTAATCACTGTAATCTCTAAAATGTATTTATTAAAAATTGCGTCTATTTTATTTTCTGTAGTTTCGCAGTTCCACAAATGAGTTAAACAAAAAATGTCTAATAAATTTAACCACCACTTAGGTTAACCGAGATTTGGACGATGAAAAAGAAAAAAAAAATAAAGTTGGTTCTAAGTGGTGGTTAGCGTTACATGCTGGTTAACTAACTGACACTTTAGTTGGAACATATGAAACTGGCCGCTAATGTATTAATTTTAAACTAAATCAAATAAAAGTTATGAACTAAAAAGCATATAAGATTTTTTTAAATTTTGTTGCTCAGAAACTTTTCAAAAATTCGAATTCAAATCAATATATTACTCTTTCTTAAACTATTAATATGGGTTTATTCTAGAGGTCTGCATTGTATCTCCCAATTTAGTGCTTGTTCTTGATACAGTATAAACTAAGCTAAATACTGATATTTAAGTTTTCTAAATATCATGTCCGGTTAGTTTTATAATTCAACATGTTTCTGAATTTTGGCCCTTACCTCTGTAATGGCTTTTAGCCTACCTTTTTTTCTAAAACAGAATATCCTTACATGTATTGGACTTTCCGAAATTCGCACAATTAATAATACAAGAGCGAACCAAAGATGTTGAACCTATTCAAATGAACCAAATATTTTGGTTGTTTTTGTCAATGAATTCGATTAAGTAAATTTTTAAGAATAGCAGTTAGTTAGTTAGTTAGACTAATACTTTTTCCAAGAATTAAGCGGTATTTATACTCTTTCAGTCCATATGAAACAAAATTATTGTATTAGATATGAAGAGAGGCTTACAGTAAGGTGCAACAAAAGTTGTACCTATTCAAGTGACCAGTAGTGTATGTCACCCAGATATGTAATTTTTTTGATTTTTCCAGGTACAAATGCAATATCTATATCCGTGCTTTGATTTGCCGAAAAAACCTGCCCATAGTTTGAAGCTACCGATGTTGCGAGTGACTTTCACCTCATTTTTATGTCAGTAAGACTGAAACACATCTTGGTCGTCCAAATATTTTTTTTTATTACTCTGAGTAGCACTTTTCACTATTCTTGGTTTCGACTGAAGTTAATTTCTTCAGAATATAGATAGCCTAGATTAGTGTTGGCTTAACATCGATAGTCTACCGATAGTATTGATAGTTTCTTACTATCGATACTATCGCCGATAGTTAAAAACTATCGATACTATCGAAGAGAAAAAAATATTTGTTGGAAAAAAAATTTAATAATATTTTTACTGTCATAATATCACATATTATATCGACCTTAATCTCATTAGCCAATCGAAACAACACTTTTGGATATAAAACACAAACTAAGCACTTCATAAGGCCAAGACATTTTAAAATCACTTTAATATTCGATTAAAAAACGTCTTTAACCTTACTATACGAACTCAATTCTTAAATACTCGAGGATATAAGATCCAAAATCCAAAAATAAAGTAGGTTCAAAAAAGAAACACAAAATTCGTAATAACGGTCCTACAAAACTTGTTCGAATACGATCGGTTCTATGGTGAATAGACTTGTGCATCGGAACTTGCGGCTACGAACATGTCGGAGGTCTGTTGAAAATGTCAACGGATCTTGCAACACGTCCTCGGTCGTAACGTAGGTGTTTTTATTTGGAACCATTCGTGCAACCGGACTACTCAATCTGCAAATAAACGCCAAATTGTATGGAAACTTAGAAAAATATTAAAGTTACTTAAAAACACATAGACACTCTAATAAGCTATGGCGCTTATTTTATTCGCATCAATAGACAAGTTCACTTCGAGAAATGTCGATCAAGTTTCCCTGCATTCCAGTTACTTTCTTTTGAGCGATTTTCTTCCTTAACAGGACCCGTATTACGTATTACGATAATAGTTAAAAAAAAACCTCGTTCTCGCTTAAATGCGATTACTTAAAACGATTATAGTTCAAGTTTCAACGATACTCGTTTTTTCTTACAAGTGCCATTTGGCTGTTGTTTAGCTTTCATTTTCGTTGCTGTCAAAAATATTATGGTGACTGAGCAGATTAAAAACCAAACAACCAATCAAATAAAACTGAAGAATATTTAATTAATAATTAAAAAAAAAAAAACATGATATACGCACTTAAACTTTTATGAAAACATATCCCGGCATTGTAAAAAAAAACTATTCGCCTCCCACATTTTTCTTATGACACATTTCTACTTGCTTTCTTTGAAATATGTGTTGTGTCATTGTGTCCTCTTCCTTCGCAACAATATTAACAACAAAAATATATAAACAAAAAGGAGCAATGGAAAAACAAAATCGATACAATCGATAGTTTTTCCAAAAAACATCGATACTATTGATTGTAATATATTTCGATGTTAAGCCAACACTAGCCTAGATGTCTTATGAGCTGGTGGATATTTTTTTTTTTTTTATTTTTGTAGACAATGTTTCGGTTGGCTTTTAAAACTTGTCTTACTTGTCTGCTAGAAACAGGTAAGTCAAGTGTGGCCTTAATTTAAGACGAAAAAAGTTAATTTCTAACCGTTTTTAATTCTTCCCATGTTTAGTAATTTTTCTATAATTCTCACCCAATCTGAGAAAGTTATGAATAACTGTATTTGATCTACCACTTTATCTGGCGATTTCACAACCAAAAAGGCATCAATCTTTGTATGCGTTAATTCTCGCCACCTGTTCCACACCCCGAATTCTCTCTAGCGTTATGTTTAGGGTTTTCAGATAAATTACGCTCCAACATTTAAACACAAACAAAAATAATGTCCTACCCGTTTCAACCCAAAAATTAACGTCAGTAAGTTAATAAGTTTGTTGAGAACTTTATTAAAAAAAATTATATTTATATTAACAATTCGAGCTTAGGCTTAGTTTGGTTTGGCCGAAGGCCGTCTACCAGATTGACTATTTTTTGAAATTATTCGTTTCATATAATTAAGCTCCACGGAAATGATTTTTCTTCTTATCCAAAATTGTTTAAAAAAAATAGTAACGCAGACACAACTTTTGTTAGAATTTCAATGGTTTTATTTTTTATAGAAGTCCTTATTTTGTTTATTTTTCGTTTGTATATTTCCGTTCTATATTTTCATTCTAGCCGTTATTTATTTTAACAACTCGGATGAAAAAAATTCTTTCTCGACATTAATGAACAAATAAACTTGGGGAAATAAAAGATCCTTTCGCGTAAAAATGTTTAAACGAACTGGCTACCACGACTTTCTGATACTAACTAACTACAACTCTGTCTTCGATTTCGTCGTTGAATGTTTTGTCGTCTTCCATTCTCGTCTTGTTTTGTACCGTTCTTCGTTTGGTTGTGTAAGTTTATGTCGTCCCTTTGTATAGTAAGTGAGCGTCGTTTTGTTTTCTCAGTACCTACATCCTACATTCGGCCATCCTGATTAGTCATTCGCCTCGAATGACGTTGCCCACGGCTTCATGCTATCGGCAGCGGCAGTGGTACGCCCCGGCCCAGCATGGTCCCCAATTTTCTCAACTTCATATCGGTTGTGATTGCATACTTTTTACAGTTTTGAAAAATCACACTTAAAAGTTTTTTTTACCATTTTTTCGCAGTTTTTGAGTTTAAAGTCCGTTTTTTCAAAGACTATGCATAGGTTTCACTTGATTTAAAAAAACATCTAATAGAAAAAAGTATTGGCTTTAAAAAAAGATATAAAACTTAGTTGTTAGTATTACCGTTATTTTTTAATATTTGTTTTAAATTTTTGGCACTGTTTTTATAAAATTGCCCCTCCCGCCCAAACGGAGGGAGATAGACCCCCCCAACCATAGTAAAAAATGCTTGTTTTACAAAAAACAGTTATCAATTCTTGGCGCCAAAGTTATCGTACTCGTGCCAGCTATGACTTTCTTACTTTGACAGATGTCAAACTTTTTGTATAAAAGAAGTTAACACTTCATGTATTAAGTATTCTGTTGGCAACGCCCTAATTCGTATATTGTAATTATTTGTATATTTGTCACATCATATTTCAATTATGACATTCTCAATTAGAACTACTTATTCTTCCTTTTAAGTCTGAATTCTTGTACCAACTGGACGTATAATGAAACACGTTGAATTAAAGTATTTTTAATCTTTTTTTTTAATTAATATTTATTTAGATTCCAACTGAAGATATCTATTTCTAAACTTAAGAATAATAAAGCTGCTGGAGCTGATGGCCTTGCGGCCGAACTGTTCAAAGCGGCTGGCGATGAACTAGTTAGGAGTATGCACCAGCTAATCTGCAAAATATGGTCGAAGGAAAGCATGCCCGATTAATGGAACCTCAGAATTTTTTGCCCGATCCTGAAGAAAGGCGATCCTCTAAACTGCACCAACTACAGAGGCATTAGTCTCCTTAACGTCGCATACACGATCTTCTCTGCCGTACAATGTGAGCGCTTGAAGCCATTCGTCAACAACCTGATAGGTTCATATCAGTGTGGTTTTAGGCCAAGAAAGTCTTCCACCGACCAAATATTCGCACTACGGCAGATCTTGGAAAAACCCAGGAGTTTCTGTTAAATAAAACCGGTGGTTTAAAGAGCAGAAAGAAGACTATTTTATTATAGACATATAATGATTTGTTAACAGGTTGCATTTACATTATGATATTCTGTGTCAGTTATATAATCTGTAGGTATATATTTACATAGTGCAAAAAGTGTTGCCGTGAAGGGAAATTATTCAAACAGATACCTTTTTTTTTTTAATACAACAGTTTCAAATCGATACCCACCATCTCTTCATCGATTTCAAGGCCGCATATGACAGCATCTATAGAGACGAACTATACAGAGCAATGTCTAGTTTTGGCATCCCTAACAAACTCGTCCGTTTGTGCAGGATGTCGATGGAGAACTCACGCTGCTTCATCAAAGTCGGTAAAGAACTCACGGATACCTTTGATGTTAAGAATGGATTTAGGCAAGGCGATGCACTGTCATGTGACTTCTTTAACATCATCCTTGAAAGAATAGTGCTAAATTCTCACGTCAATACCAGAGGCACAATCTTTCAAAAGTCCGTAAAAATTACTTGCGTACGCCGACGATATTGACCTAATAGAAAGAATAAAGCGTGATGTCAGTGGTGCTTTCGTGACTATTGAGGAGAAAGCCAAGAAAATGGGTTTAACACTGAATCAAGACAAGACCAAATATATGCTGTCAACAAGAAATGATACCCAACATCGACGTCTAGAACAAAACGAGATTCAATGAAGAATTACTCTTGCCAATCGCTGTTTCTTTGGGTTAAGAAGGCAACTGAAGAGCAAAGCCTTCTCTCGAGCAACTAAAGTGTCCCTTTATAAGACACTTATCATCCCTGTCCTTATTTATGGTGCAGAATCATGGACATTACTAAAGGTTGATGAAAACGCTTTAAGCTGCTTTGAAAGAAAAATTCTCCGTGTGATTTATGGTCCTATCTGCGTAAATGGGGAATGGAGAAAAAGATATGTTAACGAACTGTACGGGCTGTACAGCGACACTGACCTTGTCACAAAAGTGAAAAGCCAAAGGTGGGTTGGGCACATAGAGCGAATGGACATCAATGCTCCGGTCCGGATGACCTTTGAATCCAACACCGTGGGACGGCGCAGTATAGGAGGACAGCGAAGCAGGTGGCGCATGCAAGTGGAAAAGGACCTGAACCAACTTGGCGTGCGAAACTGGAGGCAGCTAGCTTGAAACCGTGTCGCCTGGAAGAAGCTTGTTGGTTGAGGCCCTGGTTCACCCCGGACTTTAGCGGCACCTTAAATAAGTAAGTAAGTAAGATTCCAACTGAATTTTGTATGATCGCTCGGGATCATAACAGTGGCGACGAGTATTTACAAATTATGCACTTTTGCATTTTACTGACCAATCATGGAAGAAACATTCCAGAAGTTACTGCAGGACATGCAGGAACAACAGCACAGGGACAATCTTGCAATGCAAACGTTGGTCTTACAACTGTACAACTGGTATCAAAACCATCATCAGCCGTAACCAGCCCGAGTACTAGCCCAAAAGTTGAGAACAAGAGCCCGGAATTCGTCAGGGATATCACAGAGTTTTGCTTTGACATAGAAACTAACCTCAAAGTCAGGTTTTTACTGAGGAAACTCAAACCCAACGCTTACAGCAAGTACATTAACTACATTCTGCCAAAGCATACTCGTGATCTCAGCTTCAAGGAAGCAGGTACAAACCTCACACAGTTATTTAGATTCCAAACATCACAGTTCAACTTAAGATATAACTGTTTTCAGCTCACAAAAGAAGCACACTGTGATTTCATTACATACCCAGGTATAGGTAGGTAGGAAGGAGTGGCGGCTATTCAACTAGAATAAAAACTTAATTAGCGCTTGGTGCGCCTAAACTCATGAGGCTTATCATTATGTGGAGGTTGGGATATCATTTTGGTGATTATGGTGAAAGGGTATTAAGGTTTGGAATTGTGTTGGAAGGTGATCCCTTTATTACCATTTACCATAGGAAAATAAGAGATCCTCGGGTACCTCAGCCAAGGGAACTGGCTCATACCCCCCACCAGGCTTTATGCCAGGCTGTTAGCTCCAATATGTCTGTCTTCGCCAAAAACCTAAACAGGCAGAGTGCTGGGTGGCTTAGGGTAGAACGAGTTTCCTCGTGAGATCGATTCGGTTTAGGAAAAACATGATGTCCGCCGTAGACACAACCCGCCTACACGGCTAAAGACGTGGTTTCTGCGGAAATCATGTAGATCTCTTGATCTGTTTTTCGGCCCATGGAAAAGGTGAGATATTGGTACGGTGATTTATGTTATAAGGTTTGAAATTGTTTTAATTGATAGTAAATCCCTAAGTTACCAACTTCCATATAGGAAGGCAAGGAGATCCTCGGATACCTCACCCAAGGGAAGTGGCCCATTCCCCCACCAGGCTTTACGCCAGGCTGTTAGCTCCGATATGTCTATCTTCGCTAAAAACATAAACAGGCAGGGTGCTGGATGGCTTAGGGTAGGACCGGATTTCCGTTGAGATCAGTTCGATTTAGGGAAAAACATGATGCCCGCAGTAGACTTAGCCCGCCTACACGGCTAGAGAAAAGGTTCCTGCAAAAATCATGTAGTTCTCTTGATCCATCTTATCTACCCATAGAAGAGGTGAGGTATTGATATGGTTTGTTACGTTTATAGCCATTTGGTTGCATTCAAAAAGCCAATGAGGTTACTTATGCTCACAACAGTAAGTTCGTTAAGGTTGTCAATAAAATACTGACCGAAGAATTGGCATCTTGGATTTGCAAAGGCAGGGCAGCAGCAGAGATAGTGGGTCACTGTTTCCTTTTCATGTATACGCAGGTATAGTGAACAAACATTGTGAGCAGTTCAAGTTAAATGATCTTACACTTGATCAATTCAAATTCTTGATTTATGTAATGGGTATGAAATCATCATCTGACTTCGAAATCCGAACAAAAATGTTAAACAAGTTGGACAGTAAAAGTTCTACCATTACGTTAGACGTTTAATATTTTATATTTTAAAAAAGTGACAAACTCAGCTAGAAGTGCAAGCAATAAATTACCTTTGTCAGCTCAATTTGATTGCAATGTGAAATTCGGAGGGAGACCGGCATATTCAACATGTTATGTCATTCCAATCAATAATTTAAATGTCATGGGACTCGACTGGATCAAAGCACTGAAACTCGAAGACATGTCGATTAGTGCACTCTGCAATCAATTCACAGTCGAAAACCTTTTTACTTTTAAAACATTCTTTTTCAGACATTTTTAATGAATCATTTGGCCTGTGCAATAAAACAAAAACACATCTGGTTACAAAGTCGAACATTTAACCAGTTTTTCGTCCAAAACGGCCTTTCGCTTATGCTGTCAAAGATCTTGTTGAAGCAGAGCTCCAGCGACTACAAGACACCAGTATTTTGCCAGTTAATTACTCGGAGTGGGCCGCTCCAATAGTGGTCATAAAAAAATCGAATATAAGCATACGGATTTGTGCTGATTTTTCCACTGGCGTAAGCAAGGCGCTCGAAAGTTACCAGTATTTTCTTAAATTGCCAGAGGATATTTTCTCAAAACGCATAAATGCTGAATATTTAGTCACATAGATTTATCAGATGCATTTTTGCAAATCGAAGTCGACGAAGAGTCAAAACATTTACTCACTATCAACACCCACATGGGTCTCTTCCGATATAACCGAATAGTGTTCGGTGTGAAAACATTTCCGTCAATTTTTCAACAAGTCCAAATGTTTGCTCCTAACTCATTACGATCCTTAGAAAAACATCATTGTTGCAGCAGATGCATCCATCTACGGCCTTGGATCGTGCATTCTTCACGAATTTCCTGATCAATCCGTTAAAGCCATTTGTCATGCTTCACGATCGCTCCCACCAGCTGAAAAAACATACAGCCAGATTGAGAAGGAAAGCCTCGCACTTGTATTCGCAGTAACTAAATTCCATAAAATGATTTTTGGTCGGAAGATCAAACTACACACGGACCATAAGCCCCTTCTTACAAGCAGCTATGGATATGCAGATGTGCTGTCACGCCTAATCGACAAAAACATCCAAGTAGCAGCGGATTTTGTGATCGCGTCAATCAAAATTGAACAGGAAGCCAATCTTATTCTTGCCGATAATAATAACAATCTTCCAGTTACTCACAAAATGATTAAGTTTGAATAAAAAAAGGACGATACACTGCGGCAAATATTTCGTTTTGTGACTGATGGCTGACCAAAAGAAATGAAGGACAGCAACGGGTTCAATACATTTTTCAACCGCAAGAGAGAAGACATCAGTATCATCGATGAATGCATCATGTTTAGGCAACGAGTCGTTATTCCAAAGGTGTATAGAAAAAGAGTTCTCAAACAACTCCACCGCAGCCATTCATGCATCGAAAGAACAAAGTCTTTACCCAGAAGTTTTGTCTATTGGCCTAACAGTGAATCCGATATTGAAACTCTCATTCAAAAATGCAACAATTATGCGTCAGCAGCCAAGATGCCAACCAAAACAATGCCACAGCCATGGCCCACACCAACGGAAAAATTTGAACTTCTTCATTTGGACTACGCTGGACCCGAAACAATTTTCTGGTTTTAGTGGACCCCTATTCCAAATGGCCAGAAATAGTTGCAACGAAATCCATCACTACGCAGCGTACCATAGAAGTTCTCATCGAAATATTTTCTCGATTTGGACTACCAAAGAGAATCGTTTCAGGAAATGGCACCCAATTCAAGAGCTCGCAGTTTCAACAGTTCATGGTTGAGAATTGTATCGAACATCTTTGCTCCAGTCCGTACTACCCAATGTCTAATGGGTAAGCTGAGAGGTTTGTAGACACCTTCAAACGTTCACTTCTAAAACTAAACGCAGAATGGACTATCAGCCAAAATCTTCAAACGTTTTTACAGTCGTATCGCCAAACACCAAACCAAAACACACCAAATTCAAAGTCTCCGGCCGAAACCATGTTTGGCAGAAATATTCGTATCAGCCAGAATCCTATAAAGCCAGAGCTTATTGGAAACACTGACCAGAACCAAAATGAGACTGCAATTCAAAAGTAAACAACTATGGCCAACCAATTCAATTTATGATCCTTTGGATCTAGTTCCGCAATCAGACCGCTTTGACTCCACCAATGTTAAGATTTCGCCAAACAACATTAGAAACACTGTAGAAGCTTTACCATCTATACCAGTTGGACTCAGCGAACGCGATGACCAATCGACCGATTTGTGCCTGGTTAACTATCATCATAATATACCTACACATATAAATCGGTATAATAATCGGTAAAGCGGAAGGTGTTGGGAACGCCTTTATTCGTATATGTAATTATTCTTATATTTGTCACATCATATTTCTTATATATTAATTTGTCAATTATGAAATTCTCAATTTGAACTACTTATTCTTCTACAACTTATTAAACCTAAGCTCTTGTACCAACTGGACGTATGAAACACGTGGAATTAAAGTATTTTTAATCTTTTATTTAATTAATATCTACATATTTAGATTGCAACTGAATGTTGTATGATCGCTCGGGATCATAACAGTCATAACATATTCCGTAATAATCTTTTCAATTATCACAATAGTTTTTGGACAAGACCGAATGTGTATGGAGGAAATTTTAAAAACCAGGCAAGACTTCTTGAGAGAAATCATGGTAGTCCAGGAAAATCTGTTCCAGCATTTCAGGCGTTCAATGTTGGCAAAGAAACGGCATTTAATATCCAACTCGCTGGAGGACTATAATCTAAAGAAGTATCATTTTTAATCGGCATGCGGTTCGACTTTAAATTAATTGCTAAGGAACTTATTCAGAAAAGAAAACGTGAGTTCACACAGTTTTAAAGAAGTTTCAGAAATATTAACAGGGCATTTAAAAAAAAATACACGTTTTGGCAAAGAGCTGGTAGTTTCTTTAAACCAAAGTGAGTCCAGGCCAGAGATATGCCGAGTGGATATTGGACCTTAAGGGATTGGCGAGAGATTGTGCATTCTCCGTGTCACTTGATTAAGGTCAGGCAGTTTTCCATTTTCATTTTGCGATATTTCTGACACCCCTCGGCATTTTGGGAAAAACCAAATGCACAACGAATGAAGGATACAATAAGTTTTTATTGTAAAAAGAAATCGGATTATGTTGATAATTGCAACATTTAAAATGTACCTGCTTTTTTTGTTTCACTTAATTAAGGACAGTGTCAAAATCTACCTGTACCGTTATTTTAATCAACTAAAATATTCTGAAATATTTGGTGAACATCGATGGAATACGTTTCTTAAACTCGTGCAAACAAATTTTTTCTGTATTTAAAATAAAGGAACACAATAAAATTAAAAAATTGCAAAAAAAAATTAACAGCTAACAATAGTTGTTATTATTTTAATTTATTTTCTTTTGTAAGGGAACACTTTTTTGTCTCTTTTGTTTATAGTTTATATCACATTTTTTTATCAATTACAATCGTTTCGTAATCACTGAGGTCTTTTACAGTTTTTGAGTTGATTAAATGAAAGCAATTCGTATCGACGTAATCGATTTTAGAGTACTTGAATTTTTAGTAAATTTAATTGGTTCGTTTACGATTTTCATGCAAGCATTATCTTTTATAACTTTTTTGACATCACTTCAGTAAATATAATAAGTAGAATGCCAATCAATGTTAAAATCACCGATTATAACCAAATCTTTATTAAAGTCATAAAGCTCATCAATCGGTCTACCGAATTCATCACAAAAATGTCTACATTTAGAACTAGGAGATCTGTACATAACAACAATAACACGGGAATAATTCGTAAAATAGAAAGTGTACACTGACCACCATAATTCCATGCTTTTTACATATTGATTAGTATTTGGCCCTCCACGACCACTTTCAACATATCCTAAGACGCCCCCTGTGTGAGTTGATTCAGTGTCACATCTGTCAACCAGGCACGAGGCATGAATTTTGCGGAAGCGGAAGCAACCCAAATAAGAATCCCTTTTTTCGTGATTATATCGCTTTAATTTAACTTCGTCAAATAATATATAAAATTTTAAAAATGAAAATAATCCTACTTTCTCTTGATGCAAAATTTCTAGAAGATATACCTATCTATTAATAATTGGATAATTTCAAAAGAAATTAGTGCTAAACAACTATAATTTCGGAGGAGTAAATGTCTTTCTTCTCCACATTTATTACTGTCACGAAATATTTTATGCCATGTTATTGAAAATTGCTAGGACAAGCTGTGACAATTTCAAAATAAAATTTCGTTGCAATCGCTCCAGCCATTATCGAGAAAGACGAAATTTGAAAAAAAAAGTTATATTTCATCAGGTACCAATAAACGAATTTAGATGGGTTTCGTTTATACTATTTCAATAAGACCCATCATGCTTTATTACACATGCACAGGAGGAACTCGATTGCATTCGTTTTAGTTATTCTCAAGAAAAATAAGGTTTGCGGTAACGATTGGCAAATGCAATTATTTAAAGACCTACTTTAACCTACACAAATTATTACGGGTATAACATCCTAAAAACGTAACCTACCGAAATTGAAGCAAATTCGTTCAACCGTTTAGGCCCTAAGTAGGTAACGATACAAAAAGTCAGCCACAAGGCTGTTATTCATCATCGTAATGTTATGTTTGATTGTTATCTCAATATTTTATGCACAAATCCAAAGATTATAGATTTTGTAATGGCAATATTGGCAATTAAAAATCACGTTTCACATTTGCACAAACAAAAACTACAATACAAGTAAAAAAAAATCATTCCATTTTTTGAATTAAAAGTGAACTATCCCGTTTGAGAGAGTAAAAACTCAGTTCTTATTTTGTTTTTATTTATTGAGTTGCTTTCGTATGGAATAAGCAATAAACTTGTCAAACGGGAAGAACCGAAATTTTTTTTTATTTCGAAGTGCGATTTCAACTGAAAAGACGATATGTAGTATGCTTAGCTCTTGTGCATTCTATTCAAAAAATTTCGTTGTTAGCATGGAGATGGAGACAAATTAATATATTTTTCTGTGTGATTTTCTTAAGATATAGTGTCTAATATTGCTTTTAGTTTGGGATGCTGGAAATTTATTTATTTACATAATATTGAAGGTATATTTGTTTTTTCTTCTTGTTTTATTTTGATGAATGTTGAACCAAAACAACTAGGTAGGTAAAAGGTACTGTGAATTTTTTAATTGCACACACTCCACTCTACTAACGTAGACACCAAGATTCTTTATGGAGAACAATATTTCTAGTAGACAGTTATCAACGTAGATGGAAATATTTGGAGGTAACTGCACTCAGAAGCGGTGGAGCGGTGCGGAATCAGCATGAAACAGCTAGTTCCACAGTAGCAGCCATGGTGATAGCGATGGTACATCAAAGTGACTACCTGGCTGGTGGCCACTTGCCCATCGGTACTAGGAAGAAATGCTTGCTAAAAGGATAGCGGTGGAGTAGAATAATTCGTTTCTTGGCACTGCCGCTGAAGAAATCGGTATAAAAACTCTCTTGCAGCGACTCTGGGCAAAATTTCACTCAGAAGGAGTTGAGCTGTGCGGAATCAGCTGGAAACGGTCTGAAAGCTTCTTATCAGTGTGGTTTTAGACCCCGACTGTGTACGATGAAACAAATATCTGCAAGACGACAGACACTGAAAAGTTTTATGCCCAGTATCTCCAAACACTTTTAAATATTTATTGGGTTGTTAAATCTTAAAATAGCACGATTGCACCAAACGATTCCAGTTTTAAAAGGGCCAATAAACTAAAGTCCTATTTTGTTCCAAATAAATTTTACTTACTTACTTACGTACTTACTTAAGATAGCACTTACAGTCCAAGATGGACAACGGCCTCAACCACAATGTCTCTCCAGCCAGCTCTGTTCCTAGCTAGCCGCTTCCAATTTTGCACCGCAAGTTGGCTGAGGTCGTTTTCCACTTGTGTGCGCCATCTATTGGGGGTCTTCCAATGCTGCGTACACCATCAGGAATGGACTCAAAGACTCGTTGGGCTGGTGCGTTGGTGTTAATACGCTCCACGTGACCAAAGTTCTTGACTACTTCAAAACTACATATATCTTTCCATTGTGATGTTTTGCCCGAGTCGACGATGTTGAGATTCTTTTCTCGTTGACAGTATATATTTCGTTTTGTCTTCATTAACAGCCAATCCCATCTTTGCCGCCTCCGATACAATACTGGCAAATGCACCAGTCCCATCTCGCTTATTTCGGCCGATTATGTTTATGTCACCTGCATACGCGAGTAGTTGAACGGACTTTTGATAAATTTTACCAGTGGTGTTGACTTGCGATTTTCGTATAATTGCTTCAAGAACGATGTTAAATAGGTTGAATGATAGCGCGTTGCCATGTGTTAGACCTTTCTCAACATCAAACGGTTCGGTGGTGTTCTTACCGACTTTGACAGAGCAGCGAAATTGCTCCATCGTCAACCTGCACAAGCGGACGAGTTTTGGCAGGGATGCCGAGATACGACAAGCCTCTGTATAGTTCGTCTCTATCCACGCTATCATACGCGACTTTGAAATCGATAAAGAGGTGGTGTGTATCGATCTGGAATTCCTGGTTTTTTTCATAAATCTGTCGGAGTGTGAACATTTGATCGACGGTAGACTTGCCTGTCATAAGTCCACACTGATAGGGGCCAATCAGTTCGTTTACGAGGGGTTTTAAGCTATCACATAGGATAGCCGACAAGATTTTATAAGGCCAATTCCTCTGTAGTTGGTGCCTGTCAAAGTGTCTCCTTTTTTGTGGATTGGGCACATTAAGCCAAGGTTCCATTCTTTCTTACGACCAAATTTTACAGATGAGTTGGTGCATGCTCCCTACCAACACATCCCCTGCTGCTTTAAACAATTCAGCTGGTGGCCTTCTGAACCAGTAGCTTTATTTGATTTAAGTTTGGCAATCGCTAGCCGCAATTCATTCAGGTCGGGTGGACGAAAATGTTATCCATCATCGTCCACACTAGATGGAATAAGTCGAGTTGCAGCGGAATTTTGGTTATTCCAGATCCTCAGCACTGACTGTGTATCCACTACCATATTCCCCCTTTCATCTCGGCAATCTTCTGTTCTGGCCTTAAAGCCTTGGGTGGATCTTTTTACCCTTTGATAGAACTTTCTAACATCACTCCTGCCGGTAGAACCCTTGATAGACACAACCGCTCGCTTCTCGCGCTCTCTCTTTTTCTTCCTGAGAAGACGGTGTTATTCCCTTCTTTTTTGTCCGTAGAGCTCTCAGGCTGCTCTCTCAGAGGCTCTGGTTTTTGTCTGCAGCATCGCCTGGTAGACCTCGTTCTTCGCTGCATGCGCCAACCGGCATTCTTCATCAAACCAGGAGTTTCGTTATGGAGTGAAACCCAGCACATCAGAGGCGGCACTTCTGATGCCTGGTTGACAATGTCTCCACTGGTCATCTGCACTTGCTGCTAGTGGCGGGCTTGTTGAGAGATTGGTAGAAACGTTGTCAGCAAAGGTTCTTGCGGTCTCTAGCGATTTTAGCTTCGCGATATCAAACTTTCTCACAGCATCAGCTCAGCGCTGCGCCGCCATGGGTATCCGCATTCGTACTCGAGATACTACCAAGTAGTGGTCAGAGTCTATGTTTGCCCCACGGACCGCTCGAACATCCAGGATATTGGAATCATGTCTGGCATCAATCGCGATGTGAACAATTAGGTTGACAGTCTTTTGATCACTGCTCCGCCAAGTACCTTTGTGTATATCAAGGTGCGGGAAATGGGTGCTTGATATGATGACCCACCGCAAAGTCTATCATCCTGTATCCGTTGACTGAAATGTCATCGTGCAGTTGAAGCTGAACCAAAGGTGCCCTCCTTTCCGAATCTGGCATTGAAGTCACCCAGAATGATTTTGGCGTCGTACTTCGGGCACACATCGCATTCTCAAGGAGGTCATAGAACGCGCCCTTGATCGGTTCATCCTTCTTTTCGTGGGGGGCGTGAACACATATCAGCGAGAATTTCGCTTTGATGCGGATTGTGACCAAGTGCTCGTTAAAACTGCGGAAGCCCAAGACTTCTTGCCTAAGTCTTCCTCGTATCACAAAACCGCATCCAAATTGCCGCTGACCCTATTCTTTATAGCACGGCCCGTGGTAGATATCATACGATGTCATCTTCCGTACGCCCTCTCCATCCCATCGCTTCCTGAATAGCTGGTCCTTAGTCCTTAGCCTATTCAGGGTCTCCACTAATTGTTCGGCTGCACGTGGGAAGTTACCCCGACGCACAACCCCCATCCTGGAGGACCAGACTCTTAGAAAGCTCCAAGAGCGGGTAGCCGGTTAAACCGCTCCTTATAGGCCTGACCTTCGAATAGGTCGTCGTAGCCCGTATAAGATGTTCACTAAGTAGTTCAACCTAACTGGAACTCTAGACGCCACAGTTGATTCCATCTGGGGAATACCTCCGCTGCCGTCTTGATGAAGGGAAATAGTGCCTTAGTGGAAATACTCCTCCCCCACACCTTACTGACCTCAGCTCTAATCATATAGCAGAGTAGCTCACGTAAGGTCTCTGTCGTCCAAAAAACTGTTGATGGCACCAACATTTGCTTCATTCAGATGAATTCCTCCGCCGCACACCATCCTTCTAATGGGCTCTTCTAAGGCTTCAGCCGACTTATTCAGCCAGTCATTTCCGACAGAGCATTAAAGTGTTGCTATTTTTGTCTTTTGCCCAACACTCGCACTCATTAGTTTAGCAAGCCTGGTGGACGATGGACGAGACCAGTACCCGATGGTTACCACTTAGAGGTAAAATAAGAACAATTGGTGTGTAGTATTCGTTACATCACTGGACATCGCCATGTTGACGACACTCAGTGACTTCCCAACCCACAAAAAAAAAAATGTAAAGGCGTCTTTAAAATGAAAAGAAAGAGAACGTTTAAATTGTTTGATTGATATGATCTCCTCTCGCTTACTCTTATGAAAGAGACCCAAGTGTGGTGAATACAAATCCGGGGTTGGCACCAAGTTTTCTCATTTTTAAAAATTCACCTCCTTTATGTTGGTGCAACTCATTTTAAGTTAAAATGCTAATAAATTATATAACTTCGTTAACTAAAATGCTTCAAAGTGTATTTTGGTGCAACTGGGCATTAATAGCGTTTAAATTTACTTTTTAAATGAAATGAAATAAAATAAAATAAAATAATAAGCTTTTTTAAACTGGACACACTTCGAATGCATTTCGAAACACCTTCGTTCCATCATCAGCAAACACGACTGCTTATTAAAGTTGATCTATGTTTGATGTTCGATCGTTAACATAGATCAATAAGATCAACTTTAATAAGCAGTCGTGTTTGCTGATGATGGAGAGAAGGTGTTTCGAAATGCAATCGAAGTGAGTCGAGTTTAAAAAAGCTTTTTATTTTATTTTATTTTATTTTATTTCATTTAATTTAAAAAGTAAATTTTAACGCTATTAAAACTTGTGAAATCAAAATGTCGAAAATTTAATTTCATTTAATTATTTTTACGGACTTAACGCGGTTTAACAAATTAATAATTTATCCATACAACACTTCCTCATCGACTTCACGTCTGCTTACTATAGATAAGGCAGTTCTACAGATGAGCTCTACATAACCATTAACCAAGTCCAAACTTGACACACCCCCAATTAATGAATTCAGATGTGCAGATTAATACTGAATAGTACCCGCAGTAACGCCAAATAATAAAAAAACAATACATATATAGACCCTTAGACCCTTGGTATTTAGGCAAAGAGATTCTCTTCCATGCAACTTCTTAAACATCATTTTGGAAGGCATCGTTCAAAACTGGATGTTATGCTACGAGGTAACTTTTTTCAAAGTGAGACTTGTTAGCCTCGAACTAATTTGAGGCCATGAGTGCAAAAGTTGCGTAACCCCAAAAGTTCACTTAAGAGCTACGAGTGATTTTAGAAATAAGTTTTCTTTAAAAAATTTTTTTTCTATTGCAATTTTCGATTGATCTTAAAACAGGGAAGTCTTACATATAATTATGCATATTTTAAAGAGTAGAATTTTTTTTTCAAATTTTTCATTATTTAGAAAAAAAAATGTAGGTTACGCCACATATGCATTCATGTTTTTCTGGAAAAATAAAAAATCAAGTAAGTTACGTCAAATTGATTTTGCTGCTTTTAATTTTTCATGTTTTCAAAACAAAAACATTATGCAGATTTACTTTTATTGATAATAATTACTCCTCGTATGAGCAGTAATCATCAAATACCTTCATAAGATCACTTGGTGATGATTTTAAGTTTGTATAGGAAAGGTGGTGAATATGTGGTATAAATTGCAGCAGTTCAATTAAATCCTCCATCTTCAAATATTTTGTTTTTGGCTGTTCAAATTGGTTGAGTATTTTATATCAATGGATTTTCTCGTTTTGACGTTAAGTTTTTATCTTTCTAAATAAAAGATGGAGTTGTTCAATTGTAATCTTAAAATTCGTTTTATAATTTAACGTGTGCGATAATTTGGGCGTATAGGTTTTTATACTTACATGATTTTCTAAAGCCAAAATGTTTGATCAAAATGTTTGACTACATATTTTTTTTTAATTTCTTTTTATGGAAGTGTGTTCTTTTATTATGTCAAGCCGACAACAAAAGAGAAAAAAATGAAAATAACAGGTAACCACACTATTAACATCAATTATGCCATTATTAGGGGAGAGTACGATAACTTTGGCGCCAAGAATTGATAACGGTTTTTTGTAGAACAGTTTAATACAAGCATTTTTTACTATGGGTGGGGGGGTCTATCCCCCTCCGTTTGGGCGGGAGGGGCAATTTTATAAAAACAGTGCTAAAAATTTAAAACAAATATTAAAAAATAACCGCAATACTTACAACTAAGTTTTATATCTTTTTTTAAAGCCAATACTTTTTTCTATTAGATGTTTTTTAAATCAAGTCAAACCTATGCATAGTCTTTGAAAAAACGGACTTTAAACTCAAAAATTGCGAAAAAAAGGTGAAAAAAAAAATTTGAAGTGTGATTTTTCAAAACTGTAAAATAAAATACTACTTTTTTTTATATAATTCGTTGCTCATATTAATTTTAAATCATAAACTGAAAACAAAACGATTTTATGTTTTCTGGTTTTTGAGAAAATGGAAAATTACTAAAACTACTTTCTTATAAGAGTTATTTTCTTTTTTTTTTTGGTATACGGTGAATGTTGTACGTAGGTTCGTTTTTGTAATGATGCTTGGGCATCTTTAAATGCAACAGAAACTTTGCGTACACCCAACCTCGCACCCACCCCACCTCGCACCCACCCCAAATCCTATAGTGTGTTCAAGCAGGGGGGTTGCAGGGGGGCAGCATGCCCCCCCCCTTACATACCTCACTGTTTATACGCTTTAGTAATTTTCCATTTTCTGAAAAACCAGAACACATAAAATCATTTTGTTTTCAGTTTATGATTTAAAATTAATATGAGCAACGAATTTTATAAAAAAAAGTAGTATTTTGTTTTACAGTTTTGAAAAATCACACTTCAAAGTTTTATTTTACATTTTTTTTTCGCAATTTTTGAGTTTAAAGTCCGTTTTTTCAAAGACTATGCATAGGTTTCACTTGATTTAAGAAACATCTAATAGAAAAAACTATTGGCTTTAAAAAAAGATATAAAACTTAGTTGTAAGTATTACCGTTTTTTCTTAATATTTGTTTTAAACTTTTAGCACTGTTTTTATGAAATTGCCCCTCCCGCCCAAACGGAGGGAGATAGACCCCCCACCCATAGTAAAAAATGCTTGTATTGAACTGTTCTA
Organism: Baccha elongata; assembly: GCA_951217065.1. NCBI lineage: Eukaryota > Metazoa > Arthropoda > Insecta > Diptera > Syrphidae > Baccha > Baccha elongata. The sequence goes on from OX578272.1 coordinate 206,820,652, forward strand.
CAAAAAACAGTTATCAAATTCTTGGCGCCAAAGTTATCGTACTCGTGCCGAAAACTCTTATAAAAAAGTAGTTTTAGTAATTTTTCATTTTCTCAAAAACCAGAAAACATAAAATCATTTTGTTTTCAGTTTATGATTTAAAATTAATATGAGCAACGAATTTTATAAAAAAAAGAGTATTTTATTTTACAGTTTTGAAAAATCACACTTAAAAAATTTTTTTAAATCCGTTTTTTCAAAGACTATGCAAAGGTTTCACTTGATTTAAAAAACATCTAATAGAAAAAAGTATTGGCTTTAAAAAAAGGGGGAGAGTACGATAACTTTGGCGCCAAGAATTGATAACGGTTTTTTGTAGAACAGTTTAATACAAGCATTTTTTACAATGGGTGGGGGGGTTTATCTCCCTCCGTTTGGGCGGGAGGGGCAATTTTATAAAAACAGTGCTAAAAATTTAAAACAAATATTAAAAAATAACGGCTATACTTACAACTAAGTTTTATATTTTTTTTTAAAGCCAATACTTTTTTCTATTAGATGTTTTTTAAATCAAGTGAAACCTATACATAGTCTTTGAAAAAACGGACTTTAAACTCAAAAATTGCGAAAAAAAAGGTGAAAAAAAACTTTGAAGTGTGATTTTTCAAAACTGTAAAATAAAATACTACTTTTTTTTATAAAATTCGTTGCTCATATTAATTTTAAACCATAAACTGAAAACAAAACGATTTTATGTTTTCTGGTTTTTGAGAAAATAGAAAATTACTAAAACTACTTTCTTATAAGAGTTTTCTTTTTTTTTTTGGTATACGGTGAATGTTGTACGTAGGTTCGTTTTTGAATTGATGCTTGGGCATCTTTAAATGCAACAGAAACTTTGCATACACCCAACCTCGCACCCACCCCACCTCGCACCCACCCCAAATCCTATAGTGTGTCCAAGCAGGGGGTTGCAGGGGGGCAGCATGCCCCCCTTACATATACCTCACTGTTTATACGCTTTAGTAATTTTCCATTTTCTCAAAAATCAGAAAACATAAAATCATTTTGTTTTCAGTTTATGATTTAAAATTAATATGGGCAACGAATTTTATAAAAAAAAGTAGTATTTTGTTTTACAGTTATGAAAAATCACACTTCAAAGTTCTATTTTACATTTTTTTTTCGCAATTTTTGAGTTTAAAGTCCGTTTTTTCAAAGACTATGCATAGGTTTCACTTGATTTAAGAAACATCTAATAGAAAAAACTATTGGCTTTAAAAAAAGATATAAAACTTAGTTGTAAGTATTACCGTTTTTTCTTAATATTTGTTTTAAACTTTTAGCACTGTTTTTATGAAATTGCCCCTCCCGCCCAAACGGAGGGAGATAGACCCCCCCACCCATAGTAAAAAATGCTTGTATTGAACTGTTCTACAAAAAACAGTTATCAAATTCTTGGCGCCAAAGTTATCGTACTCGTGCCGAAAACTCTTATAAAAAAGTAGTTTTAGTAATTTTTCATTTTCTCAAAAACCAGAAAACATAAAATCATTTTGTTTTCAGTTTATGATTAAAAATTAATATGAGCAACGAATTTTATAAAAAAAAGTAGTATTTTGTTTTACAGTTATGAAAAATCACACTTCAAAGTTTTATTTTACATTTTTTTTTCGCAGTTTTTGAGTTTAAAGTCCGTTTTTTCAAAGACTATGCATGGGTTTCACTTGATTTAAGAAACATCTAATAGAAAAAAGTATTGGCTTTAAAAAAAGATATAAAACTTAGTTGTAAGTATTACCGTTTTTTCTTAATATTTGTTTTAAACTTTTAGCACTGTTTTTATAAAATTGCCCCTCCCGCCCAAACGGAGGGAGATAGACCCCCCCACCCATAGTAAAAAATGCTTGTATTAAACTGTTCTACAAAAAATCGTTATCAATTTTTGGCGCCAAAGTTATCGTACTCGTGCCCATTATTACGTACCATAGTTTTAAAAAAATAAACAATAAAAAGACTAAAAATAGCCAAATTAAATATTATTAAGTGGAGTGTATATGAATGAAATTCAATTTTAAAGGTTTTGTTTTTAAAGGTTAAGGCCACAAAAAATTATTACGTACCGTTAGGTTTGTCGGTTTTGTTTATTGTTTTGCATTAATAATTCGAGTGCATGAGTTGCAAATGAAGGTTATGCCACTTTTACACTAAAATATTAACCCAATCTACAAAAACAAAAACTTTGCTTGAAGGCTATCTGGTTTTGAGTACAAGAAGCTGAATTAAACTATTCTTAAATTAAAAAAGATATTATAAGAGATGTATTTTTAAGAAAAAATTAATTTTGAAAAATGTGGGTTACGCCACTTTTGCACTTACTACTTCTTTTGCACTTATGTCAAAAGAAGAAGGAGAAAAAAAAATCAGAAAAAAGCAAAGCTGATAGTACATAAAGACGGCGCAGGGACATAACTCCTCGGGACATAAGTCCAAAATGCCTTTTTTTTACTTATGTCCCACTTTGATGGGACATAAGTCCAAAATCGAATTTTGAAATTATGTCCCACTACAGTGGGGTATAAGTCCAAAAAAATGGCACGAGTACGATAACTTTGGCGCCAAAAATCGATAACGGTTTTTTGTAGAACAGTTCAATACAAGCATTTTTTACTATGGGTGGGGGGGGTCTATCTCCCTCCGTTTGGGCGGGAGGGGCAATTTTATAAAAACAGCTAAAAATTTAAAACAAATATTAAAAAATAACGGTAATACTTATAACTAAGTTTTATATCTTTTTTTAAAGCCAATATTTTTTTCTATTAGATGTTTTCTAAATCAAGTCAAACCTATGCATAGTCTTTGAAAAAACGAACTTTAAACTCAAAAATTGCGAAAAAAAAAGGTAAAATAAAACTTTGAAGTGTGATTTTTCAAAACTGTAAAACAAAATACTACTTTTTTTTTTATAAAATACGTTGCTCATATTAATTTTAAATCATAAACTGAAAACAAAATGATTTTATGTTTTCTGGTTTTTGAGAAAATGGAAAATTACTAAAACTACTTTTTTATAAGAGTTTTCGGCACGAGTACGATAACTTTGTCGCCAAGAATTGATAACTGTTTTTTGTAGAACAGATCAATACAAGCATTTTTTACTATAGGTGGGGGGGTCTATCTCCCTCCGTTTGGGCGGGAGGGGCAATTTCATAAAAACAGTGCTAAAAATTTAAAACAAATATTAAAAAATAACGGTAATACTTACATCTAAGTTTTATATCTTTTTTTAAAGCCAATACTTTTTTCTATTAGATGTTTCTTAAATCAAGTGAAACCTATGCATAGTCTTTGAAAAAACGGACTTTAAACTCAAAAATTGCGAAAAAAAAATGTAAAATAAAACTTTGAAGTGTGATTTTTCAAAACTGTAAAACAAAATACTACTTTTTTTATAAAATTCGTTGCTCACATTAATTTTAAATCATAAACTGAAAACAAAATGATTTTATGTGTTCTGGTTTTTGAGAAAATGGAAAATTACTAAAGCGTATAAACAGTGAGGTATGTAAGGGGGGCATGCTGCCCCCCTGCAACCCCCCTGCTTGGACACACTATAAGATTTTGGGTGGGTGCGAGGTGGGGTGGGTGCGAGGTGGGGTGGGTGCTAGGTTGGGTGTATGCAAAGTTTCTGTTGCATTTAAAGATGCCCAAGCATCATTACAAAAACGAACCTACGTAACTACATTCACCGTATACCAAAAAAAAAAGAAAACTCTTATAAGAAAGTAGTTTTAGTAATTTTCCGTGTTCTCAAAAACCAGAAAATAAAAAAACAATTTTGTTTTCAGTTTATGATTTAAAATTAATGTGAGCAACGAATTTTATAAAAAAAAGTAGTATTTTGTTTTACAGTTTTGAAAAATCACACTTCAAAGTTTTATTTTACCTTTTTTTTCGCAGTTTTTGAGTTTAAAGTCCGTTTTTTCAAAGACTATGCATAGGGTTCACTTGATTTAAAAACATTTAATAGAAAAAAGTATTGGCTTTAAAAAAAGATATAAAACTTAGTTGTTAGTATTACCGTTATTTTTCAATATTTGTTTTAAATTTTTAGCACTGTTTTTATAAAATTGCCCCTCCCGCCCAAACGGAGGGAGAAAGACCCCCCACCCATAGTAAAAAATGCTTGTATTAAACTTTTCTACAAAAAACCGTTATCAATTCTTGGCGCCAAAGTTATCGTACTCTTCCCAAAAAAATTTATTTTTAAAGTGAGACATAAGTTCAAAATTGACATAGAACCTTAATTTTTCTCAATACCAAACTTGCACCCACCAAAACTTGCACCCACCTCAAATCCTATAGTGGGCCAAGCAGAGGTTTGCCCCAGCGGAGGTTTGCTTACCAATTTCAACTGTTGAGAAATACAGGTGAGGCACCAAGGTACTGTGCCTCCTGGGGACATAAGTCCAAAATCTCTTTGTTTGGACTTTTATCCCACTTTGGTGGGACATAATTTCAAAACTCGATTTTGGACAAAATGGGACATAAGTAAAAAGCATTTCAAACTTAATAAAGCATTTTATACTTATGTACCTGCGCCCATAAAGACTATTTATTAAGAATGAAAATACTGACGTTTTTGGCATATTAAGATTTCGAATAAATGGTTTGGTACAATTTGTGAAAAATTTGAGGTGTTGCTTAACTGGCTAAATAGAATAATGTAGCTTCTAGCTGTAATATGAAGCGCTGTCAAAGCTATTGTCAAAATTTTGCTCAAAAAAGTAGCAAGCTCGTCCAGAATGGTGTAGCACAGAACATCATCTTTCATTCATACATTTCGCTTTGTTTCGAAGTACAAACAATGCCAACCTCATACTCGGATGCATTTCCAATGCCAGGCACACAGTATGGGAAAGTTCACAAATAAACGAAAGAGGTGAGCCTTTATTTTATTATATTGTGACAAACAACATGTCTATCTCTAACAAAGGCAATACTCCCACCTTCATTTTTCCGAGTACGGGAAGATGTCAAATCGCAAATTCCAAATTCCAAATTAAAAACTGTACTGAACCTTATTCTAGATTCCGTAGAAGAACTTGAGGCTAAAGTCAACACTTTTGAAAAGGCAATGAATGTAGCATTCAAAGCCTCCTGTTCAGTTAGGTACAGCAAAAAAACCTTCCTTCCATGGTGGAATTACGATTTTTCAAATCTTAGGAAGATTACAAGAAAAACCTTCAATATCTGCTACGCTAAAAAACAAAAGCAACCTTAAAAGGACTGCCTACAAAATTACAAAAAAGCGGTTTCCTCAGCCAAAAAGAAAAAATGGAAAGAAAACAGCGAATCAATTGAAAATATAAAAGACTCTGTTAGATAAGGCCAGATACTGTCAAAACAATACTCTTGTCCATCTCTCTCCTCAAAAAGGAATATGGCACCTGGCTGGGGATTCAGTCGAGTCTAGAGGATTTAATGACAATCCATTTTCCAGGCTGCAAGCGTTACAGACTAGTAACAGACAATGCCCTTAGTACTCAGCCAGAACACTTAGAATATATTCATGCTATCATAACCAAAGAAAAGATTTCCTGGTCTATTAATAGCTTCGCCATTATTCCCATAATGCTACAGAAGTTACAAAGCGTAGCTATAAACTGGTTAGAAGTATTCTTTACTAATTGCTTTCGATTTGACTATGTCCCCAAGTCATGGAGACAGGTCAAAGTAATTTTCATTACGAAGGTGGGAAGGCGGGGGCACGAAGCCCCAAAAGACTTTAGGCCCATCAGCCTCACTTCCTTCGTCATGAAAACATTAGAAAGAATCACAGCACGCTTACCTTAAGGGTTAATCCACCGAAACGGCTCTTCACGAGGTAGTGCGTATTCAAAAAACAATTCATTACAAAGTGTATACTCTTGCAACCTTACTTGACGTCGATAGAGCTTTCAATAACGTTCTTCCTAATTCGATTCAGGGATCTCTTGCCAAGTTTGTTGTTGACGCTTACATCACAAGATGGATTTTATCCATGTTAAGGTCAACAATCATTCAAGCAACGTTGGGTAACAACCACATTATCAAACTAGTAGATAGGGTTCCCCCCTACTATGGCTGCTTGTCATGGACACAATTTTTTGTGAACTGGATAACTGTGGTGTAAAAGCGGAGGCGTATGCGGATGACCTGGTGGTTATGACAACAGGGGCTTTACCTTCAGTGATAAGTGATATCATGGAATCTGTCTTAAAAAAAGTAAGCATCTGGGCTACTAGCTGTGGTCTAGGTGTCAACAAAAACAAAACAGAATTGATGCTCTAGGACTAGAATATCCCTCTTTACCCTACCCAAGTTAAGGGTCACACTCTCCCACTATCAACAAAAGCTAAATACTTAGGAGTTATTCTGGACCCTAAGCTTAGCTGGAAAATCAATATCGAAGAACGTGTTAAGAAAGCAAGTACAGCTTTCTATGCATGTAGTAAAACTTTCGGGAAAAAACGGGGTTTGAAGCCTAAGATTATATTATGGACATACACTGCATTGGTTCGTCCGTTTTTAACATACGGATCAATCGTATGGTGGCTAGCTCTAAGTAAAAAATACAATGTAGGCAAACTAAAAAAGATTCAAAGAACGGCTAGCATAGACTCCATAGGTTCAATAAGATCTTGCCCAACTGATGCCTTAAACGTTATTCTCAATGTTCTTTCTTTAGATCTCCATATCAAGTTCATGGTATCCTGTAGTGTAACCAGGCTTAAAGAGGCAAGTTGCTGGACAGAAAAACCCTATTGGCACACTAAATATTTGAACTGCTGCCAAGAGATTAGCGTTCAATCCAGACTGACTAATCCAGCCTGACTTCCACTCCCCCTCTCTTAACTTTGAAAAATGTTTCAACGTATTTTTCCCCACAAGAGACGAATGGAAAAATGATACCGTGAAAATGGTTTATCACACAACAATTTTTACTGACGGCTCAAAAATGGTTGATGGAGTTGGGCTGGTGTTTTCCCAGAAATACTCAACATCAATCAATCCTTCCGTCTGCCCAATTCTGCCAGCGTATTTTAAGCTGAGCTACTTGCCATAAAGGAAGCCTGCAGAATACTTAAACAAAAAACAATATCTAACCAAATATTTCACAATGTTGCCATCTGTATAGATAGCCAGGCGGCCATTAAAGCAATTGATAGTTGCCTGGTGGCCTCTAAGTTAGTTAATCAATGCAGAGCAGTGCTCTCAGGCTTCAGTGAATGTACAAAAATATCCCTCATATGGTTGCCAGGCCATAGCGACATTCAAGGAAACGAGCGAGCAGATGAGCTTGCAAGGTTGGGATCAGCCCTTCTCGTCTCTCAGGCGGAACAGTAGATCTTCCACTGGGTTTTGTGAAGGGCAGAATATATGACCATTTCCTATCAAAATCAATAAAAAGGTGGCAAGGTGTGTCAAACTGTTTAATATCTAGGAAGATATGGCCAACCTATGACAATAACAGATCAAATGATTAAATAAACCATAATTATAACATTTCACATACCAATCAACAATATCGTAGATAGTTTTTTGGACAAACACTTATTCTATTATGGGCGAAAGCATCAAAGCAATGAATTATACCTAGTTAGGTATGCCTTGCCTTTGAACGGGCCCAGCCCAATATAGTTTTAGTGTAAGGTTACTTGGCCGGCTCTCAGCCACAGGAAAACCACCCAGCACACAGTTTGACCTAAGTCTTTCCCCTGTGACTGCGGGCACAGACCAAAACCTTGTCCTCTAACCATTTCAGAATTCACAATAAACATCACCCCCAAATCAACTAAAATTAGGTCAAACGAATTATGGTATTAAAACGGCGTTTTACCTACCTACCTACCTACAGCTGCGGCTACACATTCTGGGCGAATTATAGGATTGGCGTTGTCTCTACTTTTACAGCGCTACAAACTACAGCTACAGCTACACTGCTACACCATTCTGTTCAAGCAGTAAGGGACTTGCTCACTATTTAACTGTGAAGTTATATGTATGTATTCAGTTTCCATAACTTGTGTGAAATAAGAAATAATAAACTAAATTAACTAAAAACTTATACCATAAACAAATACAAATGTATATAGATATTCCATTTTTAAACAATTTTGCTCATGTTTAGCTTAAATAAATGACTTTTAGTTTAGTTAAAACAAAATGACTTTGTTTAGTTGATTCACATGCATATAAAACCAAGATTTGTTGATTTTATTTTCAATGGATCTTCAAAACTAGAAACATATAGATATAACATAAACTTAATTAACAAGGATACAATATAAAACTCAAAAGTTAACATAACTTAATTATAAATATAATAAAAGCTTAATATATATCATAATTAAACTTTTATAATCTGGTCTGTTCATGTTAAAATAAATTGAATTATCATACAAATTATATAAAACACATGCTGATGAAATTGGTTCATTAAAACCTTAGTTGGTATATAATGCCTGGGAACATAAAAAAAGTGTTGGTCTCTAGGACGTAAAGAACTCGTTAGAGAATAAACAAGGAAAGCAGTTTTGAACAGTCAATGTGACCAGTGAAAATATACTGCGCAAATAAAACCGCATAATAGACTTTTCTTTTGCTTAAAGTCTTTAAGCCTAATAGAGCGCAACTTGCTTAGTAGGCAAGTTAGCTTACCACGCCATCTTACGAACAACAAACTTGGTAAACCGTTTTTGGACAATTTCAATACGAAGAGCGTTTGTTTGGAAGTGAGGACTCCATACAATACAACAGTATTCTAATCTAGATTGTATCAAGAAATTAGATAAATTTTTGAATCTATGCGGGAATGGAATTTATTGGTATTGCGGCAAATAAAACCAAATAAAGAATTTGCTCGTGAGGTTATGTAATCGTATTGCTAAAATTTAGTTTACAATCAAATAATATACCAAGATTGTTTAGGTTTTCAACTCTCTTAAGAATCACGCTTTGCACATTATATTGATACTCAATAGGTGAGGAAATTTTCGAAAACGTAAGAACTGAAAACTTGCTAGTATTTAAATGCAGGCTGTTGAGTAGACACCAATTTGTTAAATTATTCATGTCTTCTTGAAAATCATGTGTAACGGATAAGGAACTTATTGATTTAAAGAACTTTAAATCGTCTGCAAACAAAAGGCACTTTGAATATCGAATAAAATGAGGTAAGCCATTAATGAAGAGTAAGAAGAGGAGAGGTTCGACATGACTGCCGTGCAGAACACCTAAATAACTATGAATAATTTATCAAGTAACTACAAATCCAACTGAAGATACTTAAGTCAAAGCCAAACATCAAGTGCTGTGAATAGAAAGATTACAATTTGTAATTGAACAAAGTTATTATTTTCAATTTTATTTGTTCCTTGTTTTATCGGCATTTTTATTTTATATTGTTGCACCAACGTTAGCTTTTAAGTAAAAAGAAGAATCTGAACCAAAACTAGATCTTGGATGGTGGAATTTTTCTTTAGATTAAAGTAAGTGAAGGAAGAGCGTATCAATCGAAAACGGATCTAACAATTTGTATTAAGTTTGAAATGAGTGATATGGGATTAATTTCCTATCAAGTGGTTTGAGTCATATTTTCAAGAAAATAGTTTTAATGGTACCTTTCAAATTAAGGTTCTTTTTAATTTTTGACTTTCTCGTTAAGGACTCAACGGGATCTTAACCAAAATGTATTTTAATATTAATAAATTAATTTGTTTTGTTAAGTTTTGAAAACTGCTTTTTTTATTATTTACTATAAAATATAAACGGTACTAACCGTATATTCCTGTATAAAATGCTAAATATTTTGATACGCCAATTCAAATGATTTCTCAAAATATTAAGCCAGTGTACAATAATATGCCACAATAGCAAGTCTGTGCTTTATTTGACTTTTTTTACTACATGTGCCACAGCAGTTCTCCTTTTCTGTCTGTGCGGATGACCGGATGTGCGGTTGTCTGCTCACCGAGCTACAACCTTAACGGTAAGACCGATTTTCTTCAAAATTTGTGTGTAGTACTTTTTGGTGATTCCTTAAGGACAAATTCGAATGTTTGTTTAAGCCCCGCTATAACGGATACCTGCCAATAACAGGTTTTTGCTAATTTTCTTGAAAACGGCTCAAAAGATTTTGATAAAATTTTGTGCGCATTATATTTGTATCACGGAACGTATAACTGTATTTGAGATTTTTGGCTAAAAATCCACATTACGTAGATTTGTTGTTAACAGTTTTAAAAAATTTGGCCATAACTTAATAAGGGCTGAACAGATTTCATTAAAATTTGGTGTAGCAATTAATTTAGACATTTAGAACAAGGTTGCATTTAAAGTTTTTGGCTAAACAACTGTTTAATGGTACTAAGCTACCAAAGCTACAATACAACTTGATATATTTTTGTCGTTTGTTGCTACAAGAGCAAATGCGTGCGAGTTTTTTTGCAAACTTTGAGAGCTTTATCTCTGAAACTTTTGGGTCTACAGCATAGAATAATAAGTAAATAGAACATCATCTCAAGAGGCTCCACCCACTTTTACCTACAAACTTTTAAAACTGCAAAAATTTAACTATGTATGCGTGCCCGTGCATTTCAAATGGGACTGTCAAATTTGGCTAAACAATAAATTCTTACAATTTTGCATTAAGCTGTTCACACGTCTTCACGTATAGAAAAGCGCGTGTAATTTTTTTTTTCTACGCGGGAGGAGATGGAGGAGTACAAGTTGACGATCTGTGGTCTACAGAGACAATTATAGTCTTATATTTTAGGAAATGAGGTCTGCTTTAAAACCGTTTTAAAAAAATACTGACTAGTCTTATTGGATAATAATCGCTAGTTTGAAAAAAATCCGAAATTTTTGCCGTTTTTTTCGATTTTTGACATGGTTGCTTGGATTATTCACTTAAGTCATCATACAAATCAAAAATACTGGATTTGAGGTATTGGACTAAGAGGGCTCTACAGAGTATTGCGAAAAATAGATTATGATGTTGACCTTCTTGGCCTTGGATTATTCATTAGGCCAACGTCATAAACAAGTCTGAAACAAATCAGAAACATCGGATTTTACGCACACACATCACCCCATACAATCAGGAAAACAAAAAATTTACTTGATTTTATATTCGGAATCGAGGAAATATTCTGTCATTTTATAACATACAAATGTGAAGGCCAAAGATGTAGACAATTTTATGACAGACAAATCTTTGTTTTTACTTTTTTGTTTGGTCTTTATTTAAAAAAAATATAGTAAATTACTCTCTTCAAAATGAAGGTATTAAGTATTAAGTATTCCGAAAAAAATGTTTTTATACTCAGGAAAGGACACACAACACAATACTGAGAGCACACGATTTGTGTTTTTTTTTTGTTCCGTTTTCATGTACTAACAGTTTGCTTGATATTTAAAGTGAACTGCGAATGAAGTAAATAAATAGAATTTCAAATACAAAACACTTTCTATCAAAAGTGACCAACATTAAAGTTGAGTAAGAGTGCAACGCGAGAGAATTAATAAGAATCGGCGGTTCAAACTGACATTTTGATGCTAATATGCCACAAGGGCATATTTAGCCTTATTAGTTTCTACTTCAAGTATTTCTTCTTCTTTTTTTTTTTTTAAACGATTTATTAGGTGGAGGTATATTGAAGACGGCGTTATTTTACTCAATCGTTTTTAAAATTAATTATACGAAAAAAAAAAGATTAAAATAAGGCAACAATATGGAAGACGCAATGGCCTTCATACATGCTAGCGTATTCAAAGCCACACGTTGTTCAAAACAAATACTTTTTATTTTGTTAACTTTTCAAAACTGTCGTATTCTGCCGAATTCTATAGCTACAAACCAACAAAAATAGGTATTGTATTTACCTAAAAAGTACTTTAAAGCTGGTTAGTTTAATATGAAAGTAAATTTTTTAATAACTTATTGAAATTGGTTGCGTAGAACCGTTATCTACTTTTAAGTTGAATAATGTTTCTTATGTGAATAGTGTTTATTAATAAAAATAATATTTTAAGCATTTTAATAATTCTCAGTTGAATTGCCTGGATTTTTTTCATGACCATGTAAAAAATCACTACAAAGGGTTAAGCCAACTTATAATCTACAAGCGTAGATTATTATTCATTTTCTTATATCTACTTATTCCATATTCCTTATACAAACAATCTTACCAAACAAAATAATTCCTGTACATGGTGAATTATGCTTTGTAGACCTCCATATACTCACTTTTTATTGATAAGTACAAGTTTATTTAATAAATATCTCTTCTTAACTTCCTTATTTAAACATTTATCTTCACTTACTGTTAAAATAAAAAGTTCAATTCCTACGGTATCATTGCCAAATCGAGAAAAATTTCACATAGGTATCTATCTTATTTTAAATATTCTTCTTGGCGCATGGTAGTTAGAGAATGTTTTTAATCAATAAAATGGTTGAGATGTATGTACACATGTACAATAATATCAGTTTTGGAAATTGATGACCTTTAGGTACCTAGTTTTATATCATTTATACAGTTTATAAGATCAAATTTGTATGAACTGTAGTTTGCAATTTTTTATAGAAATAATATACATAAATGTACATATGTATCTAAATTATAGAGTACGATTTTACAAATATAATCCTGACCTGCGGCTAAGATATATAAACCAGAATAACTCGGCTGTAGTGTGAAATAACTCTGTGCTGAGAATAACAAAGCTAAAGAAGAAAGAATTTTGAGACCGAAATGATAATTAATTGTAGTAGAACGGAACACTGCATACAAAATTTAAAAGTTTCAGAAGCAATTAAGAACAAAATAATTTTATGTTTTTGCTTATTTTCCCCAGAACGGGAAAGAAACACTGAATAAGAAATTAATTCAGTCGAAAGAAGAGAAAGTATGGTTTTCTATTTTTGTTTATTTTGCGAAGCTACTTCGTGGCAAGTAAGAATATTTTTCGTGCACTTTGGACATACATTCAGGAAAAGAGGAAGAGGAAATTATGGAATCGATATTTACCTAACGTTTGTTAAAATGATTTTGAAAAAGAAAAGTCCTTCTTCTTGTTTTCGATGCATGATTCATATTAAAAATAAAACGCAAAGATAACAAAAATTATTTTTTTTTTTATATTGAGCGCGCACTAAGGAGTTATGAATACCCTTATAATGATTAAACACAGTGCGAGCAATTAGGAAAGGAGGATAGGATTAGAAAGGAGAAACCGATGCACATTGGTTTTGAATGTCTGCACACTGTAATGAGTGGGATATACTGTGTCTGGTAAAGCATTCCACATTCGCGTAGTGCGGCTAAAGAAAGAATCTCTGTACTTAACAGTACGTCCGCGGTGTTCAAGAAAAGAGGGGAGAGTACGATAACTTTGGCGCCAAGAATTAAAATCGGTTTTTTGTAGAACAGTTTAATACAAGCATTTTTTACTATGGGTGGGGGGTCTATCTCCCTCCGTTTGGGCGGGAGGGGCAATTTTATAAAAACAGTGCTAAAAATTTAAAACAAATATTAAAAAATAATGGTAATACTTACAACTAAGTTTTATATCTTTTTTTGGCACGAGTACGATAACTTTGGCGCCAAGAATTGATAACGGTTTTTTGTAGAACAGTTCAATACAAGCATTTTTTACTTTGGGTGGGGGGTCTATCTCCCTCCGTTTGGGCGGGAGGGGCAATTTTATAAAAACAGTGCTAAAAATTTAAAACAAATATTAAGAAATAACGGTAATACTTACAACTAAGTTTTATATCTTTTTTTAAAGCCAATACTTTTTTCTATTAGATGTTTCTTAAATCAAGTGAAACCTATGCATAGTCTTTGAAAAAACGGACTTTGAACTCAAAAATTGCGAAAAAAAATGTAAAATAGAACTTTGAAGTGTGATTTTTCATAACTGTAAAACAAAATACTACTTTTTTTTATAAAATTCGTTGCCCATATTAATTTTAAATCATAAACTGAAAACAAAATGATTTTATGTTTTCTGGTTTTTGAGAAAATGGAAAATTACTAAAGCGTATAAACAGTGAGGTATGTAAGGGGGGGCATGTTGCCCCCCTGCAACCCCCTGCTTGGACACACTATAGGATTTGGGGTGGGTGCGAGGTGGGGTGGGTGCGAGGTTGGGTGTATGCAAAGTTTCTGTTGCATTTAAAGATGCCCAAGCATCATTACAAAAACGAACCTACGTACAACATTCACCGTATACCAAAAAAAAAAAGAAAACTCTTATAAGAAAGTAGTTTTAGTAATTTTCTATTTTCTCAAAAACCAGAAAACATAAAATCGTTTTGTTTTCAGTTTATGATTAAAAATTAATATGAGCAACGAATTTTATAAAAAAAAGTAGTATTTTATTTTACAGTTTTGAAAAATCACACTTCAAAGTTTTTTTTCACCTTTTTTTCGCAATTTTTGAGTTTAAAGTCCGTTTTTTCAAAGACTATGTATAGGTTTTACTTGATTTAAAAAACATCTAATAGAAAAAAGTATTGGCTTTAAAAAAAGATATAAAACTTAGTTGTAAGTATAGCCGTTATTTTTTAATATTTGTTTTAAATTTTTAGCACTGTTTTTATAAAATTGCCCCTCCCGCCCAAACGGAGGGAGATAAACCCCCCCACCCATAGTAAAAAATGCTTGTATTAAACTGTTCTACAAAAAACCGTTATCAATTCTTGGCGCCAAAGTTATCGTACTCTCCCCCTTTTTTTAAAGCCAATACTTTTTTCTATTAGATGTTTTTTAAATCAAGTGAAACCTTTGCATAGTCTTTGAAAAAACGGATTTTAAAAAATTTTTTAAGTGTGATTTTTCAAAACTGTAAAATAAAATACTCTTTTTTTTATAAAATTCGTTGCTCATATTAATTTTAAATCATAAACTGAAAACAAAATGATTTTATGTTTTCTGGTTTTTGAGAAAATGGAAAATTACTAAAACTACTTTCTTATAAGAGTTTTCTTTTATTTTGGTATACGGTGAATGTTGTACGTAGGTTCGTTTTTGTAATGATGCTTGGGCATCTTTAAATGCAACAGAAACTTTGCATACACCCATCCTCGCACCCACCCCAAATCCTATAGTGTGTCCAAGCAGGGGGGTTGCAGGGGGGCAGCATGCCCCCCTTACATACCTCACTGTTTATACGCTTAGTAATTTTCCATTTTCTCAAAAACCAGAAAACATAAAATCATTTTGTTTTCAGTTTATGATTTATACTATGTTCCCACCAAGCTCGAAATTGCGCAATTTGAGACCCCAATTTCGAAATTACGAAAAGTGTTACACCTAAATTGAGATGATTTGGTTTGACAATTTTAATCAAAAACATTAAAAAATATATATGTTTTTCTCTTTCTAGCTTATGTAAGCCATACAGTTTTGTTTTTGACAAGGCGATGAACAGCCATATTTTTTTTAGTTCTGTTTATTTTATTCATTGGTATAACAATAAAATCTGTTATAAAACGTAATTTCAAAGCAATTTCGATGAAATTGAGTTGATTTGAGATGATTTTGAAATTGCATATTTGTATGGGAAATTGTACAATTTCGGAAGTAATTTCAGATAATTTGTTGAAATTGCGCAATTTCTTTAGGTGGGAACATAGCATTAAAATTAATATGAGCAACGAAATTTATAAAGAAAAGGAGTTTTTTATTTTACAGTTTTGAAAAATCACACTTCAAAGTTTTTTTTTACCTTCTTTTTCGCAATTTTTGAGTTTAAAGTCCGTTTTTTCAAAGACTATGCATAGGTTTCACTTAATTTACAAGACATCTAATAGAAAAAAGTATTGGCTTTAAAAAAAGATATAAAACTTAGTTGTTAGTATTACCGTTATTTTTTAATATTTGTTTCAAATTTTTAGCACTGTTTTTATAAAATTTCCCCTCCCGCCCAAACGGAGGGAGATAGACCCCCCCAACCAATAGTAAAAAATGCTTGTATTAAACTGTTCTACAAAAAACCGTTATCAATTCTTGGCGCCAAAGTTATCGTACTCGTGCCAGAGAAGCAAATGTCTCGGTGAGAGAACGATCTCCTATCATTTTTAGAGCTCTTTTTTCAATTTTATCCAGAAGACTCAGGTACGTTATTGGGGCTCCAGCCCAAATATGAGAGTTATACTCAAGTTTGGGACGAATAAAAGCTTTGTAAATTGTAGCCAGATCAGAAGGAGTAAAAAACTTCTTGCATCGTCGGAGAAAACCTAAACACTTAGCAGCATTTTTGGCGATGTCAAATATGTGATCACTCCACAGCAAGTAATTTGTGATGCACATACCTAGGACCGATAGTTGTTCAATCTCCTCGATGCAAGTACCACTTATGGATAGTGGCATTGGGGGAGGGTTACGCTTCTGCGACAGTAGACAGCATTGAGTTTTCGAAGCATTAAATTCTACACGGTTTTTAAATCCACATTGAACAATGCTGTCAAGATCAGAATTTAATGAGCTTATCATACGCTGCCGTTGGTAGTCCACATCCGAAGAACAAGAATGAGAATCTAAAAACGAATATGAAAAGCAGAGGGTACTGTCATCAGCGAAACAATGTAGTGGGTTAGAAGTTTCAGACAAAAGATCATTTATAAAAATAAGGAAGAGCGTCGGAGACAAAACGGAGATCTGGGGCACACCAGCGTTTATTTTGTGGATATCAGATTTGAACCCGTCCAATACTACTTGAATTGAACGGTCCGAAACGTAATTCTAACCCAACAAAGAATAGATTCATCAATACCAAAAGCACGCATTTTCGATAAGAGAGCTTGATGCCAAACTCTATCAAATGCCTTTGAAATATCAAGTGCAATAATCTTACTTTCTCCAAAACGATTTAAAGATTTATTCCACTGTTCGCTGAGATAAACCATGAGATCACCTGTGGACCTATTGCAACGAAAGCCATACTGCCGGTCATTAAGAAGCTTCCGTTTTCTTCAAGATATTTCTTAAGCTGAAAATTGGTCAGCGTTTACATGACCTTGGAAAGAAGGGACGCAAGTGCAATTGGGCGATAGTTAGAGGGGGAGGAGGATTCGCCTTTTTTAGGGTCAGGCTGGACAAATGCTGTTTTCAATCCACTCGGAAAGAGACCAGTAGAATAGGACAGATGGAAAAGCTTACGCAGTGGTTGAAGAACACCTCTTCAGAACAATAGCGGGGATACTATCCGGGCCAGCGGATTTGTGAATGTCAAGATCTTTTAGTACTCTAGCAACTGAACGAGTGCGAAAGAAGATTCCCATAGAATCGTTTACGCTTTGAAGTACAGGAGGAGTCATGTCACTCATTGCCATCATCGAGTTAACAGCAAACTGTGCTGCAAGCAGATTTTCTTTATCAATCGAGCTTACAGAAGGAGTGTCATTGGAAACGAGCGTAGGAACTGACGATGACGTAGTGTTTCGCAAAAATTTAATGCGTCGAATATGTCCGTTACGATTCTTCCTAGCTTGTTTGAACTTATTCCGGTTTTCCTCAGTAGGGTTGGCTTTATAAATCCGGAAACTTACATCTTTGATCCTAATAACCTCTTTACAGCTCGAATCAAACCATGAGTTTTCTTTAGGTTTGATAGATTTTACCCTATTCGCGATAAAATTTCTCATTCCTAAAAGAATTAAGTTTGTAACCATATCTGTGCTGGAATCCACGTCACTATCGAGGAAGCATAGTGACAAAAATAAAATAAATAAAACAAAAAACCCACTAAAGTAATTTGCTTCGTCAAGATCGATTCGATTTATCATCAGCAATGCACTAATTAGTTTTTACAAAGGTTAAACCCCCCTTAAACATGGGAAAAAGACCAAAAAATATAAAAATATATATTTGATAGCTACGAAAAAGAATACCTGAGCAAAAATAAATAAACCTATTTCCAATAAATACCTATTTCCTGAAAAAAAAAATTAAGATCCAATTTCATATATGTATAATAAGGGTGTCTATACTCATCTAACGACGTAAAACGACGGAAACGATATACTTTTCCGCCGTCGGAAACGAGCTGTAAATTTTGTAAGGGAAAGTTTTCCCTCGGAAGATATAAACATTCATCACGAATTCGATGCTGAAAGTGACGATGTAAAGATGAAAAGAAGTAAAGTAACCATTTTTATTGACATTTGAAGAAGGCGGAAAAATTTAAATGCAAATTTTACACTTTAAGAGCGTTTTGCAGTAGGAGATAGTTTAACAAATGTTCCAAAAATTAAGAAAGTGAGAATGCCTGAGTGCTTAAGTGCCCCATAGACCACTTTTTGGGGAAATTGAGTCAATGATGCAGTTATACTAATTCGAATATTCTCTATCGTTTGGTCCTATCCCCATTGCTCTATATTTATTATTAACAAAGTTAGGGAAACCAATTTTGCCCTACAGACCACAATTTTTTATATTCTCAGTGCTTATTTGCCTTATATCAAAAATGTGTACTAGGTTGTTTTTGTAGAGACGTGATTATGATTATTTTAAAGAAACGAAAACTATGTACCTACACGTTGCCAAAGTATGTAACAAAATTAAATGTAGTCTTTTTCGAAATTTTGTATCGATAATAAAGTAAGGCATACCCACAGAATTAATATTAATTTTTATTTCATATTTTTGTCACTTAAACAAAAAGTTTTAAAAATTAATAATGCTAGTGTATTTATATTTTTATATTATTTTTGTTTTTTTTTATTTTCCTATCTTTAGTGCACAGAATTTCTATACCCCATGAAAAAATGAAGTTTTTTTTTCAATGATTTCGCATTCGTATGGAACAGGGTTACATATTTTTTTTATATTTTTTTAACCGTAACGATTTTTGACCCAAGGATTTCAAATAACAAGAAAGAATTGTTCAATTAATATGTTTAAAAATTCAAAAGTCATGTTAATTAAGAAGAAGGTAACGAAATTATTTTTCAAACCTTAAAATTCGTTTTTTGAGGAATAATTTTGATGGATATGAGGCACTTAAGCACTCAGGCAGCGAATTGATAGACAAAAATTCAAAGTAGCTCACTCAATATCTTTCATCACCATTTTGTAAAGTTTTAAGATGATAGTGACGTCATAATACGATTTATGCCAATTAATGTCAACAGTTTTCATGTGGCGTTCGTGAAAACGTATGAGGGAAAGTTATTTTTTTTAAATTAAATGTAAATTTACGTAGTCATCTAAATACGGTATTCATTTAATGGCCAGTTTCTCCAAACACTTTTAAATATTTATTGGATTGTTAAACCTTAAAATGGCATTTTTCAATTTTAAAGGCGTCTTAAAAATGCCAACAAAGAGAACGTTGAAATTTTTCAATATGCTCTCCTCTCGCTTGCTCTTATGAAAGGGAGACATGAGTGGTTGGCATCCGGGGTTGGCGTCAAGTTTCCTCATTTTTAAAAATTCACCTCCTTATATTGGTGCAAACCATTTTAAGCTAAAATGCCAATAAATTTTATAACTCCGTTAACTAAAATGCTTTTAGGTGTATTTTCGTGAAACTGGGCATAAATACCCTTAATATAAACAGTACATAACGCTTATAAGAAACTCAAAAATTGCACAATATTTGTTTTTTAGGCCGTGTGCGAACAGCGTTAAAATTTTATCCTCTGGCTAATTTTTGACGTTTGAGTTGAGGTGAATAAATGTTTAGCTTTTTGGTGTGCGAAGTAGATTAAATGGGATTTCTTAACACATTTTTTTTTTTAAATTTCCCCACAAGAATTAAAAAAATTCCCTTTCTTATTACTTTGCTACGGAGAAATGAATTGGTAAGATTGTTTTGTTTATTTATAAAAAAAACAATCGGCGCGCGTTTAAATTTTTGATATGTTGTATGATGTTTGGCTGATGTAAAAATACAATTTCCACAACCACAACCTCTCCGCCCCTTCGCTATTAGGAAAAACCTGCAAAAAATCTTCACTTTTTTGCTTATTTCGACTATAATTTCTTTTTTTTACATTTAATCAAAAAAAAAATTAATAACAAAACTTGTAGAAAACAAAATTTTCTACAAGTGAGATATAGAAAGTTTATTTGTAAGATCTATGATTCATCCAAAATCCAAATGAAGTGGCTCTATTTGTTTTGCGTTAAGTAATTAGTTTTTTTTCCATAAAATGTACCAGAAAGAAGTTATAGTCGGATTTAGCCGATTTTGTGCAGTTTTTTCCTGATAGCAAAGGGGGCTGAGGGGATTGGTGTGGAAATTGTTTTTTTTATTATCCTATGCAACATATCAAAAATTTTGAACTACCCGACCTTTTGTAGGTTAAATTCTCTTTATTTGCTGTTCTATAAAATTTCCTACAAAAAAATTAAAAAAATTTCAAAAAACAATTTATTAAAGATTTGCAATTTCATAATTGTGTAATAGTAAATAATCGGTTAATTTTTATTAGTTCGTTAAATATAAGAGTTATATAAAACACATTTTACCAAAACATAAACGACAAATTCGATAATAGTCGAACAAACAGAAATAAATGCAAATGAAAGCAACGCAACAATCAAAACAAACACATTACGCCGACTGTCTCTATCACTCCTTCATAAGCATAGAAAATTATCCACTGGCTAAAATTTTAGCCTGCTCCAGAGATATATATATATCCTTATATACTTAGAACGGATATGAGGAACACGTTTCATATACGGATATAAGAAACAAGTTTCTTGTACGGACACAAAATAAGGACCAGTTGTACAATCGTGGCTCAAATTTTCAACCCATCGATTATGGCAGATTATCTATGGAAATCGGTGGTTTAAAAATTTGAACCACCTTAAATCACGATTGTACAACTGGCTCTAAGTACTTTACCTACACAGTAAAAACAAAAAAATTGTATGTTATGAATAATAAAACACAAAATTCACAGAACCATATCGGCATACAGTCCATTTTATGCTCTGAATTTTTTTAAGGGGCTGATTATATTTTATGAACTTCGCGAGTTTTTTTTTTAAGTTTCTAAATCCAACTAACTTTACATGGACAATGGAAAGTTCGTGGTTTAAGAAATTTAACATAAAAATTAATAAAAAGTACTCGGTGGTTTTGTTCAGGTTTCTTTCAAGCGATATTTTCATATAAGCGTGTTTCTTATAAGCGTTAAATACTATTCAAAGATGTTAATCCCTTGAACCTTGCAAGTATCTATCACGCATTGTGCGGTTAATGTTATTAAACATTTGCAAGAACTAATTTTTGTTAATAAATAAATTTGCTGTAAAGTTGTTTCTTAAAGTTTGTATCTTTTTGATCGATTCTCTGAAGATAATTCTTCGTAGGATTGTTTTTCTGCAAAGAAATTAATCTGTTTTCGATTTTAACTTGCAACCCGAAATTATGTCTGTCAGTCTGTTGGGTTTGTAGATCTTTTCTTAGAGCAAAAATCGAAATTAGTTTTGCTTTAAAATAACGCTACTTGCCATTATACTCGTATATAACCCTTATACCTTATTAACAGAAATTCAAACGACACTATCTGCAATCAAAATTTTTTCAAATCTACTTGAATCTGTAACAAAAGATGTATGATGGTATTGTTCTTAGTGCTTGTACTAAGTTATAGAAGGTCATTATACTTTTATAGGAGGACAAGGCAAATCGGTCATCGACTACTGCGCTTTAAATTATGATTGGCTGAATCTGATAAGAACATTCGAAGTTCAAACTAAAAATTTCTTTGATCACATGCCTATTGTGGTTGAATGGTTTGATATATATATAACCCCAACTGTTTAGAACATTCAACTTATACCCAATCTTAAATGGAAGCAGCGTGACTTTAACTCTTACCAAAACAAACGCTATACCGATTGGACGTAATTTTTTTAAGCAGGAATGTTTCGACATGGATTGTGTTAAAACACGAAGAGTGCCGACCTGCATACCATCGCATGGACATGTGTCGTGAACGTGAGTTAAACAACTTGACTCAACTTGTCGACAAGCCAACTCGATTTCTTTTCCAGTTAAAGAAAAGACCCCAAGGAGAACCGTTTGGCAATACGAGAATGCCAACTGGGACGTTCTCAATGATTTTTTCAGAAACTTTGACTGGTCACTATGCTTCCTTGATGGTGACGTTGACTCCAGCGCCAATATGGTCACAAATTTAATTCTTCTCGGGATTAAAAAATTCATTCCGTCTAAAAGCATAAAACCTAAAGAAAACTCGTGGTTCGATTCAAACTGTAAAGAGGCTACCAGGTTGAGAGAAGTAAGTTTCCGGTGTTCCAAAGCCATCCCTACTGAGGAAAACCGGAATAAGTTTAAACAAGCTACAAAGACCTGTAACGGTCATATTCAACGAACCAAATTTCTCAATGAACAAAAATTACGGCAAAAAATACTGCAATGTCCCAAAGGCAGTAAACATTTTTGTTCATTTGTAAGAAAAACATACGAAATTAAACTTCGTCCTCGGTTCCCACGCTCGTCTCTCCCTGTGGTCAGCTCACAAGGAAAAGCAAATTTTTTTGCAGCTCAGTTCGCTGTCAACTCCACGCTGACACAAATTGATATGACACCTCCTGTACGTGTCCTGTACAGATATTATTTCCCCCATTATTTTGAAGAAGGGTGCTTTCACGCTGGCAAAACCACTGCGTAAGCTTTACCATCTGTCCTATTCTAAAAGGTTTTCCAATAAGAGGTGTTATGGGAAAAGGATATGGTCCTGTAAGCGTGGTCGTGGCGGCCATTTGGCTGATGTTGTGTTCCAT
Source organism: Baccha elongata (assembly GCA_951217065.1). Taxonomy (NCBI): domain Eukaryota; kingdom Metazoa; phylum Arthropoda; class Insecta; order Diptera; family Syrphidae; genus Baccha; species Baccha elongata. The sequence continues at coordinate 206,843,454 of OX578272.1, forward strand.
TATTAACGGCATACCTTCCTCTTTATAATGAAATAAACATCCGATCATTTTCTCAAAAAATGCTATTTTTCTTTGAATATCAAAATAACACCTCTTATTGGAAAACCCTATACTGGTCTCTTCCCGAGTGGATGGAAAACTGCATTTGTCCAGCCCGTCCCTAAAAAAGGCGAATCTTCTTCCCCTCCAACTATCGAACGATTGCACTTGCGTCTCTTCTTTCTAAGGTCCTATCAGCTTAAGAAATATCTTGAAGAACGAAAGCTTCTTAATGGCCGGCAGTACGGCTTTCGTAGCAGGTGATCTGATGGCTCATCTCACCAAAAAGTGGAACCAATCTTTACATTGTTTTGGTGAAAATAAGATTATTGCGCTTGATATTTCAAAAGCATTTGATAGAGTTTGGCATCAAGTTCTTTTTTCAAAAATGCATGCTCTCGGTATTGATGTATATCTAGTTCGTTGGATCAGAAATTATCTTTCGGACCGTTCAATACAAGTAGTATTGGATGGTTCAAGTCTGAAATCTTCGATATAAATGCTGGTGTGCAGGGTTTTGTCTCCGAATCTTTTTTTGATTTTCAATGAAAATTAATGACCTTCTGTCTGAAACTTCTAATCCACTTACGTAATTATTTCGCTGACGACAGCACCCTCAGCTTTTCATATTCATTTCCAGATTCATAACCCAGCTCTTCGGTTGTAAAACTAAAGCCGCAGCGTATGATAAGCTCATTAAATTCCGATTTTGACAGCATTGTCCATTGGGGAATTAACAACCGCGTGGAATTTAATACTGCTAAAACTCAATGTTGTCTTTAGTCGTTAAAGCGTTACATACTCCTTATGCCACTATCTATGAGTGACACTGGTATAGAAGAAGCTGAAAAGTTTAACATTCTCGGTATGTGTGTTACTAACCACCTTCTGTGGAATGGTCACATATTTAACGTCGCCAAAAACGCAACGAAATGCTTAGGTTTCTAACGACGATGCAAGAAATTTGTTAATCCCAATGGGCTGTTGTCTATAAGGCGTATAGGTATTCGTCCAAAAACTGGAGTACCATTCGCATGTCTTGGCAGGAGTTCCTGTAACTTATTTGTAACTTATTTGAATTTCCTAGATCGAATTCAGAAAAGAGCCTTAAAAAAGAGTGCTCAGCCGAATAGCCAGATTCTTTTTTTGGCCGCTTTACACGAATGTGGAATGCTTTACCCTGCTCTGTTTTTCCCCTCCATTTTAATCTTCAAGCATTCAAAACCAATGTGCATCGGTATCTCCTTGAGTGCGCGCAAAATATAAAAAAAAAATATTTCCCTATTGAGATCTCTCTTTAATGGGATCTTACATAAACAAGATGTCCCTTCATCATTCAAAACAGCGGTAACATTCCCAATTCTCAAAAAAGGGCGACGCAAGTAATGTGGAAAATTATCGAAGCATCTCGTATATGAATGTCATAGCTAAGATATTTTGTGGTGTACTTGCCAAGAGACTTGAAACGTGGATTGAGGACAATGACGTTATATCAAAATTTCAAGGTGGCTTCAGAAAAAAAATTTCAACTTCTATAGTTAAAACATTATAAGCCAGGTCAAAGCTGCGTTTGACCTAGTAAACCGAAATGCACTATTTTATAAACCTTCGCAGTTAGGCATGTAAACTAAGTTTATTCATGTAATTTAAGAATTCTATTTACAATCGAAATCTTCTGTATGGGATTTTCAGACTGGTTTCAGACTGGTTTCAAAAACTCCTGTTTAAAGCAAGGATGCCTTCTGAGTGCTGTGCTCTTTGTCCTTTTTATCAATGATGTTGACACTTGTCTACCTGGAGGTTTTCGAATAGCTGATCTGTCCATCAACGTTCTTTTGTATTTCGACGATCTGGTAATCCTATTATGGACCTTCAATGGAAATGCGGTGGAAGTGGCGAGTAATTACAAGTACTTAGGAGTGCATCTCAACAGAACAATGTAGTATGAGGAACATGTAGCCACGAAAGCATCTTCTTCGCAAAGCCTACTTAATATTGCATGGAAAAATATCTTTTCGAATCATCAGCGTATCATACTATCTCCGAAATACAAGATATTTGATACAGTTGTAAAGTCTGCTCTCTGCTACGCTGCACAAATTTGGGGAATAAACGAGTTCGATGCAGTAGAAAAGTTTCAAAGATGTTTTATAAAGAAATTTTTTAATCTGCCAATAAAAACACCGAATTTTGCACTATATCTCGAAACGAGTTTAACAAAATCAGAAATCGGAAAGCAGAATCATTTATTCCCAATTAAAATTTAACTTAATGGAAGAAAATTAATTTAACAATACACTGGCGTATAAGAAAATATCTCTTTTATTTAATGCTATGTTCCCACCTAACGAAATTGCGCAATTTCAGCAAAAAAAAAATTAAATCACTTCCGAAATTGCACAATTTCCCATAGAAATACGCAATATCAAAATCATCTCAAACCAACTCAATTTCTACGAAATCGTGTTGAAATTGTTATAATTACAGATTAATACTGGTGGAGTGAAATAAGGGCTGCGGAAATAAGGCCCGTGGGACTTAATTCCCACTATACCACGAAATAACACCCGCGGGCATAAATTCCTTTTCAAAGCGGCAATAAGACCCTCTAAGAAAAAGTATTAAGACCCGCAGTACCTACTTGCACCCACCCAAACACGCAGTTACCCCAAATCCTATAGTGACCCTGGCAGAGGGGTTGCAGTGGATCAGCATGCCCTCCTTACCAATCTCAACTGTTGGGAAATAACACCCGCGAATTTAATTGCCATTTTGGAAAGGAATAAATGCCTGTGGGTGTTGTTTCCTTTAAGACCCGCAGGTCTTAATTCCGCGGACCTTATTTCATTCCACCATTTATACCATTTATTTGAATTTCTAAACGAACAGATCTTGAGAAACTGACAAGCAAATAAGCTGCCAAGTCCACAGTACACATATTAATATATTATTAATATTAATATGTGTAAGCGGTCTTATAAAAACAATGTTTATTTCAATTTATATTTTTATTTTTTTATTAATACAAAATTACACAAATTCCGTGAAGCGGCTTTAACTTTTTTTACTTTTTCTTCTGACAATCAAAACTCAACTGAAATCATTTTTGACACCTGCCCTCTTCTTTCATCTTTGTGGTGTTAACACACTAAATCTTTGTGGTGAGGCCACATTTAAATTTATTTTATTCTTTGGGTCCTACCACAGTTAAGACATCCTGACAAGTAATCGTCCCGATTTTACGTTTATTATTTATTTTACATGGTTTCATATTAGCCGCTTCCCATACCCCCTCGTAAGGAATTTGGGTTAGCTGAAACCCTGTCACATCTTTTAAGAGGTATCTATCATTGGGCAAAATTTTTATAACTTGATAAGGCCCCTTAAACCTGGGAGCTATTTTCCTGCACGCTCCTGGCTGACTGATGAAATTCTTAACTACTACATAGTCTTTAGAGTTCTACTTCTATCTTCAATTTTTTTATTGTAATCTTGACATTTCTTTATCTTCGCGGCTGCTCTCATTCTTATATCTTCCAAATCCCTATCCTTTTCCTTATTTAAAATTTCCTCTAACCTCTCCCTTAACGGATCTTCCATCATTCCTCGCTGCCTTATCCCAAAAAGTAACTCACTAGGTGTCATCCCAGTACTTCTGTGCACGGTAGTATTCATCACGTGCTCTATCTCAGGTAAGACTTTATCCAAAGACATTTCATTACCTGCACTAGTCATCTTTGCCAACATGGGGGCTAAACTTCTGTTTACCCTTTCTGCCTGTGGTGAACCAGTTGCAACCAATACATGCTTGACACCATTTTTCTCCAAAAATGATTTAAACTCATTCGAGGTTAATGCACTGCCTCTGCCGGAAACTATAAGCTTAGGACGACTGTAAGAGTTAAAGTATGACTTTAGAGAACTAATTGCTTCGTTAGTACCAGTACCTCGGACTGCATATAGTCTATTGAACTTTGTAAAACCATCTACGACCAGAAAAAACATATTTCTTCTTTGATCTCCTCAAAATCACTGGCCCGAAATGGTCTATATGGACTGTATCGAAAGGGATGTCACCTTTAGGTATACTATGGAGTAAGCCTTCATGTTTCCCAAACTTCGGCGAAAACGTTATGCATTTGAGACAATTCGAAATGTGTTCCCTAATTCTATTCCTTATTTTCGGAAACCAATAAATACTCGTTAAATTTTCATACACCTTGTCACTTCCTACATGTATATGTATATACAAAACAAGCATTTTCGCCGGCACATAAAACAATAAATTCCCACCACTCTTTCTATAAACTAACCCATTTCTCATTTCATAATACGAACTCTCCTCTTTTTCCAACATTTCCCTTATTTCATTTATATCCCTGTCTCTGTGCTGACAAATAGACAGATTTTGTTCAAAGGTATTCTCTTCTAATACAAGTATACTCATGTTCCTACTTAATGCATCAACATGTTGCATTCTTTCACTCTTACGATGCTCCAAAACGAAGTCATAGTTCTGTAACTCTAACGCCCATCGTGCTATCCTCGATGGGATTTTAAACCTCATACCATGTAAATAAATTCGGAATCTCTGTAAAGCATAAATTATTGCTAGAGTTTCCAGCTCAAAGCTATGAAACTTAGCCTCTTGGTCAGTAGTCCTTTTTAAAAAATAGAAGATTGGATGAAACTTTCCATCACTCTTCTTTTGCAATAGGATTGCACCAAACCCGAGAGCACTAGCAAAGCAGTGTAATTCTGTTTCATCTCGAGGATCGTAAATTGCTAAAATTGGTGCTACTAATAATTTTGCTTTTAATTCTTCAAAACAGTGTAATTCCTCTTTACCGAATTTTAAACTAACCTTATTCTTTATTAAATGGTATAATGGTTTCGCTTTTGTTGAAAACCCTTCCACAAATCTCCTAAAATAAGAGCATAATCCCAGAAAAATGTGCAGTGCCTTGGCATTTTGAGGAATAAGACAATTTGCTACTGATTCAATGTTCTTTTCATCAGGACGTATACCTTCTTTAGAAACCTTGTAACCTAAATACCGTATTTCCGGTTCCATAAACCTGCACTTATCCAATCTCAACTCTAGTTTATTACTTACTAGCTTCTCAAAAACTTCTTTTAATATGGATAAATGTTCTTCAATATCACTCGTCCCAATCATTATATCGTCTAAGTATATCGCAACTTTCCCTGCCCTAATCATGTCATCAAATACCATATTTACAAACCGTTGAAATGTTTGAGGTGCATTTCTTAATCCGAATGGCATACGCAAATATTCGTATTGGCCAAGCGGAGTCACAAACGAAGTGTACTTCACCGATTCTTCATTTACATGCACATGATAAAAAGCGCTTTTTAAGTCTAATAATGAAAAAATAGTTTTGTTCGCTAACCTATCCAACATGTCATCAATCAGCGGGATTGGATAGTTGTCCTTCAATGTTATTTTGTTCAAACTCCTATAATCTATACACATTCGTATGTTATCATTTTTCTTCCTGACCAAAACAATAGGAGAAGAATACTCCAAATTGCTCGGCCTTATTATCTTTTTCTGTAACATATCATCTAACATTTCCCGTACTCGCTCTTTTTCATAATACGATATTCTTCGGGGTGGGCAATGGAATGGCTTTTCATTAATCAAATTTAACTTTATCTCACATTTAATTACCGGTTCATCAAGACGATCACTTTTTAAATAACAATCATTAAATATCTTTCTGAAACAATCATTTTTGTTAACATCAAGACTCTCATTATATATATATGTTTCTTTACTTTCATCAATTTCAATATTCATTAAATTATTATATTCTTCATCATGAGTTTCGTTCATTTTACTTTCTTTTATTTTCATCAATCTCAAATTTCCTTTTTTAATAAAGTCTCTTCCCAAAATAACTGGGAACTTAGTCGTTTCATTTTTTACTACAAATAATTCTACTTTAACTTCTTCTTCTTTAAACAAAATACAACTCTGAATGACTCCAATTACATTTAATGGGCTTTTATTAATACCAAAGAAATTATATTTTACATCTTGTTTCTTAATTAATATATGTGGCACAAACTGTTCACGGACAAAACTAATGGGGCTACCGGTGTCAATTAAAGATGAAAATTAAATTAATGAAAATTTACAAATAAAATTTGATTCTATAAAAGTATATAATAATTTTCTTACGTTTTCATCTGAATCACCTTCATCTCCAACATGATGGACGTCCTTTCTTTTTGGGCATACAGCAGCACAGTGCCCAATGTCAGCATACAGATGGCACGGACCCAGTGGTCGTTTCGGTTTCTTACAATTATTGGACATGTGCCCCAAAGCATTACAATTGTAACACCTAAATTGCTTCGATGTACTTGGCTTCATGTTTAAAGCTGGCGCCTTTCGCGCTAAAGTCACTGTCCTGAACGCCTCCAGGAGATGCTCTTTGTCTCTAAAACAATGCATTTTTGCCTGAGATCTGATGGTCTGGTCTGGTATCCCCTCAATGAGATACTCCATGAGCTCGTCTTCATGGATACTTACTTTATTAGCAAGTATAAACTTTTCGTGAAAGTATTCCTGAAAAGTTTCAGCACTCGACCATTTCCGTCCTTCGAACTTCTGTCCTTGAAGATTGTACCCATATCTCTGAGTAACGCATCAATTGGTACCGACATCATATCTGCTTTCGAGTGGAACCATCGTAGGGCTCTTCCCTTCAATCTAGTTGATATCAGTGCCCGAGAACTGTTCTCATCCAACTTGAAAACGGCTAGGACACTCCTCAGCTGCAGCTCCCACTGCTCATAGTTGTCATCAGCACCCGCAAACTCTGGAATCAGATCTTTTACGACGGAAAAATTCATCATGGATTTTCCGTCATCATGTTTTGGAACACTCTTCTTCTTCGTCATCATCTCGTTCTCTCTCTTCAGTAACTCTGTCTCTCTCTTTTGTACCGCCAGTTCTCGTTTGACCAACATCAATTCCCTCTTCAGTGTCTCCATTGTCCATTCGTCATCTCTGTCACTCGTTTTCTTCTCGTCTGCAGCATTCTTTTCATTGGCACTCTTCTGACGCACTTCATCGACATTGCTACTATCCTCATACACCTCGCACTCATCATCATCATCATCGCTCTCTTCTTCATTGTCCATGTGGTGTCCGTTGGCATTCAAATTTGCATCGCTTGGCGTCGTCTGCGTCGGCACAAATTCACCGCGCAACTCCGATGGAATGGCCAATAATCGGAGCACCAACTCGGCCTTATTGCCGGTGGACTTCTTCCTCAGCGCACGTAGCCATGACTTTAATTGGGTTGCAGTGAACTGCTTCAGTTCAGCACTTTCGACTGAATCCATTTTTTTGAGGCAATTAATTGCAACGCAATGGATTTAGAGAGAGAAAAAAAATTGACTTTTTTTTTACGCGATTATTTCTTAAGAAAAATTAATTAAATTTTTACACGATCCCACTTCTGAGGTTGTAAGCGGTCTTATTAAAACAATGTTTATTTCAATTTATATTTTTATTATTTTAATAATACAAAATAACACAAATTCCGGGATGCGGCTTTAACTTTTTTTACTTTTTCTTCTGACAATCAAAACTCAACTGAGCTCATTTTTGACACCGTCCTCTTCTTTCATCTTTATGGTGTTAACACACTAAATCTTTGTGGTGAGGCCACATTACAATTTATTTTATTCTTTGGGTCCTACCACATATGTGTACTGCGTTCAAAGTCAAGTTTGCCGATTGTTTGAAAACTCAAATAATAAAAAAAATAAAAATTCAAATATATTAAATAAAATATACAGGCGGCGGCGGTAAAAAGAAAATTCAAAAAAAAAATTGGTCACTGTCGGAGGAGGAGCTGTTGTTCTAGCTTAGGAAAGAGCATATTGAGGAGCTAAGAGGATCCAGAAAAAATAGTCATGTTTACCAGGAAATGGCTGCCACTTTAAAAGAAAGAGGGTTTTCCTGGTCGGCGGAAGAGGTCAACGTAAAAATAAACAACTTGACGACCAGATTCAGGTGAGTTTTTAATTCATTCAAACTGCATTAGATATAAAAACAAATTATTGGAAGAACGGAACTCATACGTAGTTCGAATTTAATTTAAAAATTTGTTTATGATAATACAAACCATGAAAGCGAATCCGTAGAACGCATATTAGTAGGAATCGGTGATAGTATAAACCATTCCTTTACTAGCAACAAAGCACAAAAATGAAAACACAAGTTTGAATTTTTTGCATTTTGGATGCAAGTTCGTTGTGGATATTAAAATGAATCGATATAGGTATAAATGATTCTTATCGGATTTAGGGCCAGTCTTTTCAGCTCTGGTTAAGTTTAACCATTGATTATTTCAGCTGGTAACCATAGATTCTGTCTTTTCAACAAAATCTTAACCAGAGAATTTATGGTTACGTTAACCAGCTGATATTCCGTGGTTAGTGTCATTATTCCAGTCGGTTAACAGAGATTTGGTCTTTTCAGCAAAATTTTAACCAGAGAATCTATGATTAACAGAGATTTCGTTAACCAATCAATTTTGCTTGGTTAACCAAAGAAATTCTATGGTTATCTATTATTTTTTTCACATTTTTGTTAAATGATAAATAATATACTGGATAATAATTGATTATCACTACTAATCGTAAAGAATAAATTTAAAGAAAATGATGATCTACCATCTTAATAAATTCCACCCCTATATTTTATGTATATTGTTTTGTTTTCCTTTGTTCGTAAATGAATCAATTCAGTTTATCCATGTACATCGAAACGAGACAGGCTGTTATCAATTATTGACAAAATCTTCTATCTTTTTCTCTCGCATATTTTCCTATGGTTAATGATAATAAAGGGATCACCTACCAACACAATTCCACACCTTAATACACCATAGTCACCAAAATGATATCCCAACCTCCACATAATGATAGGTCTCATGAGTTGATGGTATTAAAACGGCGCACCAAGCGCTAATTGGGTTTTTATTCTAGTATAATAGCCGCCATTCCTACCTTCCTACCTACCTTCTCTTGCATTCAAAAAAGGATAAACAAACTTAACCAGAGATTCCGTTTCACAACTGGATCACAGGAAAACTGGAACTATCTCTGGTTTGGTAACCAAAGTAGATAAAATGGTGAAAAGACAAACTGTGGTTAACCGACTTTCGAAACAACTGGTTAAGAAAATGCTATGGTGAAAAAACCAGAGATTTAACCAGAGCTGAAAAGATTGGCCTTTATAGTTTTGCAGAAAAGTGGAAATACAATGAGGAATTTCGAATTTTTACAATAGAAATGCAAGAAATTCAAACTTGTATTTCCATTTACCTTCTAAACTATGTACTTATTATTTGAAAATAATGTATGCCTTCACTAATAAATTCTTACTAAGAACCTTATTTAACATACCATACCACATGAAAAATTTACGAGTTTTTCGCTTCAAACGATTGATGATATTTTAATAGATATATTTGCTAACAAATTTTAATTATAAAAATTTACTTTTGTTTTATTAAAGAAGGGAAAAGGAAAAAATAGGCTGCTCTGGGGGTTCACCAACTGACAGGCCACAGTATGACAAAATAAAGGCCATAATTGGGAGCTTCAAAATGAGCAACGTTGAAAAATTGGTGATAGAAAGCATAGAGCAAGGAAAAATATATATTTCCTTTTGTTTTCGACCTCTTTTTAATTTTTTTTATAAATTAGATAATGATAATGACCATATTGGTTTGAGATTCTAGAGATGTCTGAGAATGAGTCCAATGGCATCAGAGACTCAGCATCAACATCCGCCTCTCCATCTCCTTGGTCGGAAACTTGCATACCCGTCAACACTCCAGGTTGTAGTTCTGCAAAAAAAAAATGGTGTAAGTTTGGCAGAAGAACTATCTGCACTTAAAGAGGAGTTCAGAAGTGAGCGAGTGAAAAACAAATTAGTGACAGACAGACTTTTCCAAATTGAGGAGCAAAGGAACAGTATTTTAGAGCGTTACTTAAATAGTTTGCTCTTGTTGCAAAATGCAATGATTGATTTTTTTTAATAAAAAAAATTAAAATAATACTTGTTTAATATTGACTTTATAATGAAATATTTACTCACCAAACTACTTACTTAGTGCACTTCTTATATTTTCTGCTGATGGGTCATGATCAGTAAGTGTAGAGTTTAACGTTGGTTCGGATCTATTAAGTATCTCAATTTGATGTCACTCGATGTTAAACCATTGGTTGTTAAAGTTATCGTTGCTTTCATTCAAAAAATAATGCAGTACAGAACAATTATTAATTATCAGATTGCTATTCTCAATTCGGCTATGCAATCCCTTGTCTATCCTTCTAAACCTTGCTTTTGGGCGTCCGAAAGCATTCTCCACTACCCTTCTACATTTAGACAACCGATAATTGAACCTTTTTTGATTAAAACTTGATGTTGTGCCAAATGGGTAGGGTTTCATAAGGATATCCGAAAATCGAAAAGCAGAATCTCCGAGTATGAAGACTGGAACATTGACACCACATATTTCTTTTTAAATGTGTTTATATTTATATCGGGCTTAGGTGTTCTTTTTTGATGAGAGACTTTTCAAAAATTTGGGAATCGTTGCATTGTCCAGGGCTTCCAACATTTATATAAAGAAATCTATATCTGCGAACACAAAATGAATGTCAAGGGAAAGCTAATAGATATTTTATTTGATGGCAAGTGAAACAATAGCGTACCTACCATCCATTATAATTATAATAATCTACAGCATCTTCAGCACCGGGTCTTACTTCAATATGACATCCATAATTGCACTTACCAAACAATTTGTTAATTACCCTACTGAAAAACTCTTATACTACATTTTTGATAAAATTTACTGGCGCAAAATTATAGTCGATTTAACTTGAAACTAAAAGCAATTTAATGCGAAATTTGGTTATAAATACGTTTTTCCGAATTGTTAGGTTTTATCTAGGTTCGTTTTATTAAATAAAATTTATTTCCGTTTTAATACAATTCACTTTACGTCTTTTCACTTTTAATTCCATTTAATATTTCAAAACACTCTTTATTTCCTTTTTATTTTCTTTATTTTTAAATTCAAACTTTATCACTTTCAAATTACCGACTTTTTCACGACTAATTTCAAATTCAAACTGACTTCTTGCCGCATGGTGCGCTCGTATTTATAGTGGCTGCACCATTTAGCACTCCGCTTTAGAATCTTCTAGTACAGTGCCAGTCAGAGACTTCTGGAGCTTTCTAGTCTATGGTATTTCGTTAAAAAAATTGTGTTTCGTTTACTTCGTTGTGGCTGTCAATTTAAGTTGGAATCACAATGGTGAGTTTACTCATCGTAAAACAAAAAAAAATAAAACGGAGAACATCTTCTAGAACACGTTACATTGCCCTCCTCCTTAGATTGTTCGCCCCGAACAATTTCTTCACCATCCTCTCCACTGTAGCGGTATATCCGGTCAATGTGAACAACTTTTGGCTTGCCTCTCAGACCTCGTTGAATTCGGTAAACCACATCATTGATCCTTGTAACAACGAGGTAAGGTCCTTCCCAGTTTTGTTGAAGTTTTGGTGGCAGTCCCTTTTGTCGGTGAGGATTATACAGCCACACTAGATCTCCCTCATGGAAAGGTTTCGTAGTGGCGTTTGCATCATAGCGTGTTTTCATTCGGTCACTAGCTAGCTTTATTTTAGTCCTTGTCCTGTCATGGATTTCAGTGAGTTTTTCCTTTAGGCAATCCACGTATTCCTCTTCATTTCGTTTTTCGCCCGTTGGACATCCGAATTCAATTTCGCTAGGCAACCCGATATTTGTACCGAATAAAATTTCTGATGGAATGCCATTAAAAATAGAGGAATGTGTTGGTCCCAGTCTCATTGGAAGTCACCTACTACTTTGAAAAGGTGTTCTTTGAGAGTCCTGTTGAAACGTTCAACCAATCCATCAGACTGAGGATGAAGTGAAGTTGTTCTCGTCTTCTTGATGCCAAGGAGCGAACAGACCTCTGGAAAGATTTCCTTCCTTGGTCAGAATGGAGCTCCATAGGAACACCGAGCCTGCTGACCCAATTGTACACAATCTGATCCACAACTGTCTTCGCTTCTTGGTTTGGAATGGCAAACGCCTCAGGCCACTTGCTGAAGTAATCCATGACAACAAGAATGAATTGGTTTCCACTGTTAGACTCAGGAAATAGGCCTGCAATATCGATTGCAATTCTTTCCAAAGGTGCTCCAACGTTCTACTTTTGCATCTTACTCTGTAGTTTTCTGCCTGGTCCCTTGGTGGTTGCACAAGTGACGCATTTTCTGCACCATTTTTTCACATCGTCTTTTGCAGCCAGTAGAAACATTCTCGAATTTTCTCCAGAGTTTTGTTGATACCCAAATGGCCTCCAGATGATCCATCATGCATTTCACGTAGAATGTCATTAACCTTTGTACGGGGCACAACAAACACATGAAGGGAATTCCATTGTGCCCAATAGGCTTTGATTGTCGGAATTATATCAGAAATGTCTCCCCATTCTGCTTTCTTTTCATGTTCTTTCCATGCAAGAATGGGTTCGATGTCCAAATCTTCTTGCTGAGCATTCCTGATTTCCTCGTTACTCCAGCCGCCAATTCAACTCTTGTTCGCTGTATGTCAATAGATTCCTTTTCTTCCTGGCGAGTGCAATGCTTGCAGTATTGGTTACATGGCCGACGAGATATTGCATCTGCATTCGAATGTAGTTTTCCTTTTCGATGTTGGATTTCATAGTCATATGTCTGAAGTCTCTCGATCCACCTGGCTACTTGACCTTCTGGATTTTTAAAATTCAAAAGTCATCTTAGCGCTCCATGGTCCGTCCCTAAAAGGAACCTCTGTCCATAGATATATTTATGAAAGTGCTTTGTGGCCAAAACCAGAGCAAGAATACCCCTTCAGGTCCAATGTTGAAAACCATTGAGCTCCAGCCATCGCATCCAGAGTATCGCTTATCCTAGGCAGAGGATAACTGTCTTTCTTGGTGACATCATTCAGGCTTCGGTAGTCCACACAGAATCGAGTAATTCTGTCCTTCTTTTTGACTAGTACGACTAGTGATGCCCAAGGACTTTTTGAATTCTCGATTAAACCATCTTTCTGCATTGTCGATAACTTAGTAACTTAGTAACTTTGTTTTGTTTGGCTAAAGGCAGATGCCTCGCTGGTTGAAGGATCAGCCTTGCATCACCAGTATCGATTCGATGCTGTACAAGTTGTGTTCGTCCACATTGCCCGTCCTATGAATCGAAAACATCAGCGAAATCTTGTAGAAGGTTTTCAGCAACTCTTACAACAGTTAAACAGTTTTCTCTTCAAAGCAATGATTTTAACTGGATTCACTGAACTTTCGGGATGTTCTTCGGTTATCTTTTTTATTGCTGCTACAGGGTCACATTTACCGACAACTTCTCCTTTTCTGAGCTTGACGTCATATGGTTTGATCTTTAGTATTCGTATGGGCACCATGTTATTTTGAGGTGTCACCAGCGTCTTTCCCACGATGTACTTCTGGGAGCAATGCTCAGAGTTTGATTCCACCATGAGGTACCGATGGCTCCCAGAATCATTTTTGATGTTTGTCCAAACAAAGACTTCTGACGAAAGAGGTAGGCACATATCTTCTTTGATGATTGCTTTTATCGATGATGGGTTTTGATTGCCGTAAACCACTGGAATCTCTATATTTCGGTATTTAAGAACTTGGTTACCATTGTCGAGAATTATTTCATGCTTTTTCATAAAGTCAATTCCAATAATGCACTCATCGCATATATCTGCCACTAGAAATTGATGTTCAAACTCTTGTTCCGCCAAGCGGATCTGAAGACGGACTTCTCCGTACACTCTTGCTGCTTCTCCTGTTGCAGTCTTCAGACAATAGGTGTTGTTGTTATGTAGCCATGAGATCTTAACCAAAGTCTCTTCGTACAATTGAAGCGGTGGCACCGGTGTCGATGGCAACCACTTATTGCTTGTTGTTAATAGCTGCCTCCACAGTTAAACTTTTATTGGTTCGTATAGTCTGCGAGACTTGGATAATGTTTCTGGGGCCATAGATACCAGAAACCAGTTTCTGGTTTCAAACTTTATCACTTTCAAATTACCGACTTGTACACGACTAATTTCAAATTCAAACTGACTTCTTGCCGCATGGTGCGGCATTTATTATATTTATATTTAACCAATTTTTATTTGTTTTTATGCGAAAAGTTCAAATTCATCAAAACTTTTTTGCAATTTTAGTATGTTGAAAGCTTCTTACTTCTTCCGCGGTCCTAAAGGAAAACACAATGAACACAACCATTAATAATCATTGTATAATATGGAGTCCATGTTTTAAGCTGTCGTAGGTGCCACCAACCTTTAAGCATTGTATATACATTTCTATAGTATTTTCCATTGTATATAAACATTAAATGTATTGTAACGTGTTACCATTGTATAAACATTTCTATAGTATTTTCGTGCTGAATAATCACCGCCTGGCCATCTTGAGAAACGTGTGATAAACACATTTTTAGGTTCGTGCATTTAATAGTTGTCTATTCTGTAACCCTGACAACAGTCGTACACATATATTATTTTTGTTTTGTTTACGACTCTTGTCAAGGAAATATGGATTTTAGAGCCAATAAAATACATTATATATTATTAATTTGTTTTATAGACGACTATTTGTTAGGGTAACAGAATAGACACTTAGTAAATGTAAGAACCTCCAAATGTGTAGTTAACAACTTTCTTTAGATGGCGCTGCTTCATGGTTGTACTATAGAAATTTATATACAATGGTGTTACACGAATAATTAAAGGGTGCTGAAATTTTTCATCTCTTGAGGTAAACGCCATCTACCTGTTCGGTACATCTACTAAATCTCTACATCTACTTCATTGCCTACTCTATATTGTACTACATTGCCTACTCGATATTGTTTCTAGCAAGTTCAAGAACCTTCCATAAGCCAAGCATTTCTGTATAAAAGAGGAAGCGGAAGCGGACCGACAGTCAGTTAGAATTTGAAATCAGTCGTGTACAAGTCGGTTATTTGAAAGTGATAAAGTTTGAATTCAAAATAAGGAAAGTAAAAAGGAAATAAAGAGTGTTTTGAAATATTAAGTGGAATTAAAAGTAAAAAGTCGTAAAATGAGTTTTATTAAAACATAAATAAGTTTTATTTAATAAAACGAACCTAAATAAAACCTAACAGTATATACAATGGTATTTTCATGCTGAATAATCACCGAATGGCCATCTTAAGAAACTTGTGAATAACACATTTTTAGGTTCGTGCATTTACTAGTTGTCTATTCTGTTACCCTGATAACAGCCGTAAACACATATGATTTTTGTTTTGTTTACGATTTTTGTCAAGGAAAGGATTTTAGAGCCAATAAAATACATTAAATATTGTTCATTGGTTTTGTTGACGACTATTGTAAGGGTAACAGAATAGACACTTACTAAATGTCAGAACCTTCGAATTTTCGATTCACAATGCTTTAAGCAAAAAATGTATTGACATTATATTTCGCGCCAAAAATTTCCAGGCATTCCAAGATTTTATGTTCACTTTTATGTTCACTTTAATTACTGACTAGTTTATCGCCACTTTTCGTATCCCAAACAAAATTTAGCTAAAGTGACTTAACACTTACCAATAAAACACGCCTTATTTATGTAGTTCGTCCATTCATCCCATATAAATCTTTTTATAATTGTTTTTTCTTATTGTTTGTTTTTGTTTTGTTGTTGCTGAATAAAGTGATGTGTAAAAATGTGATATGTTATAGGTTGATTTTATATAGATTTACGAGTCTAACTCACGTTAATGTAAATCTTGAAAATGTATACTACATCACATATTTAATTACATGATTTAGCTAAATAAGGTCGGTGGGAAGATGGTATTGGTAATAAAATAGAGTACACATAGCGTCTATGATGGTTTTTTAAGTTTTGTTTATTATTTCTCATATGTAAACCCTTCTCGACCAAGACGCATAAACGAGTAGCTTTCAAATTGCGTTTATTTAAAACATGCTACAAATTTAGTATGTACACTTCAAAACGAGTCATGAAGTTGGGATATTTGTCCTAACAAGATAACATTCCCGCAAAATACTTTTTTTTTTTATTTATTCCTTTTTGGAAACCTAATATGCTTTGATATAAAAGTCTAATATAGCATGTAAGAACCAGCTTTAGCCAAATTATGTTTCGTCGCTAGACATGTTGTACCTCTTAAAAGTACTAGCCTTAGCAGTTATCGCAAGTAGCAATTAGGTATCTATTTAACAGTTCGTTTAATTTTGACAGTAAGCCATGCTAGCTCATGCGCATTAAGGGCCAACCATAATAGTCGTAGCCAAACGAAAGCTAATGTCATAGTTCTACGTCAAGTTTCCTTAAGTGCCGCTATTACCTTCAGTCGACCATAATGGTCGAACGCACACGCAAGCAATTTCACATGTATTTGGCTGGCTGTCAAATTTACGTACGTAAACTGCGCTCTGGAGCGCTCTTTACGTACAGAGGCAAAATTGAACGAAAACTTGCCGAAACTGAGCAATCCGACATTATGTGCGCACTATACAAATTCTTTGTTCTCGCCAATTTCGTACGGCACCGTACGTACTAATTCTTCTATTATGGTTCTGCCTTAAGTTTGAAACCATCTTGATACCCCTATGAAAGTGTTTAGACTGTGAAATTTGAGTCGGGAGTGGTGAGTACTCTCGTGATTACACAGGTCCTGAATTAAGGACGCCTCACTACTTCAAGCGGGTGGAATTTTTGTGAAGTGAGACAGTTGTACGACTCAATTTTTTTGCATTTTATAAAAGAAAATAACATCCATAAATTATTACTAATGCTTCTGTTTGTTTCCTTTCCAAGAATTCATATTCTTTCACTCTGTATTTGGCTTAATTATAAAAATACTGCGATGTAAGCACAACTGCAGTCAAGCTGATAATGAAAAAAATGGGAAAAAAACTTAAATTTGGAATTGGAACAGTACTCACGCTTCCGATGTTTATAATTTGAAGCTGCCTCACGAGAGTACTCACCCCTCATCCCCCTCTCAAATATCCCAGTCTAAACACAGTCAATGTGTATAAACCATTGACGTATTAGGTATGGACCGCCAGTAGCCAACTTCACGCTTGTTCCAACATAACTAGGGGCGCCATCAACTACTAGCAGGGAATCTGGGTAACAGTGATATGATTTCTTTAATTAATTATTTACTATTGAAATATTTTGGTGGAAATTATTATCCAACTACTTTTATTTTACAAAACACACCCACTCCTTATGCCAAGAGTTACTTACAGATGAATATATTATCGTTTTCATTTAAATTCTAATAACGAAATTAGTACACGTATTTAACACTAAAAGATGATGGCGTTTTTAGACCGTTTTTAGCTGGAACAACTTTTCTTGGCTGTTTGTACGAAAATTTCAACCGACTGGCGGTCCATATCTAGTACGTCAATGGTATAAACTTAGGCCGTGTACGAACAGCGTTAAAATTTTATACATTGGCTTAATTATGACACTAGTGTGGTGAATAAAAACTTCAAAAATTTAGCCTGCTCTGGATATTTGTTTTGATTGTTCCATTGCTTTCATTCGCATTTATTTTTGTTTGTTCGACTAATATCGAATTTTTCGTGTGTGTTTTATATAACTCTAATATTCAACGAACAAATAATAAGTAACCGATGTTTTACATTTCTATTCTGTGAAATAAAATTTTATTTTTATTTTGGAAGTTCCGCTACCAAAAACCAGTGTGACGTGTGTTTTGTTGTATTCATTTAATTGCATTTATTTTTTGTTTTTTGTTTGTTTTTATGTTGACGTCGAATTTCCCGTTTGTGTTTTTGTGAATTCCGCTTAATATAATTGTGTTATGAACGACAATTACTTAAATTAACCGATAATACTTTTTTTACATTCCTATTTATTGTGAAACAAATTTGTTTTTTTTTTTTGAAGTTCAGCTGCCAAACCAGTGTTTTGTACCGCGTTTAATATTTACCATAATTTTAATTATTTTACAGAGAAGTTCTATTTTATTTCTTTAACAAAACACAATTTAGAATAGCCACTATTATGAAATTGCAAATCATTAGTAAATTTGTTTTCGAAATCTCAAATTTGCGTTTTTATTTTTTTTTAGAGAATTTTATAGTACATCAAATAAAGGGAAGTTAACCTACAAAAGGTCGGGTAGTTCTAAATTTTTGATATGTTGTATAGGATGTTTGGTGATAAAAAAAAAACATTTGCTATTAGGAAAAACTGCAAAAAATCGGCTTATTCAACTTATAACTTCTTTCTGGTGCATTTTATAAAAAAAAAACTAATTACTAAACGCAAAACAAATAGAGCCACTTAATTAGCATGCTTTATATACTTTTTTTAATCAATCCTGATTCCATTATATCGTTCCCGAAATAAAAAGTTGAATAGGATAGTTAAATTGAATTCTCTAAAAGTTTGATAATGAAAACTTTCTCACTAAAATCAACCATCACGAATTTATTGCGCTTTAAAAGTCAAAGAAACTCAATATTTTGAAAATACCAACTTTTGGGTTCTTTTGGATGAATCATCGATCATACAAATAAACTTTCTATATCACACTTGTTGGAAATTTTGTTTTCTACTAGTTTCGTTATTAGTTTTTTGTTTCGACAAAATGTACAAGAAAGAAATTATAGTCGAAATAAGCAAAAAAGTGACGATTTCTTGCAGTTTTTTCCCAATAGCAAAGGGGCGGAGAGGTTGTGGTTGTAGAAATTGTATTTTTACATCAGCCGAAAGTAATTATAATTTTTTCCTTACCAAAATGTAATTTATAATAGCTAAAACATAAAATATTGAGTACTGCGAAACTTTTGATTTCCGAAATTACAACTTTGCATTTATCCGACTTGGTTTTGTGCGGAAATCTTAGTTAGTTTCACCAACAAAGAATTAAATAGTATTATAAAATTGAACGTTTTTTTACAAATACATATTAAAACACCGAACATTTTAGTCGAAGACTTATATTTATAAATTAACCTTAAAACAGTTTGGTATATTTCCACGTATTCAAGCAAAAGAAGGGAAATTTTTCAATTCTTGTAGGGAAATTTAAAAAATATATTAGGGTTAAAAATCCCATTTAATCCAGTTCGCACATCAAAAAGCTAAACATTTATTCACCTCAACTTAAACGTCAAAAATTAGCCAGAGGATAAAATTTTAACGCTGTTCGTACACGGCCTTAATGGAGGTACCCATGACGTTTAGACGGGGAAATTCGAGTCTGGCGTGGTGAGTTCTCTCGTGGTTACACAGGTCCTCAATTGAGGACGCTTCACCTAAAGCGGGTGGAATTTTTGTGAAGTGAGACTGTTGTGCGACGCGAATTTTTTGTATTTTATAAAAGAAGATAACATCCATAAATTATTATTAATGCTTCTGTTTGTTTTCTTTTCCAAGAATTCATTTTCACGAAAATTCCGTGTTTATTTATAACGTTTTGACATTAGTTCCGGAGTTAACGATAACTCATCGATAAATCACGTTTTTTAATAAGGGTGTATAAGTTCAATAAAATTTTATTCTTTCCGTGATATATACGAATTAAAAATATGAGGTTATGAATATTCTTGATATTTTTGTTTGATGACGTTTTGGATGTTCGAAACTATATTCAAACTTTCTCATCTCGCCAAAATAGCTAAATAGCTTTTGGCAAAGAAAGATGAGAAAGTGAGTGAGGCGAGTCAGCTCCAAATACTTTCTACCGCAATATGTAGAAAAACCTCCCAATATAACAAATATGAGGGTCCAAGACGATTTAGATGTGGCCATCTTTCAGCCAGACGGTTTCGCCAGTTACCATGAAATCAATTTTAGCCTTCCTTACCCGCGATCGCAGCAGATTTTTTCGTATTTCTAATAATATTCCTTCCACTTTGCGGCTGATTTGACTTGACTGGACCATTGAAAGAATTTAATGCTTCCGCAAGCTCTGACCACAAGTTTTTATACCTTTCTGGATCGTTTGGGTCGTTTTTGCTGGCCAGAAACTGAGAGTGGTCATTTATAAAGGAAACAAAAAACTCCAACTGCTCAGCAGTTGTCCTTTTGTAGTCCTTGTTGTTTCCTTCTGAAAATATATAAAAGTTGTTTATTTTATGGTATGAAATTATTTATATTTTACCTGTGGCGCTTGCATTTTTTGTTTATTAATTTTTTTTTTGTTATGAGCAAATAATCTTTAAAATTCGAGTAGTTTCAATGTTTGTTTTAAATCAGCTGTTAAAATAATGACACCACCACGATTCGCCTTTGATGTGGTGAGTTTCGTTGTGGGTTTTCTTGTGAGAATTGGGGGTGAATTTGATAAATGTTATCGAGTCAAAAAAATCCTCAAAAAAAAAAAATTGTCACAAGGGCAAGAAATAACAAAAAGAAAAAATTTAAATACAAGGACAAAATGCCTGACCAAAAGGTATACGTTGAGACTGTCTACTTCCATACACTAAATTATACAGATCATTAGAAGATTGCTACTAGCGAAGTGTTCCATTTGGAATCGCTAGTAAAGTATTCATACGCGATTGGAGGCTATACGTGTGGCGCTTAGTAGTCATGTTTGTACTAAAGAGCAAAGATAACTAAGTGCTAGTTTTGACAACCCATGGCGCATTTGAACTTTTCCATATACGTGTGGCGCTGTAGTAGTCAAATTTGTACTAATGAGCAAAGATAACTTAGTTCTGATTCTGATTTCAACTTCTCCATACTTCTAATGAGGATTGGTAAAGTTGAAATGCGAAGTTGGTAGTCAAAATTAGAACAGACCTATCTTTGCTCTTTAGTACAAACTTGACTATTGCAGCGCCACACGTACAGTCTCCAATCCCCTATTAATTCAGTCCGATTTGATCTGGTGTAGTCATATACCTGGATCGAAATTTTGATTCATACTACGTTTATATTCTCGGATTCAAGGACCGGATTCAATCTGAATCGAAATTGCGATGCAGGTTGGCGACACCGAATCGAAAGATGGAATTTTAATACGATCGAATGGGCTTTGAGAGTGCAGTATGTGTGCTAATAATATATTGTCATATTGTCAGTTTTTTTAAGTACAGCGACACCATGTGAAAATAAATATCATAAAATTATTCACAAAAACCAACATGCAAAACAAAACAAGCCAAATATACCGCAAACGGTCTGGAAACAAAACTGCATACACTCCCCCCCAACAAAACTCGATTTACCAATTCTTCGATAGGGAGTTTTACCATGTTGTCAAAGCTCACACTATGGAGAAGACAGATTGAAATATGTATCGCGCTTTTTTCAAACTGTCAAACTCAAGATCTTGGAGAAAACAATTTGGAAATAATTTTTAAATGCGGTATTCTTTTTTGTGTGAAATTTGTGATTTCCGTGGCTTAAAAATTTATTTTAATTAGCAAAACCAACAATTTTCACAATTTTCGCGCACAAATCTTTAAAATTCCCGCTTTTGTTTTCAATCAATTTTTCAACAATGATAAAAAAAAATCAGCTGTTCACCATACTGCTGTTTTTGACAATTCTGTGAGAACGAGAAAGAGATATATCGTTGTTACCTAAAAAGCCCTATCTAGATAATCTAATTATGCATGTTTTCGATTCGATCCAAGTCGCAAATTTGAATCAAGTAATCCTATTTCGATTCGATCAGCGGTTGTATGGACCTAAATCCTGAATCAATTCAGATTCAACTCTCCATGTAAACGTAGTATCAAATTGAATCCGATCCATGAATCCGGTCATATAAACGTAGTATAAATGCGTCTAGGCAAATAACACTTTTGTATTTTCTTTTAAATTAATAATTAATATATATTAGCTTCCTTTTTATATGTATTAAATATCAATAAATCTTTTGCATTACTTTTTATTTAATATAATGATTCAGAAAGGAAACATATATTATTTACTATTTTATTGAATTTTTCTTAATACCTAAAATATGATAAGTGTAGCCGTACACCACAGCGTCACTTCTTATATTTTTCTCTATTCTCAGCTGTTTCCCGCCACTCATTGAACTTTTTGAGTAATCACGACTGTTCTACGATTTTCTTAAAAATAATAAAGCATAAATATATACATAAATAACGCCCTAATTGGTATTAAAGTTTTTATAATTAAATGTGCTAAGTTTCTAAAATAAAACAACAAATGTAAACTTTAAGTGTTGAAAAAATACAACATTCGCATCTCAGCTGATTATTTAGCTGTTTTCATATTGGATTACCTACTATATTTTTTTTTTGTATTTTTCTAGTGGTGTTGTTTTTGAAAATAAGATATGTTATGCTTTAAATCCAAAGTATATAGCAATTTACAAACGTAGTGGACAAACAGAAATGTATTTTATTGTAAAATATATCTAATATGTACAAATGTATATACATAAAAACACGTGAGAAATATAACCAGATGTGAAATATCCACGACCGCCGCCCTACTTTAATAAAAGTGTATTTCTTAAATAAACATTAATTTTATTACAAAATTAACGAATAAAGGAGACTAAAATGTCCTCCGTGCTAATAAAGTCTGAAGAGATTATTCTGGATACGAACGAATACAATAGCGACGACATGGAAGAAGATCTTAAGTGAGTATAATTCGAATATTTTTATTTATATATCAGGTATTAATATGTACATAAATATTTTGTAATTTTATTTTGTTATCGGGTTAAAATTTCATTTGATTTTTTATTTGTTTGATCTTAAATTGAAAAAAAAAGTAAAAGAAAGTGAAGTTTCATTCTTACTCTACCTTGTTTTACCATTCACAACTCGGACTCTGTTGAACCAATTGACTATTTTTATTTGGGACGAATTTATACTTTAATTTTTGAAAAAGTATTCCTTTTAATGCAACTGGTTGAATCGACTAGTGATGACATTGACAGGTTTTTTCTTAGATTCCTGGAGTGCTTGTTAAATAATCTTTGACACAGAACTCTTACATCTCAATACAAAAAAGTAATTGCTCGGCTTCCTAAAAGTAGCAGTCGCTGATAACATGCAATGCGATAGGGAAAGCAAAGTTAATTTTAATGTTGGTGATTACAATAGAGGGTCCTGCAATGCAACTAGAGTTGTAGCTGCTGCTAGAATGGCTGTCTAAATAGTGAATACAAAAACTCAATATTACGAATATTACGAACAACTGTATTCGGTGGTGCAGTATGTGCTAAACAAGTTTACCATCCATTAACGTATGGATTAGACTTTCAAAATAAAATAAACAAACAAAATAAAAACAATCAACCGTGACGCGAATACATAGAATAATAAATAAATGCTCGAATCTCTAATTTCATTTAAAGTCGAAAAGTTGACTTTTTTTCCTTCCCATGTATGTTGAAACAACGAAGTTGTTTTTTTTGTGATTGTATTCTTTATATTTTTTAGACGCGATCTAAACATTGCACTGTAACGCACTTAATTCACAATTTTTACTTTTAATAACGAAATTCATTTTTAATAGATTGTTTTAAAATTGTTTTTTTTGGGAAATCCCTTTTAAAATAAACCAAATTACAAAACTAAAAGGTTCAAATTTGTGAAGTATGTGTGCAAATACGTGTGAATCTTGCTATCAAATCGAGTTTAAAGAAAAGTTGATCTGAGAGAAAAAAAACAACTTTTTCTTGTCCATGGATCATGATTTTCGTAGAAACCCCAACTTTAGTCCGAAAAAAAACCGACTTTAGTCCGAAAAAAATCGACTTTTTATCTCCAAGGAATTCGACATAAGCTACCTATTCAGAACTTTATTTGACAGGAAACAGCACAAAAATTAATGGGTCATTCTCTGTTGCAAGTTCCTTTTTTGCGATGAAAATATCTCCTATCTAAATTTAAGAAAAAAACTATGCAGATTTAATTGCAGTTTTAATCGCATTTTTAAATTATGCAATATTTGATAATTTAAAAGTCTGGACACCTGATTTTAAGACTTTTTTAGGATATTTTTTTGCTACGGAAATGATGCCATTTTATGGCCTGCTTTTGTACTAAAAATGTTTAATATCTACATTATTATGGTCACCAATTTCAAGGTTCTGTAGTTAATCTATGCATAATTGAATGAAGGAATCTACACAAATAATTATAAAAACATATTTGATAACATTTCCGTAACCAAATCGTCATAACTGTTGTGGATTTCGTTTTGCTTGGCCAGTGCCAAGTCTTTTTAGTGTTATTTTTCATTTGTTTGAAAGTATTGTATGTTTAATCATTGTATATACATTTCTATAGTATTTTCATGCTGAATAATTACCGCCTGGCCATCTTAAGAAACTTGTGAATAACACATTTTTAGGTTCGTGCATTTACTAGGTGTCTATTCTTTTACCCTAACAACAGTCGTAAACATACATGATTTTTGTATTGTTTACAACTCTTGTCAAGGAAATATGAATTTTAGAGCCAAAAAATACATTAAATATTGTTAATTTGTTTTGTTGACGACTTTTGTTAGGGTAACAGAATAGACACTTAGTAAATGTAAGAACCTCCAAATGTGCGGCTCACAACTTTCTTTAGATGGCGCTACTCCATGATTGTACTATAGAAATTTATATACAATGGTTTAATGAGAACTAACTAGTAGGCTTCTTGAATTTTTTAAAGGAACCTGAACTTTTAATCTTTTATTTTGTATGTTTTTTTGTTTCATTTTTCTTGCACTGGGATTAGCTCTTTATGTTTTTATTTATTTTAGTCTATTATTATTAAACACAATTTTAATTTCTCAAAAACTAAGATACATTTCGGCATCCGGTTTTCTGTTTTTGACTAAAAATTAATAAGAGCATTGAATTTTGAAAATAAAAATAATAGTTAATTACATAAATTAAAAAATTAGTTTAAACATTTTTTTTTTAGTTTTGTTTTTTAAATTTTGAGTTTGAAAATTATTTTTTTTAAAACTGTTCACTTAAACAACTTAATTTAAAAATTAAATAAAAGAGTAGTTTTCTGGCTTTCCAAAAAAATATAACAAGGCTTTGTATCATTCACCGTTGTTTTTAAATAATTTTTTTTCGCTCAAGCTTTTTGGTGCATCTTATACCAATCACCCTGTATATTGAATTTTTTGCAATCCCATAGTTTGCTACAAGAGCAACTTCGTGCGACCTAATTGCGCATTTTATTTTTTTAGTTAATGTTTTGCACTTAACACAATACCAATGTGATTTAATTTTTTTTAGTCTAACATTCGAAGACACTGTAGGCGAAATGTACCATCAACAAGTTGCTTATACAAAACCTTTTCATCAAAATCAAGAACCTATGCAGGGTTTGCCAACGTCAATAGCTAAGCAACAACATCATCGCATCGAAATGAACATCAATACTGTAACAGAGCCAAATATTATTGGAGGAAAAAACTCTTCAGCCAAAAATGTCTTGGAAAGTGAGAAACGTATACGAAGAGAAATTGCAAATAGTAATGAAAGACGGCGCATGCAGAGCATTAACGCTGGATTTCAAAATTTAAGAGCATTGTTACCCAGACATGAAGGGGAGAAACTGAGTAAAGTAAGTATTTAACTATGTCACTAACATTTATATATTATTTTATGTCGTTTAAGAGGCGTATTAAATGTTTTATATTTTCTTAGACTTGAAATTAAACTTTTAGAAATCCCAGTATTTTCTATTTAAAACTTTAATATTTAAAATCAATTTCACCGTCATGAAAATTAATTTTCACGGTAGGTTAAAATTTATGTTTTACTTACAAAAGAATGATATAAAATGGAGCTGAGCGGACGTATCCAAAGTATAACACAATCTTATAGATTGTAATATGATGGTTAATTTCAAATACACTTGGCGTAAATTAATATGACTAATTTTAAATAATAGCAATGAGAAAGGTTAAAGTGCTATCGCGTGTGCAACTAAATTGGTCCATGTTTTCAGATCCTAGTACAAAAGCACTAAGTTTGTTAATTGTGAAACATTTTTTTATATATATCCTTCATATTTTGAAAAACGATAAATGAATCAACCACTTAATAATGAAACATTTTAGAAAATAACAATAAACAATAATTTATTCACTTTTTAAGCATTCGCGGGTGAAACTTCGTATTATCGCGGGTGCAACGCCTCTAAACTAGGTAAATTTAAATGTCATTTAGCCTTATTGTGAAGTTCACCCGGAATACATTTCGCCTGGCGAAAATCTGTTCCCCCGGAATTTTAAAAGCTATTGGGAATTCCGCCCGATCGATTTTTCACTTCGAATCAACAGTGACATTTCGGACAAGCGAGGCGTGTTTATGCACTTCTTAAAAGTGACATTAATTTACTCCGGAACAAAAAAACATCATTAATCTTGATTTTGAAATATTTTCGGTTTGAATTTTACATTTTTATAATTAAATAGCTACTAAGTACAACTTTCTAAAACATCTTCTTATATTTTTTTTTTTGTAATAAATGCATTCTCTGAGAGAATATTTTTTTCTCCTTCAAGTTCAAGAATTTACTTCAAAAAATAAATGAACACACCTATTTTCTGATTTGACAGATCTAAAGAAGAGCGATAATTGTGTTGTGTTGTTTTTTTTAAAGGGATTGCAAAATTAAATTGTTTAAACAATCTTTTGGATGTGTATTTGTTGTGAATATTGCAACTTGTGAATAAAGTAAATCATATTAAATTGTTAAAAGTTAAATAATCACATCCTTCTATGTAGGCACCTACAATAAACCACAAAAAAAAAAAAACTACTTTGTTGATTCATGAAATGAAAAAAGTAAACTCTTCCCATCAATCCTGACAAAATCAAAGGAATTCATACAATATTTAAATATAAATACATATGTGTTTAGTAGCAAATTATATTTATTTGTTTTGTTTTCAAAAGTGCAGTCAAAACGAAGAGTTCTAAAAGGTAACAGTTTGGAGAAAATTTTGAGGGATGATTTGGTGTTAAATGTTTTGAAACATTTCATGTGAAAATATTTCAATACATTTATGTTTAACAGATTTAAACAATAATACAAATTAGCGTTTTGTTATACTTGAGCTGACGAAAAATAAACAAATGTCTTGCAATTCACAACTTTTTCACTCGTTCGCCTTCAAAAAATAAGTGAACATTTTACCTGTCGATCGCATCGCATTTCGCCCGGAATAATTGATGACAATTAGGGGAATTTTTCGAACATTAATTGATTTCGCCCGGAAATTCACAATTTTCGCCCGAACATTCACAATAGGCGAAAAGTGAAATGTCAATTATTTCGGGGGTAATGTAGTTCGGGCGAACTTTACAATGAGGCTGATTATGTGCACTGAAGTGAACGATATAAATGATTATACAATATTTTAGCTAGTGCATTTATTTTTCAGTAAGTGTTGAAATTTTGTTTCGAAATATGGCAATACTTGCCTCAATTAATAATTTTAAAATGTATGTTTTGAGAAAATTTTGAGAGACACTGTTTTTTTTCACCAAATCATTAAATATTTGAAATATAAATTTATTTCATAAATTTAGGCTTATGTGACATGTAGCAAATTAACTGTGTCGATTGCATCCAAAGCCGACGATGGAGTGATGTAGCATACAATTTTGCTGCCGCAGAGAATTTTGTTATTTTACTTTCTTGTTACTTTTTGAAGTGAAACTTCTTTATGGGGACTAATAAAAATAATGCAACAACATTTGTCGGGCCTCCTTCGTATTTTCTCGATAGACTTCTGTATCGTGCGGGTTCTCCAGTTGAAGCAAAAGCACAATACAAACACAAGCAATGAAGGAATAAGAAAAACAAAAACTATGAAATGGTTTGGCTGCAGCCTGCAGATATGGCAGAAATACTATTCGGGTTCTCCAGTTGAAGCAAAACACAAGCAATGAAGCTATAAGCAAAAACAAAAGCATAGAGAATGATAAAGAATGATAACGTTTGGCGCAGAGACAGTCACACCTATTGTGAGTTTCACGCGGAAAACCTTTCACGTGAAACATTTTTGCTCCCCCGGAATTTTAAAAGTTATTGGGACTTTCACGGAATGAAATTCCACTTCGAATCAGAACTGACAGTTCGAAAAAAATGTGTGTTCAGAAAACTGAGTTCTTAATAAATTTCCCTTTCTCTGTAATGGAAACAGGTACACAAAATCTACACCTTTTTTAATATTTAGTAAAAAATGCAAAAAAAAATCAATATGGCGACGCAATTTAACATTTATAACTGTGGCCACTAAGTGCGACACTGTGACGACACAATTTCAATTCATTTTTCATTGATTTATGTCTAAAAAAAAAAAATAATGTCAAACAAAATTGTTTAAAATGGTTTGAATCGAGACTGTTAGAACTTTATTATTCTTTAATAATTCATCGTGTTAAGATAAATAAAATAAAACTGATAAATAAAGTTTTTATTTGTGTGTTTTGTTTGGTCTACCTCCTGTTCCTTTTTTATTAATTTTGTGTGCTGCCGCTTTCTGTTGTACGTAGCTCTTTGACCTGTCCCACCTATGTACCTACATACCATATGCATAATGTTGAGTTGATTTTTATTTGTTGTATTGTTCCTGAATTATAAAGATAAACTCTTTTTTACTTTTGTTGATAAGAAACAAATAATTTCTTACAATTCCCGCCTGGTTCTATCTCGTTCACCTCTAAAAAATAAATGGAAATATTAGCTGCCAATGACAAGAATTTCCACACGGAATAAGTACTTACAATAAGGGAGTTTTTTCGAACATGAACAATTTTTCACACGAAACTCACAATAAGGGCAGAGTGAAATGGGATTTTTTCGTGTGGATTTTTGCTCCCGTGGAACTCACAATAGGTGTGAGTAATGGCTACATTTCTTACTTTTAAAAATGACGTAGTTAGATAATTAAATGTTGTTTACGTTATAAAATAAATTACACAAATCGCATATTGTGAAAATATATATTGCTAAAAAACTAAAAAATCGGCGCGATGCTTTTTTTATTGTGTACAAACTACAATACACTATAAAGCAACATAAAATCTATCAAATTTAGTTTTCAGGCGGAAAATTAACAATTTGACAGCAGAGCACTTAAAATTTGAACAGTTGGCACCACGTGTACTACATTTATTTACACTAACGTTAACTACATTAACTATATTAACTACCTCATTTACGTAACAGACTTAAAAAAAATAATGATTTTACGAAAGGGAGCATTTTTGCCATTTTGAATACGCACATTTCATCGCGTAGTATTCTAGAACCTACTCTGGCATATCTGGTAGTTTGGTAATGGTTGGTTGATTTGCTTCTTCCCGTTCCCGAAAAAACTTCTTTGAGGAGAACTTTGGTGAAGCAAGCACATCATTGCATAATTAACTTGCAATAGGGGATGTTGATTATTCTTTTTCCAACTGTAATAATCTCAGCAACAAAATTAATTTCGTAGGTACCTAGGTACTGTTCAGGATTTGTTACAATGTGGATTTTGTAGGTTTGTGATTTTGTCCATTATACTTCTTTTAAAGGGTCAGAGTCCGGGACCCCGCGACAGTAAAAACGGCCACTTTGTTCGTCGTTCAAACTGTAATGAAACATTAAATTTGGCCATGTGTGTGATGAAAATGGACCGCTTACAGCGCACCTCCAGACCTTTCAGTGTCAGGACCGTTCTGAACATGCAAAAAAAAAGCAAAAAAAAACTTATTTGTTCGTCATTGATCTTTTGTATGTGAGTTAATAAGCATCAAGTCAAAAAAATACCGCTTGCAACCGTTGAGCGGGACAATGGACCGCTTACAAGTGCTTCAAGATGCAAAAAAAATTCAAAAATTTGACCAACACGTTCGTCATTGAAATTAAACATGGTAATTAAATAGCATATTATTACAATCCACCAGCGAGACAATCAACTTTAAGTGCTCTTTAAAGTCACCGCTGAAAGAATCCATTTTCTCTTTCTGCGCCTGGTTAATTTTTTTTTTAATTATAACCGTTCGATTTTTCTTACTTATTTTTTTTACCTTATCGCTAAATAATATATGTACAAATTGTTTAGTGAAAATGAAACATAATTATTGGTTATGATTATGAGGTAGGTATAGGTATTTAAGTAAGTACAGAGCAATTACCTTGATAATACAAAAAACTGATTTTATTATCGCTTGCAAATTTATTTTGTTTTTAAATGAAGTACCTACAGATAACTTTCTTTGTTAATTAAAACCAAAATTTTATGAGTTCTTAATAGAGAATTTTTACTAATTGGTTATTTTTTCACTTTTTTTTCTCCATAAAATGCCCTCCCCCCTCCCCCCCTGACTTTGGACCTGAGTCGAATAAATCTCTACGTTCTATTGTTTTGTCACCTCCCCCCCTGTAGACAATAAACATTGTTTACTGATCATAAAAATGGATTTAATTTTTAATTTCATGTTGACTTGCAAGTTTGTTCACATAATAGATGGAGAACCAGCGACCGCCTAGTTGAGGCATCAAATTTTTTTCTACACGAACCTTGGGTAGCGGAGGCTTTGGCATGTGTGGGAAAAAACAGGTGCAATTTCCTAAAAATTGACTTAAATACAAAAACAACAGTAATAGTTGTTTTAGTAAACAGTTTTTAAATTAATTTTGAAACTCAAAATTTTGAAAAAAAAATTATCAAACTTTTTTTTATTACTACCTAGTTTCGTTTCTAAATTCAATGCTCATATCAGTTTGAAGAAAAACATTGAAAACCGCGTGGGTTTAGGGCTTTTTTGTCAAGTTATTCAAAAATAACCAAACCTTCTTCTTCATAAAAACAAGAAAATGTAGCCTATTATTTAGCATATTATTATACTATTACTAGCTGACCCGGTGAACTTCGTATCACCTAGCACGTTACTTACAACTTTTAATTTGTGATTACTGGGTGCACTATGTACGTTTAAGATGTTTCGTTATTAACTCAAATTTATTCATAACTAAAAAAAAAATTGGAAAACAGTCGACTTGACGGGCCATCCCTGCAACTTCCCACTATTTTTGGACATTAAGTGCATACAATTTTGTGAATTTTAGTGCTTCTGACTTCGCAAAGCTTTTAATTAAAAAAAAACATTATTTTTTGAAATTTTAAATTAAAATAAGAAACATTTTTTAGTTCAATAAAAATAACTATCTACTATAAGTGTGTGAGGATGTACTTATAATCGAAAGCGTTATAAGCAATAAAAGTATGCTTTATTTAGGTTAATGAATTAATATTTATTAAAAAAACGACTATATCAAAAATAATTATTTACATTGTTACTATTAATTATGGCAGTTGAAAAAAAAAATAATCTCTCAGTGCAATAGAGTGTACAATATTCTTGGTTAGTCCGTCTTTAGCCAAAACAAACAAACTGGATGGTTTCTTCACGCGAGAACATGCCACATATAGTTGTCCGTGGGAAAAGCATGGTGTTCCCAAATCTAAGCCACATACAGAGGACAAACTTTTTAATAAACGCACAAAAAATTAAGAGCGAATACCTAATTTTAATTAAAATACTTGTAGTTATTTTTACATTATTTTCATAGTAAGCTAACATAGTACCTACTGATTTAAGGCAAAATAAGGAGTCACCCTGGAAACTCGTTTACAGCTTCATATTGGCGTACTAAAAGTATTTCGTCGAAACGAACGACTAAGATGAGATGCACTTTTCATGACAATTATAGTTTTGGAAAATTTGTCACTTTCTCGCAAGAGGTAGGAGCAGGACCCCTGAAAAAACATTAGATGTACTCAGGGCTCGGACCCAGAACTACGAAAAGTTAGTTATTCAATGTCAAAAGTAACAATAACCGCGTGTTTCGCTATTATCTCGGTTTCTCTCAAATAAGTGATGCTGACATCTATTATCAAAATTGTAGAGCATACAATTTGCGACAAATTTCGTAAAAAATATTTTTTTTCATTCCCTCAACTGTTTTGAGATAGAGGGCGGAAACCGTATCGCGCCACTCAGCTGTACATACTGTAATGAAAGGTCGTGAGTTAGAAAAAAGTTGTTCCTTCGAAATATTGTCCAGGCTGCTGAAAGAGTTAACATACTAAAAGTCCCGACGTCTAGAAGGTGAGCCGTGAAAAGGGAAGGGTAATAAGGGCCCTTTTTTTTCTTTCGCTTATAGCTTTTATTAAATTACAGCTCATAAAATTTACTACAACATTTTTTTATTTGTTTTTTTTTTTTTTTGAAGTCTAAACCGTTTGCGAGCTATGCATCGCTTAAGAGAAAATTCTTACTCAGTGCTTATTTACATGAGATCAATTAATTAACTGAGAGTTAAAACTATTTTTTGTCAGATTAATAAATTGTAGATAAATAATTATTGCACTGGAAATTAATGATAAATTTACGATGATAGTAAAATTAACATCAGAGTTGCACAGAAAAATTAAAATAATACGTTTAACAGTCACTGCTACGATAGATACACAAATAAAACCAAAAGAAATGGCTGAAAAATGTATAGTGAGTGAGAGAGTAGACCGACTTCGTCCTCATCCCTACTCCATGTTGTTTGCTGGATGAGTGGTGACACCTGACGGGGATAACTGATCGATTGATAATTGATCAGATGTCGACCGGTGAGGGCGGGAGATCAAATTAAATTGGGTTGATCAGAGTAATATGATTTTTTTCATTCTAAGTCATGACAAAATAAAAAAAAAATCCTTGCAAAATAAATTAAAGTTTTTAATTGACAAATAAAAAATAGGGGTTGATCGTAGAGGGGTGAAAATTAAGGGTTGTATGTATTTTTGTATGCTGTGTCATAAAAAAATTAAAAAAAAAAAATTTTGTCAAAAAAAATAAAAAAAAGTTTAGGGGTGGACCACCCTTAACATTTGGGGGGATGAAAAATAGATGTTGTCCGATTCTCCACTCTGGCCGATATGCATGCTTCGGATGACGAAAATCGGTTGAGCCGTTTCGGAGGAGATAGATTACAAACACCGTGACAGGAGAATTTTATATATAAGATTTTTGATTAGCTTGACAAGAAAAAGTCCTAGAACAGTACGGTTTTCAGTGTTTGACTTGAAATCAATAAGAGAATTGAATTTTGTAAACGAGAATAATGTAAAATTAAAAAAGTAGTTCGATTTTTTTTTTGCTCAGGATAGACCCAGTTTTCAGTGCGATATTATTCCAGGGTTAAATTAACCTCGAGTTGACTTTGATGAAAACACGTTTTTCAGTCAGTTTGAGATCCCGAATTGACTCAGAGTTAACTCACGAATTTAGCTGGCTTTACTCTGAATTAACTCGAGATTTCAAACTATCTAAAAATGTGTTTCAATGTTAATATAACCCTGGAATAATCTCGCACTGAAAAACTTGGTCTAAGAAATAAGTCAGAGGGTGTTAATCGGTGTCCATCAGTTTTTCTCACTTTGGCTATAATCGTTCAAATGGCTCAAAAAATCAGTGTGATGTCCGATTGGGCTAAAATAAAATTTAAGAGAAAAAGACAGTTGGTTTGTTACTGTTGTCACAGGCAAAAATTCCAGAACCTGAAAGTATTTAATTGACACAAATAGTTCATTGCATGGCATCGTCATTGACACTGTGATGTAAGAATCGATGTGCAAAAAGTTTCGGGCGACAGAATCAGATTGCTAGGCCCTAGACCTAGACAATGTAATGTAAAATTTTCTCATTTTCTTCAAATGACAATTATCCTTAACTGTTGGGATACTATACGATTTTGCCTACCTATAAATATGTGCTTCAAGTAAAATTAAACTTTTATTTAGGTATGACAGTAAAACAAATTTCGAAATCCTCCCCTTGAGCAACTCCTGCGCACGGGTCTGGTTAAGATCAGATCTTTGATCATATCTATTATGTTTCCTTTTTACTTCATATATTATATGAACATCATATAGTGTATTATTTAGCAATAAAGTATTATGAAGTTAAGTATTATAACTCAAAAAACGTAGAACTTATATGTAGGTACTACCTTTTTAGTATACAAGATGAATATTTAAATATTAATTTATTTGAAATATTTCCAATCTGCAAATTGAATAAAATTACCACCTGATTGATGTATAATTTTGTATAAGATATTACACACTGAGGTGGAAAGTTTTTCTTAACTAGAATTATGTTTCAATTTTAGTATGGTGGTATACTGATAAGTGGTTGATTTTATAAAACGTTATAATAAATTAATAGGGTTTTAATTAACAAAGAAAGTTATCTGTAGGTACCTCATTTAAATACAAAATAAATTATTTGTAGGTAACTCATTTAAATACAAAATAAATTTACAAACGATAATAAAAACTGTTTTTTTGTTTTATCAAGGTAATTGCTCTGTACTTACTTAAATACCTATACCTACCTAGTTTGGTTCATAACTCATACTTATTTTTCAATAATTCATAATTCATCAATAATTATTTTTCATTTTCACTAAACAATATGTACAATTTGTACAT
The DNA here is from genome assembly GCA_951217065.1 of Baccha elongata. Lineage (NCBI taxonomy): Eukaryota > Metazoa > Arthropoda > Insecta > Diptera > Syrphidae > Baccha > Baccha elongata. Next base: position 206,878,155 of record OX578272.1, read on the forward strand.
ATATTACTTAGCGATAAGGTAAACAAAATTAAGTAAGAAAAATCGAACGGTTATAGTTAAAAAAAAAAATAACCAGTCGCAGAAAGAGAACATGGATTCTTGCAGCGGTGACTTTAAAGAGCGCTTTAAGTTGATTGTCCCGCTGGTGGATTGTAGGCACACGTTTTTATCAATAACATGCTATTTAATTACCATGTTTAATTTCAATGACGAACGTCAATAATTATTTTTCATTTTCACTAAACAATATGTACAATTTTTACATATATTACTTATCGATAAGGTAAACAAAATTAAGTAAGAAAAATCGAACGGTTATAGTTCAAAAAAAAAATAACCAGTCGCAGAAAGAGAACATGGATTCTTGCAGCCGTGACTTTAAAGAGCGCTTAAAGTTGATTGTCCCGCTGGTGGATTGTAGGCACACGTTTCTTACATCAATAACATGCTATTTAATCACCATGTTTAATTTCAATGACGAACGTATTGGTCAAAAATTTGATTTTTGTTTTGCAAGTTTGAAACGCTATCTACGAGCGTTTTCCCGCTACCTAGTTGTAAGCGGTCACTTTTTGTGATCTCAACTAACAAATTAGCACCCTCAATATGTTTTGATCGACGAACAAATAATACATCAAAAACTGTCACGGGCTACCGGACTATCAGAAAAACACACGACATCAAACAATTTTTTTTAATAAAATTTCACTTCTGTCGAGTCCCATCTTTTTTTGAGATTTTTAACTTTGAGATAATAATAATTACTAGTACCGGCCAGTGGTCGAAATTCGACTTTTTTTACTAATAAATATGTTTGTTATTAAGCATTAATACGTTTAATTAACAGAAAACAAAACACGAAACTAATAAAAACAACGCGAAACGTCAAAACAAAAGACGCGATGGCAAGCGTTCAACGGACACAATGAATATGTTGTGTTCCGTCGGTGTTCAGTGCCGCTTCCACAGTTTTGACAAAAAATTCATAATATTTACACAGGTCATCATTTTGTACTCTCGGTCTTCTCCCGTAGAAAATATTTTTTACACGCGCTCTATACGTGAATACGTATGAACAGCTAAATGAAAAACTATTAGAATATATGGTCTAGCCAAATTTGACATCCCAGAGTTAAAAATCTGCAGTTTTAAAAGTTTGTATATTAAAGTGCCTGGAGCCTCCTGAGATTCTACTTATTTATTGTTCTAAGGTTTATTATTTTTCGACCTGAATTTTGGTTTTTCAATTTCACCAACCACTTCCAGTTTTAAAAGATCCAATAAACTAAAGTCCCATGTTGTTCCATTTTGAACGTTGAAATTTTGCTTGCTCTAACGAAAGAGAGACCCATGTGTGTTGAATAAAGATACGATGTTGGCATCAAGTTTCCTCATTTTTTTAAAATTCACCTCCTAATGTTGTTGGTGCAAACCCTTTTAAGTTAAAATGTCAATAAATTTTATTACTCCGTTAACTAAAATGCTTTTAAGTGTATTTGGGTGAAACTGGGCATTAGACTAATATGTATTCCAACAATTCACACGTATTCACTGAGGGCAAAACTATGTTCTAGTGTTTATTATTTTTCGACCTGAATTTTGGTTATATCTCCACGCCAAAATAAGATCTCGGCTCTTATGGCCAGTTTCTCCAAACACTTTTAAATATTTATTGGGTTGATAAATCTTAAAATGACATTTTTCAATTTCACCAACCACTTTCAGTTTTAAAAGATCCAATAAACTAAATTTCCATTTTGTTCCATTTTGAACGTTGATATTTTGCTTGCTCTATGAAAAAGACCCATGTGTGGTGAATAAAAATCCGGGGTTGGCATCAAGTTTCCTCATTTTTAAAAATTCCCCTTCTAATGTAACTATTTTAAGTTAAAATATCAAAAAATTTTATTACTCCGTTAACTAAAATGCTTTTAGGTGTATTTTGGTGAAACTGGGCATTAGACTAATATGTATTCCAACAATTCACACGTATTCTCTTAGGGCAAAACTTTTGTGTGTCTTAATTCTGAATGAGCGTCAAAAGCCGTTTTTCTGTTTAGCTCAGGAGTGTAAATCTATGTTTCTTTTTTAGATCAATTGAATAATCAACTAAAATCAAATGGGATTTTATTGGACTTATAGCCAGTTTTTCCAAACACTTTTAAATATTTATTGGGTTGTTAAATCTTAAAATGGTTTTTTTCAAATGCACCAACCACTTCAGTTTTAAAAGGGCCAATAAACTTAAGTCCCATTTTGTTCCAAGTATATTTTAAAAACGCAAGACAAAGAGAACGTTGAAATTTTTCGATTCTCCTCTCGTGGCACCAAGTTTTCTCATATTTAAAAATTCAGCTCCCAATGTTGGTGAAACCCCTTTTTAAATTAAAATGCCAATACATTTTATTACTCCGTTAACTAAAACACTTGTAAGTGTATTTTGGTGCAATCGAGCATCCTCGAGTCCTTGGAAAGATTTTAGGTAGGTATGGGGAGCATGCTGCCCCCTGAAATTTACTGCATGGGTTTACTATAGAATTTGGAGTGGATGCGAGTTTGTTATTCCCAATTTTTTGCTCAAATTTGCATTCAAGCGGACTCAAACGTCCACAAGTTTTCTCAAAACCAACCTTTGACTAATAACTTACTTTCACCTCCCCGTGGTGAACATGGGGTGCCGAGTACCATAACCTGAGATCGGTGTAACTAATCCCTTAGGAGGGTTTTGGTGGCTGCGTACGAGAGAGGGAGGGGGGGGGGTAGTGTTTCAATTAAGAAACTCCTTTCATCAATACGGTAGCGGATAAATTCTGCTGATGGAATCACAGTAGCGTCTACAGTTCAAGTCAAGTTGAACTACTTAGTGAACACCTTATACGGGGACTACTACGACATATTCGAAGCTCCCCTCGTAAAAAAAAATGTTTTTTTGAACAAAAGTTGTTACTTTAAATTATTTTATTTCTCAAAAACTAAAACACCATTAAACACCAGATCTTTGGTTCAAAATGGTGGTGGGTGTCACTGTTACAAGTTAAAAATTGTAGATATGGGTATTTTTTGTTTTGCAACTGATAATGGGATCTTGTACAGGAACAAAATACACGCATATTTCATTAAGTGGGAGTGCTGTTTATGTCTTTCTATTTTTATAATTTTAATAAAAAAAAGTAATATACTTTTTATGTTCAGAAAACCCCTATTTTTCCAAAGTGAAATGTGCTTTTATTTTAACCTTTTTCAAGATCCTATTATTAGTTTGCAACGACAATTTTTTTTTCGTTTAAAGACAATTTCCCCTCTTATCTAAACGGGGTGGTTGTATGGCATTGATGAATCGATGTTAGTTAGACCCTAAACTACGATCCTATAAAGGTTTTATTTTGCCTCAAGAAGAGTTTTTGGGGGTCGAAAAAATGCAATTTTGAGGTTGTCTATTATCCTTTAAGACCCCCATGGGATGTCTGGCATTGCTGAAATGGTTTTATACCTTAAACTACAATCCTATAAATGTTCCATTGTGCTACAAGAAGAAGATTTATTTGGGGTAAAAATGCAACTTTCTGGCAACCCTTAAGACCCGGCTGGGACGTCTGGCATTGATGAATTAGTGTTAGCAAGACCCTAAACTACGGTCCCATAAAGGTTTCATTGTGCCTCAAGAAGAGAATTTGGTGTCTAACAACTTTAGACGCTTATAGATCGGCTTAGACCCGCTTAGGTCCGCTCCCTATCGGCCAGACTTTTCATTCCATATCCCGACAACGATAAGGAACCGTTATAAAAAGGTTTCGTCGTGCCTCAATTACCTTCCCCAAAAAGCTCGCTAGCTCTCCTGCTATTATGTTTTAATAGGGTAATACAACAGGATAGTATAAAAATAAATAATGAGTTGCCAGGTCGCTGACACATTTTCTATCTGTAAATTTATTTAAATAAATAAAAAAAAATTACCATACAATTTTTGATGTAAAAAATTTAATTAATATTGACTTTCTCTTTATTTTTTAGGCTGCCATTCTTCAGCAAACATCGCAGTACATTTGCGATCTGGAGAATCAGAAAACTCAACTTCTTGCTCAGAACAGTCAACTAAAACGTACACTTGGTCAACATGAATTGGCTCTTAGTGGATATGGAAGCAGCGGTGGTGCTAATATCGATGACAGTTGCAGTGCAATAAAAAAACGTAAGCTTACTGATAATGTAACATCGCTGCAAACAATTTCTGACTCCTCTGACGAAGGTGTTGGTTCCGTTTCCCCCGAGCCAACTACATTGCTACAAACTAACAACACAAGCGCAGTTTCTCTTGGTTTGGCTAAAACTGCTCATGGAAACTCTTATATTACACATAGTGCCAAGGAGTTACTTGAACTGAAAAAACAATTGGAAAAAGAACGACGATTTCGAGCAGTCGTCGAAGAAGAACTTCGTCTGATTAAAAGACAGTTATATAACGAAAATTTTTCTGCCCGTGAAGTCATTGAACATACGAACAATGTTCGCGAAGAAAACGTTTCGATTTCATATAGTACACTTAGCGAAAAAAGAGAGCCATTAGAAACAAGTATGTGTTTGTCCATTGATGAAGTAAACGATGATTGTAATGAAGTTGTTTGTGATGAAAATATCCACGAAGAAGTTATTGTGGCAAACGAAGAAGACATTAAGTACGACACCTCCGCTTTGCAACCTATACTACAGGCGGCAATCAAAGCCCAACCAAAAGTCGAAGTTGAACGAATCAATGAGACTGTTATGAAAATAAATACTGATAGAGATCCACAGCCATCACAGAAAAAAGAGGGGGGAAGCAATTCAATTGGGTTGACACGATCACGGCAAAACTTAGAGACGATCGTTGAAGCGATTCGACACCTTGAAGGGGATCATCTATTTGGTGAAAGTGCTGGACAGCAAAAAAAAACACACAAATCACAAGAATCTCCATTAGCGTTGACTAATAAGCAATTAGTGTGTTCTACTATTGGTGAGCCGCATCATCATCAGCAACAGCAACGTAAAACAATAGCCGAGTTAAGTCCGTTCCTGCAGATAAAGAATCCGAAAATCGGAGCTACTAACATCGTTACAATCGTAAGAGGTAGATCGATTTCTTTAGCTCCTAGTGGCGGAGATAATTCGTTGTCGGTATCTAACTTGACAAATCCATCCATTCAGAGCACTAATGCAACAAATAACATACCTTCTAGTAACAACAGCTGCAACAGTAATACTAAAAGCTGTGCAAAAAATATAATCCCGTCAAATATTGCTGCAACACCTACCGCAATAGTCAAAGTACAGCCAAATTTGACGACCATACCATCATCAAAACCCATAGCTGCACCTCCATCACATATCACAATAACAACCGCATCGCTAAAACAATGTCGGCCGGGCGTCATAGTTGCAAAACAAATATCTTGATTGCATTGCAGTAGTAGAAATCATAAGTTACAACAATATTATGAGTACCACCACCAATAAAGATACTAAAACTAAAGCTGTCTTTAGCAATAATATTAGTAGTACATATAAATTTTAAAATAAAAATATTTTTAGTAGTAATATTATATCAAAAAAATCAAGAATAATAAAGTCAATGATGTAAAAATTAAAATTGACGGTGGGGATGGATTCAATAGCTAAAGTAGCACCAATGTAAGAATTTTCAGTGCTCTTGCGCCAATTAGTATATCTTCAACTACTAATAATAAATATAATTTTATTTTATTAACCAGAAACTATAATAACCTAGCATCGTTTACATCGTCTTTCATTTCAAACACGTCGACATCAATATCCAAGAACGTCATAAGTATAAAAACTTCAATAGCAATAATAAATCAAAAAAGTCACATCAGTTAATTACCAATTGCAATCAAATTTTCAAGATCAAGTAAAAATAAAAATAAATATGAAGTTTGAAACAAATTCAAAACATTGTTTTTTTACATATTCTATAAAAAATATATTTATTTCAAAAGCTATAAAAATATTCGTTCTTCAAAAAAACTCACATATAAGAGACGTATACAAACATTAAATAAAGTTCAAACAAATTTGTTTTGTTGAGAAGCACAAGAATTGTTATTTTATTACCATTTTTTTACCGACACAAATTATGATATGATTTCTACAACGCTAATGTACATTTAACAGGCGTGAACTTGCTTATAACAAAACCGGTCTTCAGCTCCCGCTTCCGTAATGCAGGTTGGGTCTTAAACGACAAAATTTGAAAAAAAAAGTGATTTCTCTAAAGTTGAAACTTTGTATAATAGGTTAAGTGTTTAAGGGTCATTTTGAATTGGGCATTCACACTTAACTGCATACATGAAGAGCGTGGCATGATGGACGCTTGACAGCTGACAATGGTTTGCGTTCACACTAGTCAAGCACCATCGTGCTGCGGCCCCACTAGCAAAATCATGCATGCAGTTGACTGTTCACTGAATGAGTTCACTGTACTGTAGCAGAAAGCAAAGGCGAAAGTTCACAAAATGATCTGGGTCAATTCCCGATCTGTGAAACTGTGAAGTGATAAAAAAAATTATCATTTCACTTTTCGTTTTATTTTATCACTTTATTAACTCGCATAATGCGATTCTCGAACAAACTATGATAAACAGCTGTCAATGTGTGCACTTAAGCGAACTTTACACTGTCAGTCATAGGACGTCAGTCATCTACACATATAGTCATCAGGCAAAATCAAAAGGGTTTTGATTTTTCGTCAAACAAATGCACGCATACAGACTGATTTTTACAAACTCTTTATAGTCGGCTAAGGATGCATACCTCGTAAATCCATTTTTGTAAAATGTGCAGGGCAGTGATCTCTAATATTCAATTGACTAGCATTTGTTAGTTTTTGATATATCTAATATTTCCTTTTATACCATTTGATTAATTTTTTGCGCCCTAAAAACTTATAGCAACAAAACTACTACTTACTACCACTTACCATTATTTTGGTACTTGCGAGGTTTTCTTCTTCAAAAATCAAAAGTAATGAAGGGTTTAGGTGGTTTTCTTTGATCATATTTGCAAATTTAATAGTTTTTTTTTAAGTTTATTATTTTGAAAAGTGATTTTTATCACATTCTCAATTACGAAAAGAGTTGCCAGAGCATTTCAATCAAAGTGCACGACTGGGTTACACGAACTTGCTCTTGTAGCAAACTGTGGGACTACAAAAATTAAAATATTTCAAATTCTGAAAAAATTTAAAAAAAATGGGCTAAACGTGAGATCAAGTTGTATCATTAAACGGTTGTTCAGCAAAAAAAACTGTCAATGACGTATTAGGACCGCCAGTAGCCAACTTCACGCGTGTTCGAACATAACTAGGGGCGCCATCAACAAATATCAGGGAATCTGCGTAGCAGTGCTAAGCTTGTTTTAATTAATCATTTAATTTTAATATATTAAAGTGGAAATTGTCATCAAACTAGTTTTATTTAACAAAACAAATCCACTCTACAGGACATTGAGTTACTTGCATATGAATATGTCGTCGTTTTATTTAAATTTTAAACGCGAAATTAGTGCACGTATTTAACACTAAAAGATGATGGCGTATTCTGGCTGCTTTTAGCTGGAACAACATTTTCTGGCCGTTTGTATGAAAATTTCAACCGACTGGCGGTCCATACCTAGTATGTCAATGCTGTGAATGGGCGCATTCGAGAAATTTTGTTCTTACACGAAACCAAAACTTGCCCTAATGAGCAAGCAAAAACAATACAAGAACACTTGAAAATATTTTTTTTCTGGACTTAGCAGGGTTGTATCTCTGGTTTTCGGCCATTTCCGGTAGCCATAATTGTCATTCGTTAGTAAAAGACATTGAAGCAATAAAATAAAATCGGTCGCTAGCCTTTTTAAAGTAATTTTAAGTGCGTATCAGAATTATTTTGTCCATCGAAAAATTGCATTCTTGATGCAGTCTATCTCACAAACGCCTCCACTTTAGACTGCAAGATGCTGACTCAATATCTACATACTTAAATTGCTGAGAGACAAAGTGAATTGTATAATAATAACAATAAAAATGACAAAAGAAGCATAAAAGAATTGTATAGAGGAAATAAGAAAAGCACGCAAATCCATTTTTAATATAAATTGCTGAAGATAGAAAACCAAGAAGTATTTAGTGAAATCAAATATACTCGAGCTAAGGTAACATTACGAAACAAAAACCGAATACGATCTTAAATTTAAATTTAAATTTTTCTCTTAGTGTGAGGTCTGTCAACGCTTTTAAGCCACCTTTACACGGTCAGCCATTTGACATCAATCTGTAACATAGGCCCCTGTTATGGTTGTCAAATATCAATTTATTGATAGACGATAGACTTTATGTCGTGTCGATTTAAAGTTTAGAAAGAAAGTGTTGTGATATTATCTTTTATTAATGTTTAGTTTAATTAACAATTTAGCAATAAATACTTATAATCACACCTATTGTGAGTTTCACGGGAGCAAAATTCCACACGAAAAAAATTCCATTTCACTCTGCCCTTATTGGGAGTTCATGTTCGAAAAAACTCCCTTATTTAGCCTTATTGTGAAGTTCGCCCGAACTACATTACCCCCGAAATAATTGACATTTCACTTTTCGCCTATTGTGAATGTTCGGGCGAAAATTGTGAATTTCCGGGCGAAATCAATTAATGTTCGAAAAATTCCCCTAATTGTCATCAATTATTCCGGGCGAAATGCGATGCGATCGACAGGTAAAATGTTCACTTATTTTTTGAAGGCGAACGAGTGAAAAAGTTGTGAATTGCAAGACATTTGTCTTGCAATTCTATTATTATCTATTATTATCTAATTTGTATTATTGTTTAAATCTGTTAAAAATAAATGTATTGAAATATTTTCACAAACACATGAAATGTTTCAAAACATTTAACACCAAATCATCACTTAAAATTGTCTCCAAACTGTTACCTTTTAGAACTCTTCGTTTTGACTGCACTTTTGAAAACAAAACAAATAAATTTAATTTGCTACTAAACACATATGTATTTATATTTAAATATTGTATGAATTCCTTTGATTTTGTCAGGATTGATCGGAAGAGTTTACTTTTTTCATTTCATGGATCAACGAAGTAGTTTTTTTTTGTGGTTTATTGTAGGTGCCTACATACAAGGATGTTATTATTTAACTTTTAACAATTTAATATGATTTACTTTATTCACAAGTTGCAATATTCACAACAAATACACATCCAAAAGATTGTTTAAACAATTTAATTTTGCAATCCCTTTAAAAAAACACAACACAATTATCGCTCTTCTTTAGATCTGTCAAATCAGAAACTAGGTGTGTTCATTTATTTTTTGAAGTAAATTCTAGAACTTGAAGGAGTAAAAAATATTCTCTCAGAGAATGCATTTATTACAAAAAAAAAATAATAGAAGATATTTTAGAAAGTTGTACTTAGTAGCTATTTAATTATAAAAATGTAAAATTCAAACCGAAAATATTTCAAAATCAAGATTAATGATGTTTTTTTGTTAGAAATGAAAAACAAAACTGTCACAAATTGTTCCGGAGTAAATTAATGTTACTTTTAAGAAGTGCATAAACACGCCTCGCTTATCCGAAATGTCACTGTTGATTCGAAGTGAAAAATCGTTTGGGCGGAATTCCCAATAGCTTTTAAAATTCCGGTGGAACAGATTTTCGCCAGGCGAAATGTATTCCGGGTGAAATTCACAATAAGGCTGATTGTAAGTACTTATTCCGTGTGGAAATTCTTGTCATTGACAGCTAATCACACCTATTGTGAGTTCCACGGGAGCAAAATTCCTCAGATGGCCCATTTTGGGCCCAGAGCGTACATAGTGGAAAAAGCTGGTGTTGAGCACTATAAGAATTTTCATTATTTTCAAAATCGGTGTTGGCGTTTTCGAGATATTTGAACTTGAAGTTGGCGAGCCAAAAGTCAGAGAATTCGGCTTTTTTCGAAATAGCTTCTGAGGTATCGCATCTAGGAAAATTATTTAGGTATCAAATGAAACATCACAAAAATACCGATAACGATACTAATATCTTTTTTCTAAGTTTCGCTTATTTTAAAATATTCAGTTCAGACTTTGTTTAAAATAAAACCGAATTGATGCTCTTCACCACTAGGACTAGGACTGGGGTAGGGTGAACTACCCCAGTTGAACGGTCACACTCTTTCTCTATCAACAAAAGCTATATACCTAGAAGTTATTCTGGACCCTAAGCTTAGCTGGAAAATCAATATCGAAGAAAGTTCCACAGGTGCAATTAGATCTTGCCCAACCGATGCCTTAAGCGTTATTCTTAATCTTTTGTCTCTAGACCTTCACATCAAATACATGGTATCCTGCAGTGCAACCAGGCTTAAAGAAGCAAGCTGTTGGGCAGAAAGACCCTATGGTCATGGAGAAATTTTAAAACTGTTGCCGATAGATCTTCGCTCAGTCCATATTGACTACCAATACCCTTGTCTTGACTTTGATAAAAGTTTCAATGTGCTTTTTCCTACCAGAGACGAATGGAAAAACGATACGGTGACAAATGAATATGACACCACAATTTTCACTGACGGCTCAAAGATGGTTGACGGAGTTGGGGTGGGTGTTTACTCCGACAAACTTAAAATTAGTCAATCGTTCCGCCTGCCCGACGCTGCCAGCATATTTCAAGCTGAAGTGCTTGCTATTAAGGAAGCCTGTAGGATACTCAAACAAAAAACAATATCTAACCATAATATTCACAATGTAGCCATTTGTATAGATAGCCAAGCTGCAATTAAGGCAATTAACAGCTGCCTGGTGTCTTCAAAGATAGTTCATCAATGCAGAGCAGAGCTCTCAGGTTTCAGTGATAGTATAAAAATTTCTCTCGTATGGGTCCCAGGCCATAGCGACATCCAAGGCAATGAGCGAGCAGATGATCTTGCTAGGCAAGGATCAGCCCTTCTCGTCTCTCAGGCGGAATCAGTAGATCTTCCACTGGGCTTCGTGAAGGGCAGAATATATGACCATTTCCTTTCAGAATCAACAAAGAGGTGGCAAGGTTTGGCAACCTGTAAAATAACTAGAAAGATATGGCCAACCTATGACAAAAACAGATCGAATGATTTAATAAAACGAAACAGAATAGACACGGCCAGGGTCGTTGCAATCGTCACTGGCCATTGGCCAATAGGCGAACACGCAGCTAAACTGCGCATACCTTTTAACAGCTACTGCCGTAGTTGTAGAAATCCGCTGGAGAAGGAAACTATTGAGCATTTCCTCTGCCACTGTCCGGCCCTGGCTAGATCTCGCCTCCAGGCATTTGGTAGCCTGTTTCTCGACAACCTAAGCGTGCTGTCGAACAAAAGGATAAATGATTTTACCGCTTTTCTCAAAAGCACCAGTTGGCTCTAACAAACCAAGCAATATCTCTATTTCAACTTTCACCTTGGAAGTTTTTGGAACTTTCGTTTAGGACTGGCTATTCGGACTAGCACTTACTCTATCTTTGGCAATAGCATCAGAGTACTGATTAATACCTGGTAGGTATAAACTGTCTTTGAACGGGCTTAGCCTCATATAGATCTAGTGTAAAGTTATTGGGCAGGCTCTCAGTCCAAATGGAACCACCCAGCACACAGTGTGAGCTAGGTTCTTCCCTTGTGACTGCGGGCACAGACCAAAAACTGGTCCCCTTAGCTTTTCACTCACTCACTTTCCATTTCAACTTTCACCTTTTAAGTTTCTGGAACTTACCTTTAGGAATAGCTTTTCGGACTAGCACTTACTCTATCTTGTGGCGAAAGCATCAAAACACGGATTTACACCTGGCAGGTGTACCGCCTTTGAACGGGCCTAGCCTCATATAGATCTGGTGTAAAGTTAATTGGTCGTCTCTCAGTCCAAATGGAACCACCCAGCACACAGTGTGTGCCAGGTTCTTCCCTTGTGACTGCGGGCACAGACCAAAAACTAGTCCCCTCAGCTTAACAGTCACTACCACTATATCACAAAAATTAGGTCAAACGAGTTATGGTATCAAAACGGCGCTTTTCCGCGCTAATTGGGTTTCTTCGGAACAGTTGTTCTGCGAAACCGCCATCTTACCTACCTACCTTGTTTAAAATAATTTGTTTAGAGGTGCTTCCTACTGCTGATATCTTGAAAAAATCAGTGGTGACATATACTTTTTTTGCACTTCCAAAATCTTTGAATGTTAATCTTTCATTTGATATACAATACAATTATCTTACCTCAAATGAATGTCATCTTTTAAGCAAAAACAACCCTTTTGTTAGCAAAAAACAAAAAAATTAAAATAATATGTATTTTGTAAGGTATTTAAATGTATATCAATGTATCGGCTAATTAAATCTGCGAAATAAAAGAGAAACACATATTTGGGGAAACCTTTCGGTAAAAAAACCCAACTTTATTGCTTTTCTGCCTTTCTTAACTGCAAATAAAAATAATGATTCAATAATATATTTACAAAATCAAAAAAGAAGAAAATACCTAAGATTCTTCATTAAAATCGTCTATAAGGATATTATACAAAAATAATGCTGGTACGTTTATATTCTCACGATGCCGAGCAAATCACAAGACCACAAAATACTTATAAGATGAGCGCAACATCCAACGGTCCTCTTACCAACAAGACAATTGCAATAATGCTTCAATTGCACTGGAAGTGTTTGCTACATTTTCTTCATTATTTACTAATATACAGGGTGAGTCATGAGCAATGCGACAAAATGCTAGGGCGTGTAGGTTGCGTTGAGACAAGAAAAAAATCGTATGGGAGGGGGGGGTCTATTCCCCTCCGTTTAGCCGGGAGGGGCAATTTTCGAAAAAACTGACTTAAAATGGGAAAAAAATTATTTAAAATCAACGGCTTCATTCACAATGCTGTGCGATACGTTTTTGAAAAGCCAATAACTTTTTCTTTCATTCTGTGGTTAAATAAATCTATTCTAAGAAATAGTTTTTGAAATATTAATTTTCAAAGTCAAAATTTTGAAAAAAAAAATTGAAAAAAAAATTTCAAATTCATTTTTTTCAAAATTTTACGTAATTAAGTGCTAATTTTAATTTCAAAATTCAATGCTTTTATTAATTTTTAGTCAAAAACAGGAAACCGGATGCCAAAATGTGTCTTAGTTTTTGAGAAATTAAGAAAAACTAGAAGTATTTTTTTCCAAGAAAAACACTTTTTTTTTTGGTTTTCCCAAATTTGACCTGCTCAGGTCAATTATTAATTAGGGAATTATCCCTTTTTTATTTTTTTTTTACATACCATCCGATTTTAATCAAATAATAAAAAAAAACGAATTAACTTTTTACTTTACTTACAAGTTTTACTTTTAATTTTTTTTTTAATTTCTCAAAAACTAAGATACATTTTGGCATCCGGTTTTCTGTTTTTGACTTAAAATTAATAACAGCATTGAATTTTGAAATTAAAATTAGCACTTAATTACGTAAAATTTTGAAAAAAATGAATTTGAAATTCTTTTTTCAATTTTTTTTTTCAAAATTTTGACTTTGACAATTAATATTTCAAAAACTCTTTCTTAGAATAGATTTATTTAAACACAGAATGAAAGAAAAAGTTATTGGCTTTTCAAAAACGTATCGCACAGCATTGTGAATGAAGCCGTTGATTTTAAAATTTTTTTTTCCCATTTTAAGTCAGTTTTTTCGAAAATTGCCCCTCCCGGCTAAACGGAGGGGAATAGACCCCCCCTCCCATACGATTTTTTTCTTGTCTCAACGCAACCTACACGCCCTAGCATTTTGTCGCATTGCTCATGACTCACCCTGTATAGGTAAAATATAATTTTCCAGTAATGTGTCTGGATTTAATTCTACCTCTTAATAGGTAACTGTTTCCGTTTAAAGTTGGATGTGCAGAACTGAGACGCGTACGGCTTTCGCAAACTTGTATTATATAGCGTCCGTTGTACTTTAAATGTTCATCGCAATAGGAGCTAGCTTGTTTAATTTGGTATTTACCTAGCTATATTTTAAGTAGCTCTTCTATATTAAGCAGAGGGAAGTTAGTTAAGCCTGGAATATGCCAAGTGGATGCGAAAAAATTAAGCTCTTCTTCTATAGAGATTGTTATCCTTAACAAAATCTCCTAAATAATTGTTAGGGTTTAGTCGATTTAAAGCTAACTCCAATAGTAGGCTCCCATCAGGATTGTCAACAATTAATGGAGGAAACTTTTTGAGAAGTGCAGCTGTAATTTCAAAGTCTTCCATTAAATGACTTCCATTCACAACTTCAACGACCCATCTCACCATTGTTATGCATCTGGACTTGTTAGCTTGAGCTGTTGTTAGTTGGAAATTCCCTTCCGAAACAGACTCAGGCATGTGGGTTTTGTATCAGTAAGATTCTAAATTGATCTCTAAAACTTCTATCTAAAATGAATACGTAATCTGGTCTAAAAAAAACACCGTAAAGTACCATAAACGTCTTTAAAAAGACTTTTCATTATGCTGGCATCAAACGTAAAATCAGATAAATTATTTTCATTTTCTGCGAGAAATGTTCAATCACTCAATATAAGATGAAAATTGCAAATTCGGGCAAATTCGGGTATATACAATTTATGGTCGATTAATAACCTTTCACTTATTTGTTTTGGAAATCGAAATTTTTGAGTATCATTGCAACCAGCAAAAACACACCTTCTCTCAGTCATCAAAAAACGTTTGTAAACAGATGATTGTACTTTTTGCTGCTCTGCCAATGCAATTTCAGGTTGTGGAACAACATTTTCCATTGGGACAGGAAGCAGTTCTACTGGATCTTTTCAATCGACAAGATTTCTTTGCATAGCCCTATTCGTTTCCAGGTAAGACATATTCTGTTAATATTCTGATGCTGGAATAAAATAAGTTATATTATAAGATCCGTTCTAAAATACATACATTTACGATTTACCTGATTAACTGGTATTCTTTGATGTAAAACCGTTCTTTGAGGGCAGTTTTGTGGTACATTTCGAGATCTACGAAATCTTAACGAAGAACCACAGCATAATCAAATATTTGTATGTCCATATTCGCGAATTGGATAATAAGGGTCATTAGTCAAACTGACTCTATCCAAAATTCGAAAGCATTCAACACATATCAAGTCAGAATCAGATATCTTTAGTAAAATATTATAAACATAAAATAATAACAAATTAAAATTAATAGGCACTTTTTTAAAAAGAATGAACAAAAACTATAATTTTGTATTTCAATTTCTCAAATTAAGGATTTCATAAATATGTCTATATGTAAATCTTTGGTAAAAAATACTTTATGAAAATTGGTAGGTACATACTTGTTCGAACTCTGCAGTTTACACAAAAGTTATCCATTTTATCAATTTTTACCGCAAGCATTTAATTAACAATTGTGTAAATCTGTAAATTATCAATCTTATGAACCTACAAAAGTATTTACAGTTCAAAAGGGAATTGTAACGGCCATATTATTCAGTAGTTTGAAAATAAAATCCAAGATTTAATTATTCTTTGATTTCGTTTATTTTGATATAAAATTCATCTTTTCTAATTGTTGCTTCCTTTAGATGTATTTATTTCTTATATATGTATTATTTTCTGTGAACAAACAATATTAAACTTGGTTAAGAAATGAGTAAAGTGAATAATTAACCTCTAAAGAAATTATTTTAAACAAAGTCTGAACTGAATATTTTAAAATGTGCGAAACTTAGGAATAAGATATTAGTATCGTTTGAAAGGTATTTTTATGATCTTTAATGCTCGTCAACTTCAAGTTCAAATATCTCAAAAATGCCAACACCGATTTCGAAAATATTTCAAATTCTTAGTGCTCAACACCAGCTTTCATTTGATATCTATCTCCACTATGTACACTCTAGGCCCAGACTCCATACAAAAATGGGTCATCTCCTTTGGATCCTCGCAAACAGCTTCGGCAGTCTTGGAACTTTGGAGACGTTTACCACCAGTTTGACGGTTGAGGTTCGATATTTTGTTGTTTTGCATGTTCGTCTATTTTTTAAGTTTATTTTTGTTTAGAAAATACAAATCTATATATGAGGGTGGGAGCCTAAAAGTGGCGTAACCCAAAAATGTAACAATGAAGATAATCGTTTGAAAGAATGCTTGCGTCCATCTGGGCGGAAGCAATATTTTATCATTATCTGATAATTTGCACTACTTTTGCATCGATTAATCTTTACATTTTCGTTATTATGATGAAAAAAAATCAAAATTAAAAAAAAAATAGGGTTACGCCACTTTAGCACTCACAGCCTTATATATAAAGAACAATCCAAATTATGTTTGTGCACGAACTCTTTTTTTTCGGCTCGGGCAATTTAAATGAAATTTCTAGGATATCTTATGACATGTTTGGAGAATGCTTATAAGAAATCTGTTTGATGTCCGATGTTTAGAACCGGAGTTATGCCCAAAAATGTCACTCACATGGTCGTCAATGTCCGTTACGAGTGAGCAATACACCGTTGAGATGTTTTTAATATCCTGTTTTCTGTTCATTGTATTTTTTTTTTGTTGATTATATGTAGTGTTTCCAGGGTGTATCGTTTGGAGACATTACGTTCAGTTTGTAACATTTTTACATTTTCAAAGTCTGGTTGGTGTCCTTTTTCAATGCTATGCAGCGCTAGAGCAGTTTTTCCCGAGCTTTTAGTTTTTTATATCAGATTTGTGGTTGGACAATCTCTGACGTAAAAACTGTTTTGTAGTGCCTACATAAGAAAGGTGGCAAGTTTCATTTGTGCTACCCTTGCAATTTGTTTTATAAACCACATCCGTAGATTGTTCCATGGTGGTTTTCGTTTTTAATTTTGTGAAAAGAGAGGCTAAGGTCTGGTTTGACTTGTACGCTAGTTGTACATTTGAAGCTTTTTTGGCGATTGCTTCTTTGAAACTCTCCGCGAGTTTGGGAATGTAAACAACACTTTTATAAACTTCATGCCGTTCTTCACTTTTATTTTGCCGCGGTGTTTTATGTTTTTGGCAAGTAATGAGACCTCGAATGAGCTCGTCGGGATAATGGATATCCCGGCGAGCTCATTCGAGGTCTCATTACTCGCCAAGGATTTCAGTCGCTACTTTTTCATTAGCGAAGTCATACTTTTCTTTTATAAACCACATCCGTAGATTGTTCCATGATGGTTTTCGTTTTTAATTTTGTGAAAAGAGAGGCTAAGGTCTGGTTTGACTTGTACGCTAGTTGTACATTTGAAGCTTTTTTGGCGATTGCTTCTTTGAAACTCTCCGCGAGTTTGGGAATATAAACAACAATTTTATAAACTTCATTCTTCTTCACTTTTATTGTCCGCGGTGTTTTATGTTTTTGGCGAGTAATGAGGCCTCGAATGAGCTCGTCGGGATAATGGATATCCCGGCGAGCTCATTCCAGGTTACATTACTCGCCAAGAATTTCAGTCACTACTTTTTCATTAGCGAAGTGATACTTTTCGTCACTTAACGCAAAGACCTTGTTTATCAGGTTGGAAGCCGTATTGATTTTAATATGCCTTTCTTGGTTTGACCTAAAATTGACTAATCTTTCCGATGCTGTAAACTTTATAAAGATAGTACTACAGAATGCTCACATCCTGGAGCCATCTGCATACCAGGTCCGGGACTTATAAACCCACCAGCGTAATCTTCTCTCAATAACGTGTTTTTTCGAGTATGACAACCCAAATGCTTTCCGAAATTTTAAATTTCATTCATTTTAGTATTAAAAGATCCCATTTGATTTATTTAATTTATTGCTTGGAACATAATGAGTTCGTCGCGCAAATCTTGTGTTAGACCACTTTTGTTAGATACCCATATAGTAAATTTTCTCAAAAAAACCACGCAGGGTATTTAAAAAAAAAAGTTATCATAAAGCTCAAAAGTCATTTCAAAATAAGAATCAAGGACAACGAAAGGGGCTTCCTTTAATGTTCCGCTCCGAGCTCATAGCTTGCGTATGTTGTTGAATGTACCGTAAGTTACTTTCAGAGTGGCCAAATAAATAGGAACAATGGAATTTGCGTAAGTTAGCGACTTGAAATCTTCACGAAAAATAATTAATTCAACCGTCGTTTTTTACTGGTTTTTTGCTAGTAAGCATAATAAAATTCGGTGACTTAAATATTTAGGTAAAAAACAAAATTCAAAGTTTATCATTTTCAAAATAATTTTTTTTATTGCAAAAATTGAGTTTTTTTGTTTTTTGCGCAAAATAGGCAAACATTTGGCAGTATTTGATAATATTCATAATTTTCAAGGTGCATAATGCATGTTTCTTCTCTAGAACTTTGAATACATCCGAAATTATTGCAAGACGAGGTTAAAATTTGTTTGCTGGAATTTCCAAGACTATCTTTACAATAATTTTGCTTCGTCACTGTGGTAGTCTTTGCTCTGATACTTAAGGGCTCACATGGCATTTCTTTTATCCAGCGTTGTTCATAGTTCTCGATAAGTTTGATTTCAGATTTGTCTATATTAGGTCCTCTTGCATGTGCATAATATACAGCTAAAACCTCATCAAACTACAATTTTAAACATTTTACTAAGTTAACCTTCTTACAAGTTTTTTTCTTACCAATGCTTTTTGAAATGACTTTCCATAGTGACTCAATACAGGATTGGTATAAAGATTACATCCTTTTTTAGCTCCATTTTCGCAACATTTTGAAAAAAATCTAAATACAATACTTTAAAATTTCTTGTCTTTCTTGTATAAGGCCAGGGTTACACATGTGAGTTTAACCCACGTAAATAATCACTAAGGTAAGTAACTTTTTATAAATTGACTTGAGAAAATAATTCGCGGTTGTGTAGTAGACATTTATTGGTTTACATTCCGGTGGTTGAATAAAAGGTGAAAAAATAAAATTTTCAATTAGAAATTTGGATAAAAAACAGTGTATGAAATTGTTGAACTATTGCTGTGGAACAAGAATCTCAATCCATGGGTGTTTAATTTTTTAATCCACTTTTTTTGTTCTTTTTTTTATTTTAAAGAATATTTGAAACACCAGCAGGTTCTTCTTGCCAGTGCGCATGAAACCATAGTTGCGACTATGGTTTAATAACGAATTAACCTGGATTTATAAAATCGGTGGGCAAAGGAATCGAATGATCCCTACGTCACTCTCTCTTTGTACAACTGCTTTGTAAGGCCTTGAAAGAAAGAAACAAAAAATATTTGTTTCCGAAATTAAAACTTAAAATTTGTTGCTTCTGGTACATTCCAATACATAAAACAATTACATTTTGTTTTATTTGTATGTTTTCTATTTATTATCATTAAAATAAATCTATAATTTCTTTTCTTTGCATTGCAAAAGCAAAATAAAATATTCAATTGTAAACATATGTTTGTCAACACACATGTCAATTTGTTTACCTCAACTCGCCCCAGCAAAATACCTAGATCTACTTCAGGGAGAGTTGAGGGCGACCCCAGGTCTCAAAAAACAGAGAATTACCCAGGCGAGTTGATGTTTTTCAAAAAACGCTTTGGAGCGACTTCAGGGCGACCCCAGGGATCAACGAACACAACTAAAGATTTTCTCGATTTGGAAGCAAGATTTACACGTATTTATCTTAAAAGATTTGTTATTTTCGGTAACTTGGGTTGAATTTTTATACTCCCGGCATGTTTTACTTTTCTTTGAATAAGATTTTTAAAACAATGCTAATTAAAACCAGTAGGTAAACATCGTCTTTAGTGTTATTCTATGGAAGATTTTTTATTGTTTTGTTGGTTCGGTGAACGAATAAATCACAAAAAAAGATCAATTTATCCATTTACTGTAAAGAAAAATTGTTTGTTTGAAAAAAAAATCTATTTTTATAAGATACATTTTTTTGGTAAAAGGAATTCGACAATAATAATGAACAAAATTTACAAAATTGTATATTGTAATGTTGTTCAATTTTGACTTCATGTTTTCGTGTTTTTATGTGCATGTGTTTCGGTTTTTGTATCATTTTGCTTACTATAACTATCAACTGTACTAAGTGATGAGTGAGTGGAACACATTATTGCTTGCTTTAAGCTCCATTTTAAACAGATCTGATGGTGTAAAACAAAAATGTTACCCACGTATTTGTAACTTATTCGTAAGTTTACGGCTATGTGAGTGCTTAAGGAAGTTTTGCTTATTATTAACTTACGAAAGCATTTCTTACAGTAAGTTCAAATTTACTGTAAACGTTCCTGGAAGACGCTTATGTAAGGTATACATAAGTCGTACGTCACATGTGTAACCCAGTCCTAATAATTAAATATGATCTTTACGTTTCATCTAAGTCCATTAGCTTCGGAAATTGTTCAATAAATGATTTCTTCAAAACATAAAAAATGCATTATAATTAAAAAGTATTGAGAAAAAGAAAACATACATAGGCTGGATCAACTGGTTCATAGTTCGGATTCTCAATATTCTCTATGAATATCTTATGAAATAGTTTAAATGTCTCATACCAAGTCCTTACACTTGAAACCTGATTACAAAATAAATGTATATACCTTTTTTGTTAATAATATGAGACGTACTAACCAAAAAATTATTTTTATTTTTAAATTTAGATGTACCGTCATCGAATCCGATCTGTAACGCTTCTTTAATATGATCTTTTAAAAAAACCATAAAATTATTTCTTTTTTTCGTTACTTCTAGATTTTCATCAGCATTTTGAGTAATACTCTGAAAATTTTATTTTATTATTAACAAAAATAATATGTATGTAAATATATTACCCCAAACGGACGCATCTCTTCCAAGTTACTCATGTATTCGGCCCTGAAATTAATTGTCCTTTTATATGAAAGCTGCATACTTATTGAGGATTTTAGAAGGGGATCTTCTCTTATTTTGTCATCTGTATTGAAGTACACAAATCGCTTATTACCGGGTAGAGAGAAAATAGATGTTCCGCTAAAATTAATGAAAAAGGTATTCAAATTAAGTATTTGCAATTAGAATTTGTTTATATAAAACCAGCTGAAACGACAAACGTTGTTCAGGCAAAAACTCTTAATTTGTCAATTTTATTTAAACTTTACCCAGAGATACATTTTTTTTCGGCATACCTTCCAGCTTATGCTGGACGTCCCCCGTGAGGTATACAATGAAAAATAAAAATCAACTAGCTCTCTATCCATTGTACCAATACAATTATTTCCTATCTTTCTACTTTTTCTAACTAGTGTAAATAATTCTTTTTAATATAACTACATACACTGCTAAAAGTCCTAAAATGTATGAAAAAATGTATGCGTTCCTTGCTAACAACTTTCAAAATATATATTTAGAAGTCTCCCTGAAATTACGCCGCGCGCCGCAGGAAATTTCGCAAAAAAAAATGAAAAGCCCAAAAATCTCAAATGTTCGTGCAAATTTTTTTTTTAGATAACATACAAATTATTTAAAAAAAAATAATAAAGAAAATAATATAATAATAAAGAAAACTTATTTGCATACTTTGATTTTTGTTTGATTCTTTGTGAGACTTGGATTTAGAACATTTTATAAAATTTTATACGTTTTTTCGTTAATTCCGTTTGTACTTCAATCCCTCAGGTAACTTGCCCCAAGAGCAAGTTTGTGCGACCCAGTCGTGCCCTTTATTTCCTTTACGAGTCTTAAAAAAGGCCAGCATTTAATTTTTGGAAAAAAGGCCAGAAACAAAATTTGGCTTTTGTTCCAAGTCGAAAATGAAAAAAAACGCCATATTTTCAATTTTTAAACAAACAAAAAACAACAAAATTAGGTTCGTTTTTTTTTTGTCGCAAAATAACATTACTTTAGGTTTTTTTTAGCGTTGTAAACTTGTGATCAGTAGTAGGTCATTGTTGCTTTGAAGATATCAGCTTTCCCGGAAACGCAATGAGCGGCTGAGCGTTTGAGCGGCGCATGGCGGTCCAAAAGTAAAGTCGTGGCAAAAATAAAAAAAATCCGACGTTTTTTGTTAATTATTTTGTTTTTGATTTCAAACAGGAATATAATCAGAGCTTCAAAACAGTTAGATAGATATATAAGTATTTTATTTTTTTTTCAATTAGTTAACAATTATTTGTTAGATTTTAGTTTTAAGACATGGCTTAACGCCGTCTGCCCAAGTTTGACAAAATTACATATATGTATTTACATTGAAATTAAAAAGACTTCTATCATTAATATTCTATATTTAAGCGCTTTTTGACAGCAACAGTGCAATTTGTTCCAATAGGATCCATTTAAAATCGACCTTACTTCCACTTCTTCTATTATTCGCTTGCCGAACACCTGTATTCTGGATTCGTTTAGTATAGGACAAGAAAATAGATTAGTATAGGTCAAGAAAATGATATATGTTTTCCCGGTCTTCGAAGTTGCACAAAGAGCACAAAATCGGTAAATCTTCCCGGTGCGGTATGATTTACCGATATCAAGTTTAATATTTCTCCTCTGGCTTTGAAAATAGTTGAAATTGTTCGTTGAAATAATTGGTGATTCAGACTAGCATATTTTTCTCGATTGGTAGAGCTTTCAACATATTCAATGCTGTCTGCATGCACCTTCTCATCGATTGCTGAAAGTAGATTATAGAACTCTTCTTTTCAGTTAATGATGTTGTCTTCGTTCAGGTTTAAATTATGTCCACAGAAGTCCGCGAGATTTTG
This sequence comes from Baccha elongata, assembly GCA_951217065.1. NCBI lineage: Eukaryota > Metazoa > Arthropoda > Insecta > Diptera > Syrphidae > Baccha > Baccha elongata. The sequence goes on from OX578272.1 coordinate 206,900,869, forward strand.
CCATTTTTAAAAAAATAACGTTTTCGTTCTCAAAATGTAATATAAAATACGATTCGGTAATCTTTCATCGTTTAATGACAAGGTTTTTTAAATATAGTTTACATGTAGTTTTAGACTTCCGATGAATAAAGGCGGAAGACCAGTTTCCACTAGCAGCATATTGTTTGGTGTGCTTTGTAGCAATTTAAAAATCCTCTTTAAAATGAATCGGAAAAGTTTTTCTATAACATAGAACTGTTTATAGCAACAAACTTGGGCCCGGAAAACCATGTATGATTTTGAAACAGCCTCAAATATCTGATATTTAGTTTTGATTGATAATTCTTTGTCTTCGAAGCAGTTTTTTCAAGCCGTACTTATGGCAGATTTAGCTACTGTCAATTTTTCTTTGAAATGTTTTTCCATATTCATATTACTAGAGATATTGATTCCAAGATGTTTGTAGGATTTAAATGTTTCCAACTCCTTCCCGTCGAAAAATCACTCATTCCTTGCGTGCCTTCCTCCACTTTTTCTGAATATCAGTCTTAGATTTAGATATGTTGACGGTTAACCTCCACTACTGACAATATCTTTGCAACTGGTTGATCATTCTTTGCAAATTATGAGGTGAGTCAGCAAACAAGACCAAATCCCTCCACCTAGGTAATCCGTTACGTCATCTATAAACATGATGAAAGCTTGTGGGCTGAAATTGCATCCCTGTCAAGGTTTCAAAGCGAGCTTACCGTCCCAGACTGCCGACGAAGTTTTTTCAAACAGTTTTTCTATGAGGCCTCCAAACTTTCTAGAAAGCCCTGAATTGTATAATTTGAAAAATAGTGCACTTCTATCCACAGTGTCAAATGCAGCTTTGAGATCAACGAAGAAAGCATATAGTGTTTCCTTCAATCTTATAAAAGTCTTTGCTGTGGTTGTTAGGATGAAAATTTGATCTACTGTAAGAAGTTTTCTCTAAGCCCAGATTGAAACTCACTGAGCAGCTGACTTTGTGAAATCCACTGTTGGAAACGTCTGGCCAAAACACCCATTAAAATATTTTAAAAGATGAATTAAGAAATGCTATCGCTCGATGATTTTCGGCTTGGTTGGGGTCACTTTTTTTGTGATTTGGGAAAATCACCTCTGGTTAAAGTTAATTGGAATAACTCCGGTATCATATATTCTATTATATTCATTGGTGAGCATTCTTATGAGTATCATTTGAATATTTTTAGAATTCAACTTTTATGCTATCAGTTCCAGGTGCTTTCCGGTCCTTACTCAGCCAGCTTTTGACTTCTTCCTCTGAGAAAGGCCTGCCAAGAAGCTTATTATTTATGTCTGTAACAGCGTATTAAAATGTTGATAAAAGGAGAGTTTCAGGCGGGTTCAGTATGTTTTTTAAAATGGTTTTCTAAGTAAATGACATCGAGGTTAACACCGATTTTAAGTTTTGTCCCGTTTTAGCAGGTCATCTTGAAATCACTTGGATACACTTTTTGTAGTTCGGTTCGTCGTATCTTCTAGAGACCTAGCAGCGAAAATGATTTTCTTCGTTTCCTTTCGCATTCCTGATTAAACCATGGTTGTTTCTTAGTTTTAACTTTTTTTTTGGGAGTAGATTTGCGGAGTTCTTAATAGCTCGTTCAATATCTTCAATTCTTCCATCCGAAATCTAGCTCTTTACAAGGATGTGCTTGATAATTTTCCTTTTGGTTGTGATTCCATTTAAATTTCGGCAGCATATTTTATAAAATTTCCGATCCAGAGATCTCTGGGATGTTTAACTCAAAGGCAGTCACAATTCCTTTTCGCACTTCAAGCAAATGTGTTCTTTTCTGGTGGATAGATAGTGGGTAGTCTCGATGAACAACAATCCTAGCTTCCCTCAACGATTTAGATGCGCGTAGAATGTTGATTGCTGGCGATCCTTTTCCCAGTCGTACCAACAAATTGGGGCTTTCTGGTTTATTTGATCGCATAGCAATTATGTTATTTTCAGCTAAAGCTGATGAAGACTTTCCATGGGTGCGACAGATTGTTTGTATTTGGGCTTTGGGTTCAACAGAGTTTTCATTTTGTATGTGAAATATAAGATTTCCGTCGGTATCTCGCATTTGACTGGCTTCCATATTTTCTTCCAACAACTCACATCTATCTTCCAGAAACTTAACTTTTTCTGTTAAGATTTGGTTGCTATTTTGGAGCGATCTTATTTCGTCGTGCAATTTTTTCAAATCAGATAGTTTGACTACTTCTTGCAGCGTTTGTTTTATTACCATCAAATTTTCTCCTGCATAATTGACCTAATCATATCTGGATCCATGCAGACTTTTTACTTGAGGTTGATTTTTTTGGTGTTATTACTTGTGCTTTTCTTTTGTTCATCGGTGTATTTGACGTTTAAGGTTATAATTTCTACTTTGTTTTTTTTTTCAGATGCAAAATTGAAAGGAATAACTTACTGATTTTTCGATTCAAGTTTATTAAGTAGTAATTTACAATTCCATTGATGCACTTTCTGTATTTTTTGGATTTGTTTTATGATTTATAACTAAACATTTAATTAAAGAGTAATTTTTTAACACTTTGACTGATTAGCTAGCGTTGCCAAACTCAAAAACAGTTAATACAATCCTCTCTATAACAAAAGCCAGTTGGTTCGTTATTGTTGGTAAAAGCTTTTGGGTTCAATGTTTTTGGATACTGAACATGGATAATTAGAGCTTAGAATACAATCAAGCATCGAAATTACCGATTTAAAATTACCGATCCCAACCGGTAAAAAATTAAGCAGCAAACAAAAACGGCTATGTTCAATTTTAACTCATTTTAAGATTTGAAAATGATTATGTAGAGATGGTGTTGCTAATGGTTTAAAGAAAAATATGCTTATCGGAGACAAGCTCCAAAACAAATAATTTTACTGGAAATCAAAATTTAAAATAAAAAAAATCAACGGAAGTTAAGCACTTTTAAGGTCCAATCTTAATCCGTCCGTATTTCAGCAATCACTGAACCGACTTACACGGTTTATATGCTGTTGGCTAGAGTAAATGGCAAACTAGATCATGAAAACTATTTTTCTGGACAAATGCTCACAGTTTGGCTAAAAAACGACACCAAAGTTGCACTTCCGCAACTCGAAAAAAATTGGGCATAAAACAATTATTTTAAATATTTGGTCACACTACATTGTGCAGAAATATATTAATCAAAGTTTTTGCGAAAACTAAAGTGGAAATCTAAATTTTGGTGAAAAATAAAGTATATATAATTATAATAAAAAAAAGCTTTTATTTTAGTCAATAACTTACTTCCTTTACTTAAAAGGTTATTTATTTATTTATGACAAGAAGCCTTGAGTTTTTGATCTTTTTGTGGCCTTAAAATTAACAGTAAAATTACAATAATACAAATGTCAAATCCTAGATATGAAAAAAAATATCAAAACTAATAAATATGAATAATTGCTTTATTTTACTTTACTTAATTAACAAAAATAGAATGGAAATGTAAGGCTATATTGGGGCTCTGGAGATGATTGGTCATGGAGGAGATAAGTTCATTTAAATTTAAAATTTGTTTAAATTCAGCTGGCATTGTATTCAAAATTTTGGCAGCTAGGACGAAAAAAGACCTTCTCGTTTGCAATAGCAATGCTCTAGGCATATTTAAGTTTTTAGTACGTAGCGATGAAAAGAATGGCAGCTTTTCGAATAAATAAGGTGGCTTTTGTAAATGTATTAAATTAAAAGTATATTTACAAATCTCTATTACAAAATATGTCAAATTTTCTAAGAGAGTACACAAAACGGACACATGCATTAAAAGCTACATTTAACTTTTGCTTGCTGATTGAGTCCATACCAGCATAAAGGGGGATCCCATATGTTATAATTTGCACAAATAAAGTTTTAACTAACATAAGTCTAGTTGATTGTGGTATATAAAACGAAACTCTCCACAAGCGCCTAAGACAACCATAAATTGCACCAATGATTTTATTAACGTGATTATTCCATGTTAAATTTTTATTGAATATGAAACCCAAGTTTAGCACAGAAGGCTTGAAATGAATTATATTACCGTTGAGGTCAATTTTTGGAAAATATGACTCATCTAAACTTTTCCTACAAATAATAATGCTTTGAGATTTATCAGGGTTTATAATTAAGTTATTTTTGATGGTCCATTGATAAACACTTTTTTAATTCTTCTTTAATGCTAAAAACTAAATCTTCCAGTAGTTCTAATTGAAAAGATATATAAATTTGAAGATCATCCGCATAAAGATGACAAGAACTAAATTTTAATATGTCAACGGTATCATTTATGAACATACTGAAAAGGATTGGGTCCAATAAAGAGCCTTGTGGTATTCCTCGATACAATCGAACGGGACTAGAAATAATACATCCAATAGAAACAGCTTGTTGGCGATCACTTAAATAACTTTTAACTAACTCAATAGAGCATGAAGAAAAATCGTACTCTTTCCTCAGTTTATCAATGAGAACATTGTGATCAACTGACCCAAAGGCATTGGAAAAGTCTAATAATGTTAAAATTGTTACTTTATCTTGATCCATATCCATCCTTATGTCATCAGATACTTTCAAACTGAAGAAACACAACTGTGTTTTTTCCGAAAGCAAAGGAGACAACAAGTTAAAAGACTCCAGATAATAATTTATTTGGTTCAAAATGAGTTTTCTCCGACCCTTTGAAAGAAAAGGTAAAATGCTTATTGGTTCATAATTAGATAAATCCTGTAGACAACCCTTTTTAGGAATGAGAATTACTCTTGCAAGTTTCCAAGTATTTGGAAAAATAGACCTCATCAAACAGTCATTATAAATATTACATATATACCTGGAAGAAGCAAGCGAATAAATTTAGGAGAAATATACCTGGAAGAAGCAAGCGAATAAATTTAGGAGAAACTACATCAAAAGCCAAGGAGTTCGATTTAATTGAGAACAAAGCAAAAGTACAGTCTGCAACTAAAACAGTGTTAAAATGAAAAGATCCATCGTTGATTTGAGCTCTTCGACTAATATCAAGTGCATTTGTGCCTGGAAAAGCAAAAAAAATATTCAATTTATTATCAAAATCAAGATTAGCATTACACAAATTATTAGATGCATATAATTTTGGTGGAATTCTTAGAAACATCAAGAAGACTTAGCTTGCCTAATTGCTTTGACTGCAAGATTCCTACAAGCTTTGTACCTTTCCCAATCACTAATTGAGCGAGTATGCTTAAAAACACTATACAAAAAGTTTCGTTCACATAAAAGATTTTAAATTTTATTTGTCATCCAAGGACAACTTAAATTCGTATATTTTCTTTTACAGTCACCGAATAGCTTCCGAACCGATAGCATCGTTGAGTATAGTGTGATTTTCTTTTGTGCCTTGTGTATACACCGGTATCTCCCGTCATACCGTTTTTTTTTTCTTATCGAATTTATTTCTCATTGCGAATACACACGAGTGTAATATATAAAGTGTAAGAATGGCCACGGGCTGGGGGGATCCCGCTTCAGGCATTTACCGATTAATGTGGAATCTATCTCGCTGACCCAACCGAATAAAAAATATAAAGCCAACCCTACTCCCTTGTACAATTACCCTGACCTTTAAACAACAACCAATACTAAAAATCCCAAGTTCATAGTGATCTCTCTAAAATCAAGTGAAAATCCTATATCGTCACTCAGCCCATTCCTTTTAAAGAAAGCTATTGCCAATATCAGTAAGGAATATGAGCAGATAACACAATTACGTGATGGAAAACTTCTCATATTGGTTAAATCGCAAAAAGCCACAGAAACCTTCCTGAAAGTAAATAACCTTGCAAACATGTGCCCTGTTTTGGTAAAACTTCACGATAAATTGAACGAGTCCAAAGGTATTGCGTATGCCCCTTGTTTGATCAACGTTTCTGAGAATGAAATAATCACAGAAATGAAATCACAAGGTGTCACTGATATTTATAAGTTCACCAAAAACGAAGATGGCAAACAAAAAGCAACTGGTCTTATGCTATTTACTTTTGATCTATATCACACTCCTAAATCAGTAGATATTGGTTTCTATAAAGCTAAAGTAACTGAATATATACCAAACCCAATGCGCTGTCGAAACTGCCAACTCCTTGGTCATACGAGCAAACGATGTAGTGGTGAAATTAAATGTGAATCATGTTGTCTTCCTGCTCATACTCCCGAACAATGCATTCGTGTAATGTGCGCAAAATGTTTTCTTGCTCACCCCTCCTCCTCTAAAAGCTGTCCCGCCTATAAACAAGCCAAAGAGATTCTAACAATTAAAACACAAAAGAAATGCACAATGAGTGAAGCTAAAAAGATCCACAAAGAGCAAAATGCAACTCCTTTCCAATTTTCTTCTTCTTCAGAATCATTTTCTGAAAAAGTAAAACAAATTCTTCCATTAAATACCCAACCTCCAAAAAATATTAGCGAACAAAATACCACAAACACAAAGACAATTAAAAAACTACTCCAAAAACAACAAGTATCCAAGCAAGCAATCCTTTAATCACATCTGAAAAATTATCAACAAATACAAATTTAATTACCACCGCTTTAACTCCTACCAAAACAAACAATTCTTCAAATATTTCAAATACCTCAAAACTCCCGCAACCTACCTCAAATAACACACCTACTTCTTCCACCAAAACAAACAGCGCTTTAAACACTTTAAATGCCTCAACAATATCGCAACCTAATTCAAATAACTTTTCTGAAACTCAAATAAATTCTTCAAATTTAACTTCTAAAGCAAACTTCTCTCCTTTATCACAACTTACTCAAAATTTGATTGATAAAAATCTATATTTCGAGGAAGATACAAGTAGCCACAAACAAACGTGTATAAATTCACACATTTTGACAATAGTAATTGAAATACACCTCGAGATTAAATTCACTATACTATCGATTTACATACACCCGAATCAAGCTTTCTCTTTAAACGACATTGAAAATATAATGATGCAAATAAATACTCCAATCATAACAACTGGTGACGTTAACTCCTGGAGTGTTTTATGGGGCTCACCTATCACTAATGGGAGAGGTGCCATCTTGGAAAGATTTTTAATGAATTCTAACCAGATAATTCTTAACGACGGCTCCCCGACACATTTTTCTACACACAAAACCTTCACGCATATCGACATTACCACCTGCTCCCCATAACTATACCTAAAAATCTCATTAATAATATTACAAGAGCTATTCGACTTACCGCAAATTATTCAATACCCCAAAGTTCCCTCAAAGCTCCAAATCGCACTGTATGCTGGTGGAATTCAGAACTCAACATCTTGCGAAAAATCAAAAATAAAGCTTGGAAGCACTTCAAAAAATATCCTGTACAGGAAAACCTAATTAGGTTTAAAAAATCAAATGCTAAATTCCGTAGAGAAGTTAAAAGACCAATAAGTTTAAGGAAATAACATCCTCCCTACCTCACTATGTCTGCATTATAATTCCATGTCTTTATCACCTCAATCCAAATACATCGAAACAAAAATTTCATTAATTGAACTTGAAAGTTGTTTCACCAAATTGAAAGGCAATACACCCAGAAGAGACGGGATATCATACCCTATGCTTAAGAACCTCCCTCCTAAAGCTAAGGCTAGACTTCTGCAACTCTACAATAAGATTCTCGTTCCACAAAACTGGAAACTAGCAACTATCCTCCCTCTACCCACACCAAAAAAAGCTAACAAAATGGTAAATGGTTTTCGGCCTATATCGCTTATTCCTTGCGCTTCAAAAGTTATGGAAAAAATAGTTGCCAAAAGACTTCTGTGGTTTATGGAATCCAGAAATCAACTTAGCTCCAGCCAAGTAGCTTTCAAAGCCAATAGAGGATGTTCCGACGCCCTCCTCCACATCGACTTCTACATAACAAAAGCATTGTCTGCTTACAATCACGTAACAATCCTGTCTTTAGACTTTGAAAAGGCTTTTGACAGAATTGGTGTTCATCAAGTCTTAGACAAAATTAAAGCTGTTGGTATCCTTCTTAACAAATAGAAGAATTTGTGTTAAAACCAATAACTGTTTTTCAAACTCATACTCACTGCACAATGGTATTCCGCAAGGATCTCCATTATCTGTGGTGTTATTTTTAATTGCTTTTGACGAAGTAAGTAAGATCATGTCAAATTACTCGGAACTGGATCACTGCATTTATGCAGATGACGTTTATATTTTATGTAGGCACAATAGCCTCGTTGAACAACAAACTCTATTTTCAAAAGTACTTGCAGATATTATTATGGTCTTCCTATTCCGGAGCTAAATTATCAGTAGATAAATGCAAAACACTATGTGTGTCGTAAAACATCTTGTAAAAATATATCTTTCAGTTTCATTAATTTAAAAATAGAAAATGTAAATATGTTAAATATACTAGGTGTAACTTTTAACGTTAGATATAATTTCAAGCACCACTGTATTGATCTTAAAAAAAGCCTAACTGCAAGGGCAAACATTGTAAACTATTTAGCATGTAAAAATCGAATGCTCATGTGAACTCTTTATGTAATGTAACAAGATCTCTCGTTCTTAGCAAAATAGATTATGGTCTACTCATATACCGCAACTCTCCTAAATCTACATTGAACTTAATCAAAAGTCCTTATAATCAAGCAGCGCGTAGAACCTTAAATGCTTTCCCTACCAGCCCAATACTCAACATAATGGAGGAACCCGGTCTTCCTTCATTGGAAGAACGTGTATTAGAAACCAGAGCTAAGCTTTACATAAAGCTTTCATTTAGCCAACACTCAATCATAAATGCAGACGTGTCAACATTAAAAAAAGCAAAACATTTGAAACGAATACCATCAGCTTTATCAATTGGTTTGTCAACAGCTAACTCAATGGACTTTCCTGTCATAAAAGACATAAAATATTTCCCGCAGTTCCCACCATGGTGTATTATGGAATCCTCCTTCATCATGGAAATGGCAGAACATGTAAAAAATAACACCTCTAACCACATATACCGCCTATTTTCCACGAAATTGTGGATAAAAAAAAAAACTTAAAAAAATTGATATTTTAAATTTATATTATTGTAATTATGTAGTTATCTTGAATGTTAGAAATAAATAATTTTAAATAATAAAAAGAAAATACCCTATTTTTAATATATTTTTTTTTTTAAAGTATGTTTTTTTTAACAATAATTGCGATGTAGAGCTACAAAAAAGTCTCACAGATTCCAACGCTCATTGTATAAAAAATTTTGACATTAACTATTTCTTAACCTATGTACAAAATTATAGCTGCAGCTTTTTGCAGGTTTTTAAAATATATGTAATTTGTTAAAAAACAAAAGGCACGACTGGGTCTCACAAACTTACTCTTGTGTCAAGTTACCAAGAGCTAAAAAGAACCTGCCACGATATTATTTTATATGAAATTATTTCTTAAATTTTTTAAAATAATTCAATAAGAAATAATTAAAAAAAACAATAAAAACAAATAACTTTGAAAATCACTTAATGACAAACGAGAATTTTCCGAGAAAATCGTGGTATCTAGTAATTATTAAATATTACACTATATTTTTTTTTTGTTTTTCAAAATCGTAGGTCCAGTTTTCGAAAAAATCGATTTTTTTTAAACAATTTTTTTTAAATATTTTTTTTTCAAAATTTTGGAGAATGATAATTTTAGCTAATTAATAATTTTCATCCGAAAAATTCAATTAAAAAAAAAAAATGGCTAATTAATCTAATTTTTGAAGAAACGTCATTAAAAATTAAGTACGCCATTATTGTTTGGCTATCTAGGTCTTCTTAGAAATAAACTTTTGTAAAAATCCACTCAGTCGTTCACGAGAAAGTCAAAATTAAAAAAACCGTTGTATGGCAGGTACCGTCAAAACTGCTCCTAAAGATATATGGTTCATGCCATCTGAAAGGCATTTAGTTTCGTATCACTTATGTCAAATTTTATGAAAATCGTTAGAGCCGTTTTCGATAAAAACGAGTTTTTAAAGTAAATTTTTGTCCGTGTACATTTGAGTAATTTCTTTTCTTTAGGGAACTGAAAAGATTAAATTGTTGTTATGTTGGTAGATAACACTTTGTTTTCTTTATCTAAATCAGTGAAGACTGCTTTCACTTTATAAGCATATGTCCAATTTTTGGACATAAGAGGGTCGCGTATTTTGGAAAATTTACTCTCTCAATGCAGGAGACAATATAAATATTGGATGGACCGGACTGGCAAAACGTCGCGTATATTGGAAAATTTACTCTCTCAATGGAGGAGACAATACAAATATTGGATGGACCGGACTGGCAAAACCTTTCTAACTATCTGAAGGAAATTTGCAGATTTAGGAAACTGATCATGACAGAATATGATTAATCTACATTAGGTATAACTACAAGCATACATACATACATTAAAAATAAAAATCAAAAATATCAAATGAAAAGAGAAAGTTAAAATAACAGCATCTTTAAATTCAAGAAATTAAAGTTGTTAGTCGAGCTGGAATTTCTTACTTACTTACTTACTTCATTGAAAAACCGCCCGCTTCCATGCCCCTTTTTACTTGCGGTTATAGGTTCTATAAGGCAAGTTATGAATTCATGGAAAAAAAAGTTTTGAGATAACAATGAAACATGGCATTACGATGATAGCGATCTCGAAAAAAGCTGTTCTGGCAATTCTGTCATTCGCAGCTGCAGCCTAAACGGTTGGACCGATTTCTTTTAAACTTGGCTATGGAAAAACTTGCTCTAACTCGAAAACGGCTCTAACGGTTTTGATAAAACTTAACATGAGTGACTTGCCACTAAAGTCCTTTTAGAATTGTGTGTTGTGTTGATGGGGACACACGCATAAGAAAACGCTCCGCTTAAAAGTATTCTTTACTCGTTTAATCTTGAGTTAAAGTTTTTTATTTCCACCTAATTTAAATAGTTAACTTTATTTCTTTCATCTGTTGGCATAATAAAGTGAAAATGAAGTGCGGAATGTGCAATTTAAAAATTGAAAGACAAGATCTTAAGATTCAGTGCATAAGTTGTAAGGTGTTTTATCATGGAAAGTGCGCCAAAAAGGAAAAAAGAGAAATAGAATACTATGAAAAAAATGTTCAAGGGTATAAGTGCGGTAGTTGTGTTGCTCAACGGAGAAAGTCAAATTTGGGAGACGTTCCCATTACCTCATCACCAACTGCAAACATGATTTCATCTAAGAGCAATGTACCTTCTACCTCTGACACATGTATGATCGCTAAAAACAAGGAAATGGTTTTTGCATCTGAAGTTTCTCAAACAACTATTTGTCCATCACTTGCAATGATGAATTCTGCTCACCACGATGACAACACTGTTGTTCATCAAACAATAACTTTGCAAATGCTGTACACCGAAATTATGCAGCTCAAACAAGTTAATACTGAAGCACTTACTAAAATCAAATCTCTTCAAGAAAGCAATGCATCTCTTAATAAGCGAGTTGACGACCTGGAGGCGAAACTAAATGTATTGGAGCAGAAGGGGAAACAGTGTTCCGTTGATATTGTTGGCATCCCAGACGTTGACCATTCTAACGTAAATGAGAGAGTCAATAAATTACTAACGGCTGTTATTGGTGAAGAAATTAACTCAGGCGACATTCAGTCATGCTTTGTTAAGAACATTCAAGCTAGAAATAAAAACACCGCTTTTAGCAACATCGTATGCGTGAAGTTCTCAACATTGTTGCAGAAGAACAACGTAATGAATAAAATGCGTGAAAAAAAGAGAACCATTTCATCAAACATGCTCGATAACGAAGGGAGCAGCAGCAACAACAGTAGCAGCAATAAAATCTACATCAACGATTGTTTAACCAGATATACTAGGTATTTATTAAAAATGGCAAATGAACTTAAACATAAAAATGAATGTAAGTTTGTTTGGGTTAGAGACTCAACTGTTTGTATTAGAAGAAAAGAAGGGGATAAGGTTATTAAGATTAAATCATTAGAGGATATTTATAATTTCAAGTTAACGTAAATAATTTATTTTAAAATCATGAATAGTATTAATGTATCTACATATTCTCAAAATGATTCGAGTAATAATGATAGTTTTTTCTCTTCTTATTCTGAAAATGTTAATTGTTTTTGTAAAGAGCATCAATGTAATGAGCAAATTTCCGGTTTTTCTGTTATTCATCAAAACATTCGTAGCATGCGAACTAATTTTAATACTTTTCTCTCTCATCTCGCACCTCTTAATCATTTACCAGATTTAATTTTTCTTACTGAAATTTGGATATTTGAAAATGAAATTGCATTATATGATATAATTCCACACTACGCTTTTGAAGCGGCATGTAATGAAACTTATGCTGCTGGTGGCGTCGCGGTCTATTATAATACTAATGTGAAAGGCTGTAAAGTTAATAAATACAAATTTGAAAGTTCAGATATATTAAGCGTTAATTGCGAAATTTCTGGTGTAAATTATTGTTTTATCTGTGTATACAGACTACATAAGTGTACAGTAGGGTGCTTTTTGGCTGAATTGTCGAAGTTTTTGGATGGCCAAAAATTTAAAAACATAATTATGTTGGGTGATTTTAATATAAACATCCTTTGTGATTCACCAGACGTTGATAATTATCTAGCTGCGTTCTCATCATTTGGTTTTGAGTCTATGATAAATGAACCGACAAGATTGAATTCTTGTTTAGATCATGTTTTTATAAGATTTCACAGAAACATTTCTATTGATAGTAAGACAATTGTTCTAGATTTAAAGATAACCGATCATTGTTTAACGGGTATTCAACTAAGTTGTTGTCGGGTTAGAGAAAATAAATTCGAAGATTTTGAATTTCAAAAAATAGATTTTGTTGGACTAAGAGCAAGTCTTAATCTTGAGTTTTGGGATGATGTTTATTCTGCGATCGATCCAACAGTTGCATTTAGTTTGTTTATTAATAAATTGCAACATCATATAAATAACTGTAGCCAGAAAATATGTAAACGGAACAACAAATTTAAATGTCTTGAGCAATGGATGACTCCGTCGTTACTTAAAAAAATTAAGAAGAAAAATAAAATTTCCTTTATTATTAAGAATCATTCTAGTAATCAGCGGTTAAAGAAATATTACAATAAATTATGTAAAGAAGTAAAAATTGAAATTCCACTTTCTAAGAATGCTTATTTTAGTAGTAAATTAGCAAGGAACATTGGCAACTCTAAAGCAGAATGGCGAGTTGTTAATGAAATACTCAATAAAAATAAACCTCACACAGATATATGTATTCAAAATCACAACGTAACTGTTACTGACTCCTTAGAGGTTGCTAATTTGTTTAATAACTTTTTTGTTGGTGTTGGTTCAAATAATGGATTTTCAAATGTTGCTAATCCTTCACTTATTTGTGAGAATGTTTTAGTACAAGACGATATACAATGTGAAAGTTTTTACTTTGAACAATTTCGCGCGCTTGAGATAACAAAAATTATTATGTCACTAAAAACATCTAATTCATCATCTACTGATAATATTTCAAGTTTCATATTGAAACACATTGCGTTTCATGTTTCTGATGTTCTTTGTTACATTTTCAACTACTGTGTTCAAGAAGGAGTTTTTCCTGAAAATTTGAAAACTGCTGTAGTTCTACCTTTGTATAAAAAAGGTGATACAACGTCATTAAATAACTATCGTCCTATTTCAATATTATCCGTTTTTTCCAAAGTTATTGAGAAAGGCATCAAATCTAGAATACTATGTTTTTTGGACAGAAATCGTTTTTTTAGTGACAGCCAATATGGGTTTAGAAGTGGAAAATCGACGGAAAGTGCTTTATTAAAATTATCTGGTGAAATATATAACAGCTTAAATAATTCTCAAATTCCATCAACATTATTTATTGATATAAGCAAAGCTTTCGATATGGTAGACCATACCATGTTACTTAATAAGCTTTATAAAGCGGGTTTTAGGGGCTCCATTTATAATTGGTTTTCTTCCTACTTATCGAATCGAAAGCAAGTTGTGAAAATAAAAAATGCTTTCAGTTCACAGAATTTTTTAAATATGGGTGTTCCTCAAGGATCAGTTTTGGGACCAATTCTGTTTCTGATCTATGTTAACTCTTTGTTTTTACAACCATTTAAAGGTAAAATTACGGCATTTGCTGATGACACATCTTTTCTTTATTCCAATACCAATTTGATTGATATGTTTGCTGATGTCAATACTGACTTAGACATAGTTAGAAGATGGTTTAATTATCATAAACTAATAATAAGCAACAAAACTAAGTTCATGGTATTTAATATCAAAGGTAAAGTTTTCGAAGAATTATTACCTTTATATTATCATTCACCAACGTGTAGTCGATTTGTTTTGGGAGACATGGCTTTCAATAGTCAACATAATTGCACTGATAATTGTTTTTTGATTGAACGTGTTGACACCTTTAAATATTTAGGTATTATTTTAGACAAAAAACTATGTTGGAAAGATCATACAACCTATTTGAAAAAGTATCTTAACGGAGTTGTAAGACAATTGTTCCACCTTAGTATGTACTGCAATTTACCTGTTTTAAAACTTGTTTACAATGGTTTATTAAAATCGAAACTGCAATATGGAATTTCTTGTTGGGGTGGTACTTATGTCAATAAAGTAGAACCCTTGTTAATAAAGCAAAAGCACGCAATAAGAATAATTTGTAAAACTAATAAAAGGACTCCTAGCTTTGAACTGTTCAAACGTCTCGAATTTCTTCCTCTAAGGCACCTTTACTGCTACAAAGTCTTAAAAATATTCTTCATGAATTCCGGTTATTACGCAACTAGAGTGCAAGATAATTATAGCTTGCGGAACAACACCAGACACTTCGTAAACATACCAATCATCAAAAAAACCCATTTTTCACATTTTTATTATGTTACTGCTCCTCGCTTGTTTAATAGATTACCAATGAAACTGAGGTGTGAGAGAGTGAAAACAGTTTTTTTAAATGATGTAAAAAAGTGGCTTTTTTCATTTAACCACTCTGACATTGACGCTCTATTATGTCCAATGATATAACTTATTCTTTTAAAAATATGTTCTTGTAAATAAATATTTCGTTTCCTTATTTAAACTTCTATTGTTTCCCCATCAATAGAACTATTTGCTTGAATTTAAATAAACTTGATAAGTACTTTCATCACTGCCTTTTTAGACAAAAGATTGTACTCAGCTATTTCTTTTAAATTAACTTTAAGCGTACTTATGTTAAAATTTGATTTAAATTATTTTTATGAATTATTTTTTATACGTTTAAGGATATTTATATGAAATAAAGTAAATTTACAAAAAAAAAAAAAAAAAAAAAAAAAAAGACTGTTGAAACCGTTATTCTTAAAAAAAATAGTTTAAACGGTGCCTGCCATATAGCGGTTTTCTTAAATTTAGATTTTCTCGTTAATGGCTTAGCGGATCTTAACTATTTTTTATTTCTAAAAAGACCTAGGTACGCCTTTAGTGCTATTAATTTGTTAAAAGTGGCATACTCAAATTTTTCATAAAAATATTTTAAGAAAGTAGTTTGAAAAAATCGATATTTTCAAAAACTGGTGGTACAATTTTGGTAAAAAAAATATTCTAAATACATTTTATTATTTAATAATAACTGGCATACCATGATTTTCTCGGAAAACTCTGGTTTGTTCTAAATTGATTTTCAAAGTTATTTACTTTTTTTTATTATTATTTTTTATTTGATTATTTGAAAGAATTTAAGAAATGATTTCATATAAAATAATTTCGTGGAAGGTTTTTTTAAGCTCTTATGTAACTTGCCACAAGAGCAAGTTTGTGTGACCCAGTGGTGCTTTTTATTTATGTAGATATCAATGAAAGTTTTTATTTTTAACTGGTTTGTATGATTACACACTGCAGTTAGACTGTGTAGCTTGCGCTCCATAATTCAATTTACATTGAGAAGTGGTTGCAGGGACTCAGCAGATTTCTGGAGAATGACAGGAGGAATAAATGGAAACGAAGTAACTACTAAAATTGTTCAAATTTCCTTGGATGATTTAAAGTAGCATTTTCATGAACTTCTTTGCTCGCCGTCCATGGTAGGAGAATGGAATTATGAAAACCATATAAGATGGACACTATTTTAGATGGGGAAAATAGAATCACAGAGGTTGAAATAATATTGCAATCACTTAAGGATCGCAAATCAGCAGGAGCCAATGGTACACTCCGTGTCACTTGATTAAGGACAGGCAGTTTTCTATTTTCATTTTGCGATATTTTTCGAACCTCTCGGTATTTTGGGAAAAACCAAATGCACAATGAACGAAGGATTTATTATGTTAATATTGTAAAAAAAATTTGGATTATGTTGATAATTGCAACATTTATGAGGCTTTTCCCAAAAAGGTCATAAAATGTATCTGCTTTTTTTGTTTCACTTGATTAAGGACAGTAGACAAATGTACCTGTTTCAAGCTTAAAAAACAATTAAACAGTAAAATTTTTCGATGTTCCGACGCCCTCCTCCACATCGACTTCTACATAACAAAAGCATTGTCTGCTTACAATCACGTAACAATCCTGTCTTTAGACTTTGAAAAGGCTTTTGACAGAATTGGTGTTCATCAAGTCTTAGACAAAATTAAAGCTGTTGGTATCCTTCTTAACAAATAGAAGAATTTGTGTTAAAACCAATAACTGTTTTTCAAACTCATACTCACTGCACAATGGTATTCCGCAAGGATCTCCATTATCTGTGGTGTTATTTTTAATTGCTTTTGACGAAGTAAGTAAGATCATGTCAAATTACTCGGAACTGGATCACTGCATTTATGCAGATGACGTTTATATTTTATGTAGGCACAATAGCCTCGTTGAACAACAAACTCTATTTTCAAAAGTACTTGCAGATATTATTATGGTCTTCCTATTCCGGAGCTAAATTATCAGTAGATAAATGCAAAACACTATGTGTGTCGTAAAACATCTTGTAAAAATATATCTTTCAGTTTCATTAATTTAAAAATAGAAAATGTAAATATGTTAAATATACTAGGTGTAACTTTTAACGTTAGATATAATTTCAAGCACCACTGTATTGATCTTAAAAAAAGCCTAACTGCAAGGGCAAACATTGTAAACTATTTAGCATGTAAAAATCGAATGCTCATGTGAACTCTTTATGTAATGTAACAAGATCTCTCGTTCTTAGCAAAATAGATTATGGTCTACTCATATACCGCAACTCTCCTAAATCTACATTGAACTTAATCAAAAGTCCTTATAATCAAGCAGCGCGTAGAACCTTAAATGCTTTCCCTACCAGCCCAATACTCAACATAATGGCGGAAGCCGGTCTTCCTTCATTGGAAGAACGTGTATTAGAAACCAGAGCTAAGCTTTACATAAAGCTTTCATTTAGCCAACACTCAATCATAAATGCAGACGTGTCAACATTAAAAAAAGCAAAACATTTGAAACGAATACCATCAGCTTTATCAATTGGTTTGTCAACAGCTAACTCAATGGACTTTCCTGTCATAAAAGACATAAAATATTTCCCGCAGTTCCCACCATGGTGTATTATGGAATCCTCCTTCATCATGGAAATGGCAGAACATGTAAAAAATAACACCTCTAACCACATATACCGCCTATTTTCCACGAAATTGTGGATAAAAAAAAAAACTTAAAAAAATTGATATTTTAAATTTATATTATTGTAATTATGTAGTTATCTTGAATGTTAGAAATAAATAATTTTAAATAATAAAAAGAAAATACCCTATTTTTAATATATTTTTTTTTTTAAAGTATGTTTTTTTTAACAATAATTGCGATGTAGAGCTACAAAAAAGTCTCACAGATTCCAACGCTCATTGTATAAAAAATTTTGACATTAACTATTTCTTAACCTATGTACAAAATTATAGCTGCAGCTTTTTGCAGGTTTTTAAAATATATGTAATTTGTTAAAAAACAAAAGGCACGACTGGGTCTCACAAACTTACTCTTGTGTCAAGTTACCAAGAGCTAAAAAGAACCTGCCACGATATTATTTTATATGAAATTATTTCTTAAATTTTTTAAAATAATTCAATAAGAAATAATTAAAAAAAACAATAAAAACAAATAACTTTGAAAATCACTTAATGACAAACGAGAATTTTCCGAGAAAATCGTGGTATCTAGTAATTATTAAATATTACACTATATTTTTTTTTTTTTTTTCAAAATCGTAGGTCCAGTTTTCGAAAAAATCGATTTTTTTTAAACAATTTTTTTTAAATATTTTTTTTTCAAAATTTTGGAGAATGATAATTTTAGCTAATTAATAATTTTCATCCGAAAAATTCAATTAAAAAAAAAAAATGGCTAATTAATCTAATTTTTGAAGAAACGTCATTAAAAATTAAGTACGCCATTATTGTTTGGCTATCTAGGTCTTCTTAGAAATAAACTTTTGTAAAAATCCACTCAGTCGTTCACGAGAAAGTCAAAATTAAAAAAACCGTTGTATGGCAGGTACCGTCAAAACTGCTCCTAAAGATATATGGTTCATGCCATCTGAAAGGCATTTAGTTTCGTATCACTTATGTCAAATTTTATGAAAATCGTTAGAGCCGTTTTCGATAAAAACGAGTTTTTAAAGTAAATTTTTGTCCGTGTACATTTGAGTAATTTCTTTTCTTTAGGGAACTGAAAAGATTAAATTGTTGTTATGTTGGTAGATAACACTTTGTTTTCTTTATCTAAATCAGTGAAGACTGCTTTCACTTTATAAGCATATGTCCAATTTTTGGACATAAGAGGGTCGCGTATTTTGGAAAATTTACTCTCTCAATGCAGGAGACAATATAAATATTGGATGGACCGGACTGGCAAAACGTCGCGTATATTGGAAAATTTACTCTCTCAATGGAGGAGACAATACAAATATTGGATGGACCGGACTGGCAAAACCTTTCTAACTATCTGAAGGAAATTTGCAGATTTAGGAAACTGATCATGACAGAATATGATTAATCTACATTAGGTATAACTACAAGCATACATACATACATTAAAAATAAAAATCAAAAATATCAAATGAAAAGAGAAAGTTAAAATAACAGCATCTTTAAATTCAAGAAATTAAAGTTGTTAGTCGAGCTGGAATTTCTTACTTACTTACTTACTTCATTGAAAAACCGCCCGCTTCCATGCCCCTTTTTACTTGCGGTTATAGGTTCTATAAGGCAAGTTATGAATTCATGGAAAAAAAAGTTTTGAGATAACAATGAAACATGGCATTACGATGATAGCGATCTCGAAAAAAGCTGTTCTGGCAATTCTGTCATTCGCAGCTGCAGCCTAAACGGTTGGACCGATTTCTTTTAAACTTGGCTATGGAAAAACTTGCTCTAACTCGAAAACGGCTCTAACGGTTTTGATAAAACTTAACATGAGTGACTTGCCACTAAAGTCCTTTTAGACTGTTGAAACCGTTATTCTTAAAAAAAATAGTTTAAACGGTGCCTGCCATATAGCGGTTTTCTTAAATTTAGATTTTCTCGTTAATGGCTTAGCGGATCTTAACTATTTTTTATTTCTAAAAAGACCTAGGTACGCCTTTAGTGCTATTAATTTGTTAAAAGTGGCATACTCAAATTTTTCATAAAAATATTTTAAGAAAGTAGTTTGAAAAAATCGATATTTTCAAAAACTGGTGGTACAATTTTGGTAAAAAAAATATTCTAAATACATTTTATTATTTAATAATAACTGGCATACCATGATTTTCTCGGAAAACTCTGGTTTGTTCTAAATTGATTTTCAAAGTTATTTACTTTTTTTTATTATTATTTTTTATTTGATTATTTGAAAGAATTTAAGAAATGATTTCATATAAAATAATTTCGTGGAAGGTTTTTTTAAGCTCTTATGTAACTTGCCACAAGAGCAAGTTTGTGTGACCCAGTGGTGCTTTTTATTTATGTAGATATCAATGAAAGTTTTTTTTTTTAACTGGTTTGTATGATTACACACTGCAGTTAGACTGTGTAGCTTGCGCTCCATAATTCAATTTACATTGAGAAGTGGTTGCAGGGACTCAGCAGATTTCTGGAGAATGACAGGAGGAATAAATGGAAACGAAGTAACTACTAAAATTGTTCAAATTTCCTTGGATGATTTAAAGTAGCATTTTCATGAACTTCTTTGCTCGCCGTCCATGGTAGGAGAATGGAATTATGAAAACCATATAAGATGGACACTATTTTAGATGGGGAAAATAGAATCACAGAGGTTGAAATAATATTGCAATCACTTAAGGATCGCAAATCAGCAGGAGCCAATGGTACACTCCGTGTCACTTGATTAAGGACAGGCAGTTTTCTATTTTCATTTTGCGATATTTTTCGAACCTCTCGGTATTTTGGGAAAAACCAAATGCACAATGAACGAAGGATTTATTATGTTAATATTGTAAAAAAAATTTGGATTATGTTGATAATTGCAACATTTATGAGGCTTTTCCCAAAAAGGTCATAAAATGTATCTGCTTTTTTTGTTTCACTTGATTAAGGACAGTAGACAAATGTACCTGTTTCAAGCTTAAAAAACAATTAAACAGTAAAATTTTTCGATGTTCCGACGCCCTCCTCCACATCGACTTCTACATAACAAAAGCATTGTCTGCTTACAATCACGTAACAATCCTGTCTTTAGACTTTGAAAAGGCTTTTGACAGAATTGGTGTTCATCAAGTCTTAGACAAAATTAAAGCTGTTGGTATCCTTCTTAACAAATAGAAGAATTTGTGTTAAAACCAATAACTGTTTTTCAAACTCATACTCACTGCACAATGGTATTCCGCAAGGATCTCCATTATCTGTGGTGTTATTTTTAATTGCTTTTGACGAAGTAAGTAAGATCATGTCAAATTACTCGGAACTGGATCACTGCATTTATGCAGGTGACGTTTATATTTTATGTAGGCACAATAGCCTCGTTGAACAACAAACTCTATTTTCAAAAGTACTTGCAGATATTATTATGGTCTTCCTATTCCGGAGCTAAATTATCAGTAGATAAATGCAAAACACTATGTGTGTCGTAAAACATCTTGTAAAAATATATCTTTCAGTTTCATTAATTTAAAAATAGAAAATGTAAATATGTTAAATATACTAGGTGTAACTTTTAACGTTAGATATAATTTCAAGCACCACTGTATTGATCTTAAAAAAAGCCTAACTGCAAGGGCAAACATTGTAAACTATTTAGCATGTAAAAATCGAATGCTCATGTGAACTCTTTATGTAATGTAACAAGATCTCTCGTTCTTAGCAAAATAGATTATGGTCTACTCATATACCGCAACTCTCCTAAATCTACATTGAACTTAATCAAAAGTCCTTATAATCAAGCAGCGCGTAGAACCTTAAATGCTTTCCCTACCAGCCCAATACTCAACATAATGGCGGAAGCCGGTCTTCCTTCATTGGAAGAACGTGTATTAGAAACCAGAGCTAAGCTTTACATAAAGCTTTCATTTAGCCAACACTCAATCATAAATGCAGACGTGTCAACATTAAAAAAAGCAAAACATTTGAAACGAATACCATCAGCTTTATCAATTGGTTTGTCAACAGCTAACTCAATGGACTTTCCTGTCATAAAAGACATAAAATATTTCCCGCAGTTCCCACCATGGTGTATTATGGAATCCTCCTTCATCATGGAAATGGCAGAACATGTAAAAAATAACACCTCTAACCACATATACCGCCTATTTTCCACGAAATTGTGGATAAAAAAAAAACTTAAAAAAATTGATATTTTAAATTTATATTATTGTAATTATGTAGTTATCTTGAATGTTAGAAATAAATAATTTTAAATAATAAAAAGAAAATACCCTATTTTTAATATATTTTTTTTTTTAAAGTATGTTTTTTTTAACAATAATTGCGATGTAGAGCTACAAAAAAGTCTCACAGATTCCAACGCTCATTGTATAAAAAATTTTGACATTAACTATTTCTTAACCTATGTACAAAATTATAGCTGCAGCTTTTTGCAGGTTTTTAAAATATATGTAATTTGTTAAAAAACAAAAGGCACGACTGGGTCTCACAAACTTACTCTTGTGTCAAGTTACCAAGAGCTAAAAAGAACCTGCCACGATATTATTTTATATGAAATTATTTCTTAAATTTTTTAAAATAATTCAATAAGAAATAATTAAAAAAAACAATAAAAACAAATAACTTTGAAAATCACTTAATGACAAACGAGAATTTTCCGAGAAAATCGTGGTATCTAGTAATTATTAAATATTACACTATATTTTTTTTTTGTTTTTCAAAATCGTAGGTCCAGTTTTCGAAAAAATCGATTTTTTTTAAACAATTTTTTTTAAATATTTTTTTTTCAAAATTTTGGAGAATGATAATTTTAGCTAATTAATAATTTTCATCCGAAAAATTCAATTTAAAAAAAAAAATGGCTAATTAATCTAATTTTTGAAGAAACGTCATTAAAAATTAAGTACGCCATTATTGTTTGGCTATCTAGGTCTTCTTAGAAATAAACTTTTGTAAAAATCCACTCAGTCGTTCACGAGAAAGTCAAAATTAAAAAAACCGTTGTATGGCAGGTACCGTCAAAACTGCTCCTAAAGATATATGGTTCATGCCATCTGAAAGGCATTTAGTTTCGTATCACTTATGTCAAATTTTATGAAAATCGTTAGAGCCGTTTTCGATAAAAACGAGTTTTTAAAGTAAATTTTTGTCCGTGTACATTTGAGTAATTTCTTTTCTTTAGGGAACTGAAAAGATTAAATTGTTGTTATGTTGGTAGATAACACTTTGTTTTCTTTATCTAAATCAGTGAAGACTGCTTTCACTTTATAAGCATATGTCCAATTTTTGGACATAAGAGGGTCGCGTATTTTGGAAAATTTACTCTCTCAATGCAGGAGACAATATAAATATTGGATGGACCGGACTGGCAAAACGTCGCGTATATTGGAAAATTTACTCTCTCAATGGAGGAGACAATACAAATATTGGATGGACCGGACTGGCAAAACCTTTCTAACTATCTGAAGGAAATTTGCAGATTTAGGAAACTGATCATGACAGAATATGATTAATCTACATTAGGTATAACTACAAGCATACATACATACATTAAAAATAAAAATCAAAAATATCAAATGAAAAGAGAAAGTTAAAATAACAGCATCTTTAAATTCAAGAAATTAAAGTTGTTAGTCGAGCTGGAATTTCTTACTTACTTACTTACTTCATTGAAAAACCGCCCGCTTCCATGCCCCTTTTTACTTGCGGTTATAGGTTCTATAAGGCAAGTTATGAATTCATGGAAAAAAAAGTTTTGAGATAACAATGAAACATGGCATTACGATGATAGCGATCTCGAAAAAAGCTGTTCTGGCAATTCTGTCATTCGCAGCTGCAGCCTAAACGGTTGGACCGATTTCTTTTAAACTTGGCTATGGAAAAACTTGCTCTAACTCGAAAACGGCTCTAACGGTTTTGATAAAACTTAACATGAGTGACTTGCCACTAAAGTCCTTTTAGACTGTTGAAACCGTTATTCTTAAAAAAAATAGTTTAAACGGTGCCTGCCATATAGCGGTTTTCTTAAATTTAGATTTTCTCGTTAATGGCTTAGCGGATCTTAACTATTTTTTATTTCTAAAAAGACCTAGGTACGCCTTTAGTGCTATTAATTTGTTAAAATTGGCATACTCAAATTTTTCATAAAAATATTTTAAGAAAGTAGTTTGAAAAAATCGATATTTTCAAAAACTGGTAGTACAATTTTGGTAAAAAAAATATTCTAAATACATTTTATTATTTAATAATAACTGGCATACCATGATTTTCTCGGAAAACTCTGGTTTGTTCTAAATTGATTTTCAAAGTTATTTACTTTTTTTTATTATTATTTTTTATTTGATTATTTGAAAGAATTTAAGAAATGATTTCATATAAAATAATTTCGTGGAAGGTTTTTTTAAGCTCTTATGTAACTTGCCACAAGAGCAAGTTTGTGTGACCCAGTGGTGCTTTTTATTTATGTAGATATCAATGAAAGTTTTTTTTTTTAACTGGTTTGTATGATTACACACTGCAGTTAGACTGTGTAGCTTGCGCTCCATAATTCAATTTACATTGAGAAGTGGTTGCAGGGACTCAGCAGATTTCTGGAGAATGACAGGAGGAATAAATGGAAACGAAGTAACTACTAAAATTGTTCAAATTTCCTTGGATGATTTAAAGTAGCATTTTCATGAACTTCTTTGCTCGCCGTCCATGGTAGGAGAATGGAATTATGAAAACCATATAAGATGGACACTATTTTAGATGGGGAAAATAGAATCACAGAGGTTGAAATAATATTGCAATCACTTAAAGATCGCAAATCAGCAGGAGCCAATGGTACACTCCGTGTCACTTGATTAAGGACAGGCAGTTTTCTATTTTCATTTTGCGATATTTTTCGAACCTCTCGGTATTTTGGGAAAAACCAAATGCACAATGAACGAAGGATTTATTATGTTAATATTGTAAAAAAAATTTGGATTATGTTGATAATTGCAACATTTATGAGGCTTTTCCCAAAAAGGTCATAAAATGTATCTGCTTTTTTTGTTTCACTTGATTAAGGACAGTAGACAAATGTACCTGTTTCAAGCTTAAAAAACAATTAAACAGTAAAATTTTTGTTTGCATAAATAAATTTTAGTTTTATTCCAAGAATTGCAAAAGTTTTTAGTAATGGGTACTACCTTCTGATCGCTGAATCACTTCAAGTAGCCTGCTGTGTAGAGATTAATAGAGTTTTGTCAAAAACCCAAGCGAAATTTCGGACCAGGCTTGTTTTTTGGCTTAATTATCTCTTCCGTTTCATCATACTACCTTCCTGTTTCCTAGACTTTTCTTGAAAGCCAACCCCACACGTTTTCCATGATGTTCAGGTCGGGTGAATATGGTGGCCATGCATGTAGGTTTACATTTTGGTTCTGAATCCAGGCTTGTGTTGTCCGTGCGGTATGTATCGGTGCATTGTGTTGTTCGAAAGTACATCGATGTCCACCAAATTTTGTGAAACTGCGGAAAAACTTTCTCCAGTATCGATTTGTAAGTGATTGCGGACATTTTGGAGCTTTGGAAATCCAGCTCCACAGTTCCGTAATAGCTTATTGCACCCCTTACCATTAAAACACATCCTTTGCTGTGCCGCCTTTGGAGATGCATTTCTTCTTTTCTCAAATCATGAAAATAAAAGCTGTATCCATCAGGTCCCTCCAAATTAATTTTTTTTTCATCAGAAAAAACTACGGTATGCCACTCTCCATTCCACCTGATATAACAGAATTTATGTGGTTGCTACAAGATAGTTTTTCGTTAATATGAATTCCTAGACTTGTCCCCGAATCGACTAAAGAAAGTTTAGTAAGACAGCATTATATCATCCAACACATTTTTTTTGAATTTTTTTTTTGTGAAATTGCAATGACTTGTCTTTTTTGCATTTAGAAGAAGGCCATTTCTCACTGACCAGTCATAAATTCTATTTATATCTTCATTTAAAAGATAAACCAGCTGAGAAAGGGATGTAAAGGGTCGTGCAATGTGTAGCTGCACGTCATCCGCATACATATGAACAAAAGAATACAAGCATTCTTTTGGAAGGTCATTAACAAAAATGCAAAAAAGAATGGGGCCTTAAATTGATCCCTGTGGTACTCTTTGGGTGCGAAGTTTTTGAGATGAAGATTTTTCCTTAAAACAACTCTCTGCGATCTTTTGTCTAAATAGCTCTCAATGAGCTCAGCTGCGGTGTCATCAAAATTAAAAAAGTTCTTAGCTTTCCAACAAAGCACATCGTGGTCAACTTTATGAAATGCTTTCAAAAAATCAAGCAAGCAAAGTAAGGATAAATGACCTTTGTCATAATCTTGTCGAATTTCCTCAAGAACGTTTACCATCGCAGTTGAGCAACTGTGTTTTGGTCGAAACCCTGATTGCTTGCAGAAAAGGAGGTCATTAGATTCAACATAGTCTTTGATTTGCCTAGTTGATATACCTTCAAAAACTTTAGAGTAATATATACCTTCAAAAACTTTAAAGTAATCTGCCGATAGGTTTTAGCCACTGTTAACACGTTTATTATTATTTTTTTCGGAACAGGTATTACCTTTGCTTTGGTCTTTGCTTCCATTTGTTGGGGAACACTGATGCCATGATACAAGAATTAAATATGTTCGTTAATTGAAAAACTACAAACGGAGCAATAAGTTTAACAAATCGAAGAGTGCTTCTCAACTATTTTTCTTGATTATGAATTTATTATTTAGGAACTTAATTACTATTTTTGAGTTCATTTACTCGATGTGAATTTTATTTCTCCAAGGCGCTCCAAGGCGCGTGGAATGTGCACGCCAAAACGTACTTTGTTTAATTAGTTTAGTTTTGTATTCATCGTAAAATTTTGCAAAAAATAACTGTTAAATTACCTTTTGTTTGGAATAATGAGCTCATTTCGAAATATTTTATATATGTTGTCTTCAATCTCAAACTCCAGTTTAGAAACGGATTCTTCAGTTTTATCTGAAAACTCGAAAATCATAATGCGGAAAATTCTTTAATTTAGTACTTACCATATCCATCAGGGTAGTTTTCAAAGAAAAACAAGCACCTCGGAGAACAAACACGAGCACTTTTACCAAGATATGCATTTGAGTTTTTCAATATTTTAGGCAAAAATTTAAGCACTTGTCTTTCTCTGAAAAGATAAATGATATGAAATAAGAATAAAAAAAACTGAGCACATAGAATTAAAAGCTAAACGCGGTTTAAAAGATCCCTTAAGTGAACCTAACATGGTCAATCATTTGACATCAAATAATAGTATTTATAAAAAATCAAGTGTTTTGAATGTACTTCAGTCAAATGCACGCATATTGACTTATGCGTACATTTAACTGAAGAACATTCAAAACACTTTTGATTTTGCATGATGACAGATTATGTGTGTACGAAGACTGACGTCGTCTGACTGACTGATAGTCTGGCTATTGTATGTACATATATTTGGCACATTTTAAGAATTATATGAAAGAAGAGAAGATCTGAACACAGATTTTCTTTGTATGCCAGCTCGGGAATTCCCCCAATAAAGCATTTTCAATATAAAATGTTAAAAATATTTTACTTAAGAAGTGGATATCTTTTAAGTCATAATACATGATTTGATTTAATCGGTGACATTATCAAATTAATAGCTTAGTTTTGAATTTACCCCACAAGCCACAACAACTGTTACTTTTGAATTTATGAATTATTTGTGAATAATTACTTTTGTTTCCTTAGTGAAAAACACTTAATAAGGTAAATTTATTAGTAAGTAAAATCATGAATTGTAGTAATAAAACGCTAATTATATACTTATCCATTACTCATGGTTATTCATTATTAACACGGTGTTTCCACGATCTAGATTTCAAAGAATGCTAGATAGCATTCTATTAAAATTGTCTATGGAGACCTCAAATAGTATTCTATGAAAAATTTCTTGCAATATATTGCTCAGCTCATAGCATGCTATAGAAAGTATTCTATAAGCTGTCATTTTCATATTGACTATCTGTTTTCTTTGTAATTGGACTGAAATAATATGAAATAGTAAGCTATCAAATGTACAACATACATTTTATAGCATTCTAGCAATCTTTCTTTCTATGGAAAGTGACAGATGGTAATCTATGAAATCTTGCTCATGGAGACACCGTGTAAGTTAATTTATTGTACATCTGTATTTGTGAAAGAAGAAGAAAACAAAATAATAATTAAAAAAAAAGATTGTGCTTAAGACCACACATCTGAAGTAAAAAAAACTCGCAACTTTATTAAAGCGACAATAAACTAAAAATGGTAAAACTGCATTTAACTATTTTGCTGATGGAATTTCCGTAGGTACCTACGAAAAATTAAATTTCATCAGGAAAATAAATAAATGCATTTTTTGAAATAATTATTCTTACTCAAAATTTTACTATCACAAAAAATTCTTTGAGTTTGAGTACTAGGTACCTATGTCATCGATAAACGTAGGTAGGTAGCAGTTTTGTTTCAAATCGAATGAAAACATAATAAATTATATACCTCAATTTTTTTCCTGATCGCTATAACCGGCCTCTAAGTAGTACCCACCTACCTAGTACGTACCTACCTACAAAACGTTTTTCAATTTTTGTACACAAAATTAAAATATATAACAATAAAATTCTAAAAGTTTAAAGTACTGATTACAAGAAAATAATAAAATTCTACTGCAAATTTACTTGTTAAAGAATTTATTTGCGGCAAAAAAAAAAAACACACATAACCTCTATGCTAAATGTTAAAAGAAAAATTGGTGAAACGTCCGCTGAAGCACCCATCAAACCCATAAAATTGCAAACTAAATTAAATCAGCAAACTTCATCATCGCCAACAATGGATCAATACTCACATTCGTTCATCCAGACTAAGACCTCTTAAATGACGGAGAGAATTTAAAGGCTTTTATTGCCAACCTTTTTGACACAAAAATGCAAACTACGACCACGATAGATAGACGACATTGCTGCAATAGGTATACAACTTAATAGTCTTCAACAAGAAAATCGGAACCTTTTTGACAGCTTTAATATTTAATATTTAACATCACGGAACATCAAAATTTCCTGTTAGATACATTTCTAAATCTGAAGTAATTGATGACATTAATGCCCGAATAAGTAAGTCACAGATTTCATCAACAAGTTTGAAGGACAATTTTACTTTACAGAGAGATTCATACGATGAAGTAGAAAATGGTAATAGGAGGATTTTAGTTGATCTCTTTCAAAGTTTTGATCTATTTATTCTTAAAAGCTGGTTATTCATTATTAACACGGTGTTTCCACGATCTAGATTTCAAAGAATGCTAGATAGCATTCTATTAAAATTGTCTATGGAGACCTCAAATAGTATTCTATGAAAAATTTCTTGCAATATATTGCTCAGCTCATAGCATGCTATAGAAAGTATTCTATAAGCTGTCATTTTCATATTGACTATCTGTTTTCTTTGTAATTGGACTGAAATAATATGAAATAGTAAGCTATCAAATGTACACCATACATTTTATAGCATTCTAGCAATCTTTCTTTCTATGGAAAGTGACAGATGGTAATCTATGAAATCTTGCTCATGGAGACACCGTGTAAGTTAATTTATTGTACATCTGTATTTGTGAAAGAAGAAGAAAACAAAATAATAATTAAAAAAAAAGATTGTGCTTAAGACCACACATCTGAAGTAAAAAAAACTCGCAACTTTATTAAAGCGACAATAAACTAAAAATGGTAAAACTGCATTTAACTATTTTGCTGATGGAATTTCCGTAGGTACCTACGAAAAATTAAATTTCATCAGGAAAATAAATAAATGCATTTTTTGAAATAATTATTCTTACTCAAAATTTTACTATCACAAAAAATTCTTTGAGTTTGAGTACTAGGTACCTATGTCATCGATAAACGTAGGTAGGTAGCAGTTTTGTTTCAAATCGAATGAAAACATAATAAATTATATACCTGAATTTTTTTCCTGATCGCTATAACCGGCCTCTAAGTAGTACCCACCTACCTAGTACGTACCTACCTACAAAACGTTTTTCAATTTTTGTACACAAAATTAAAATATTCGATGAAGTAGAAAATGGTAATAGGAGGATTTTAGTTGATCTCTTTCAAAGTTTTGATCTATTTATTCTTAAAAGCTGTTCCAAAAAAGATCCAAAAGGAGATTTTACATTTTTTGGTAGCCAAGGAAAATTTGTGATAAACTTTTGCGCAATTTCTAGTAGGTGGTTTAGATATGTCAAAGACTTTCAAGTATACGCACAAATTTTCTCTGATCACCTACCAATCGTAGATTACTTATCTCTTTCAAGTCAATTAAAATTAAGAAAACTGCAACTCGTACCAACATTGAAGTTGAGAAAAGGTTTTGAAAAAGTTTATCAGGAAAAATTTGATGTTTATCTATCTTTGAATGATATTGCTTAGAAGGAAAACCCATCAAATAAACTAAAACTCCTATAAGAAGATATTTATGCTTCAGCACCAAAATTCCCAAAAAGGCATTTTGAA
Source organism: Baccha elongata (assembly GCA_951217065.1). Lineage (NCBI taxonomy): Eukaryota > Metazoa > Arthropoda > Insecta > Diptera > Syrphidae > Baccha > Baccha elongata. Next base: position 206,931,111 of record OX578272.1, read on the forward strand.
CCGAAACAAAAATGGTTTGATGACGACTGTCGTAAATTAAGAGCTGTATCATTTAACATGCTTGATTTATATAGAAAACTAGCTGACCCGGCCGCGTTTTGCTGCGGCTTTATTGTATTGCTTTTAAGTATTAGATATTAAAATTGGTATGGTTAAGGAAGTGATTGGTAAGGAATGATAAAAATTTCAAGATACGTTTTAATGAATAAAAAATTTGGATTTATTATTCATTTAGTTGTGATTTAACAAATGGAGTTAATTTATTCTAATTTGAAGCATTCAGGATTAAAATTAATTAAGAACTAAACGATAAACAATGTTTCTTGTTAATCTATCCATCGCTAACACAAATAAATTTGACGGTTTTCCAACACGTGAGCATGCAACATAAAGCTGTCCGTGGGAGAAACACGGATTCTCCAAGTCCAAGCCACAAATCGTCATTGTCTGCCCTTGCGATTTATTTATCGTCATCGCGAAAGCCAAACGAATCGGGAATTGTAGCCTTTTAAAAGGTATTGTAGATTCGGACGGTATCATGGGTATTCGAGGTAACAGGACAACTTCTCCTTTGAACTTTCCACTCAATATCTTTGCTTCAAGTGCTTTTCCGGTAATTCTTTTGATGACTAATCGTGTACCGTTACATAATTTTGGTGGATTTAAGTTGCGCAAAAGAATGACTGGTGAACCAATTTTAAGACAGAGCTTTTGTGGCGGCATTCCTGGCATATTCAGAAAATTTAAAAATTCGATTAGAAAATTGACGATCTCATTTTCATTAACAATAGTGTCAATTGACTTAAAAGTCATCAAATCACCCGGCAGTAAATTTTGTATTTGACAGTTAATACCGTCAACATCGACATTTCTTGCTGCTAAAATCGCACGATTACTGAGCCAATTATGATCTAAGTAATTATTAATAACATCTGGGAATACACTATTAAAAAGTTCGGTTTTTGAATTAAGAACAGAGCAGAAACTATCTGGTAATTTGATAAATTGCGTAATTTGATGCTATTCAATTTTACCGTTTCCAATATCAAGTAGTTGATTTGAAAATACTTGTGCCAATGGATCATTATGCAATTGTACTCGCATGTTCATTGTCAATCGAAGTGTTTTAACGTTTTTCCATAGAAATGATTGTTTTAAGCACGCATTGATCTCATCAGCACACGTAGAGCGAAGATTCGCAGGTAATATCTGCCGGAAATCACCAGATAGTAACAAACGGAAATCACCAGATAGTAACAAAACAACACCACCAAAAAGTCGGTTATTGCTGTTTAAATCTTGCATGGTTCTGTGAAATGCCTCGAGAGAATGTTTGTGACTCATAGTACACTCATCCCAAACAACAATTGAACATTTTTGTAATACTGCAGCCAACATAATTCCATTGTATAATAATTCTTTGTTCAGCTGTCAATAATGGCTCATTATATGCAATAAGTCAACTTCGTCATATTGTTGTTCTCGTTGCATATCCGTGTTCACTAAGTCATTGGCTGGGCGATCAGGCGATGGCAGACCATAGTGGCTGAGCGAAAAGTTCGAAATCAAAATACACAAATCTTTGAGTATTACCAATACTTCATTGTACATCTCCGGTGTGAAATCTTTGTTCGGACATGCTTCCGCTATTCTTACGTGGTTTAAAATATCTTCAGTCATATAGTTCTTATATTTCTGCCACAATTGACGAATGTTATACTTTGAAAATTAACATATTTTTCTTGAAGTTAAACGTAAAAAATGTTTCTAATTTTTTCATACACCCTTTAATCGCAATTTTCAAAGTTTCATGAAATTCTGACTACAATCATCAAAAATATGACTACTTTAGTTAAAGCAACCAAAGTGTGTAGTTTTTTGAAACACCCTTAAAAAAAATAAACAGTACTTACTGAAACATCTTGGATTTACTGGAAATAATATAATCAAACTCTTTGCTGATGAGTGTCATAGCCTATATGTATGCATATACATATATGTCATATATATTTTTTGTTTATGTCTTTGGCTTTGTCCCGTTCAAGCAAAATCACTGACTTCCAATTGTTTGAGTCATTTGCGAACTCGCTTCGGTGTTTTTTTTTTAATAGATTTAGAAAGAGAGAGCAGAAGTATTTCATGTATGCGGTATGCACTCCTTGCTGATGCTCATGTTTACTGCTGGAAAACAATAGAAAAACGCAGCCACACACGTATCACATGCCAAATGAAAACGGACGTACCTAATTAGAAGTGCCCAATGTCGAAGTTCCGCTGAAGGGCGCAGTGTCACTATGTGCGGTCTTACCTTTAGTTTCCCTTGTTATATAGTCTCTTTTAATTTGTTATTATTAATAATATATCGATTGTTAAAAAAAAAAAAACGATACTATGAAAAACTCAAACAAACGATGTTTTACACTACTGAAGAATTCAACGAACGCTAGGCCTAACATTTTGATACACATACAGGATTTTCCTATAAATTTAGCAATAATTGTTTAAAAACTGAATAACCCTTCTAAGATACATTTCTTGTTATTCTCATTATGAGGCCTAAAGCTAATACTTAAAAAGATGGTTTCATTCTTATTTTTGTTTTCAATAACATATAATGTAGTAATTTTAGTAACATATGTAGTAAAAAAAATGAAGTGGTAACCCTGAGGAACGCAGTTTGCTGTAATGCAAATTTGTTAAAAGTTGAATTTTAAATTAAATAATTAAAATTAAGGAATAAAAAGTATTCTATCTTAGGAACACCAGCGAAAGAAAAATTATAAAAAAAAAATGTGAAAATCGGTTAGATAGTTTCGGTGTTCATCGTGAGCAACAACGTGACACTTGCTTTATATATAATAGATGTTCAATTTAAGGACCAAGAATTGGTATTTTGAAGCAAATACAAAATATAAAACAATGTGTTCAGAGAAAAAAAAATCAATTATGAGATAACGCAAGTTCTTCAGTTAGCACAAACAAAAGATTATAATTAATATTGAAGTACTAGCATTAATATATACAATTAACACAACATGAATAAAATAACTTACAACAAAAATATAAAAATAAATAATCAATTGATACATGAATAAAAATAACATAATTCTTTTAATTTAAAAAGTACAACAATAAATTGTTTTTCAATGTTAATCTGCTTGTATTAAAATTTATATCAAGGCAGTTATTAAGTAAATTAGTCTCTCTGACACAGCGAGTAATAGGCTCATTGGCAGCATAGTTAACTCTATGTTCTTGTTCGCGGAGGAAACAACGTCCTCTTAGCTGACGAGATGGAGCATAGATATCAATTAAGGATAAAAGATGAGGACATTTAATATGATGTGTTAAGATATCACTAATGTACATAACCGAAAATACTTTACGTCTAGCTTCAAGCGAATGAAGAGCAATAAGTTGACATCTAGTAGAATAGTGAGGGATTTCGATGTTCCAGTCAAGCTTGAACATAACATATCTTGTGAAGTTTTTTTGAATGCTTTCAATTCTTTTTGAATGGATGTTGTAAAAAGGATTCCATATCACACAACAGTATGAAATAGATACTACACAGAAAAGTTGAACTTTTCTTAATTATGTAGTTAGATATTGCGCTTTGAATGAAGGTAGGTAACAATAATAAAGAAAAATAAAATAATGGTCAATTTTTAGTAGAATTGAGATAATAATCGCAGAAGTATTAATAAGATAATACTACCGGGCTAAAAGTTCATCTCCAAAAGTTAAGGGATTAGTCACCTCTGCAAATATAACTTTGTCATGAACAAAAATACAATTTCAATTGTTCTCAAAAGTAAAGGCGATAAGTAAAAGAAATGTTTGAGGGTAAACAAAACAGGCATGACATTTCTGACATTCCACTAAATTTTAAGTTAGTTTTGTCGTTCAATGGTTTCATTTCAACTTAACTTAAATTTTTAAATGTATTGAACGTACTCAATAATATTCCCGCTGCAAAAAAAGGTCCTGTCAACGAAGTCGACAATTATCGTGGTATTTCCTTTACGAATGTAGTTGTCAAATTTTTCTGTGGAATAATGTTCAATCGTTTGGAGAATGAGTTAATACGAACAACATAATTTCAGATTTTCGTAAAAAAATTTCCACGCATGATCAAATTTGTTTACTCAAAACCATCGTATCTCAGTAGGAAAAAGAGTTTATATGCATTTTGTATCGATTCTGTTAACAGGAATGCATTGTTTTATAAGATGTCTTGCTTAGGATATTCATACAAATTCGTATATATTTTTATCTCTTTGTATGAAAATACAGAATCAGCAGTATGGGATGGACACAAAATTTCAGAGTTTAACACAAGTGCAGGTGTTAAACAAAGTTGCATCTTAGGTGCACTTATATTTTCAATTTTTATTAACGACATTATTGATAGCTTACCAGGAGGCATTTGTATCGGAAAAACAGTTGTTCAGCTCTTTTTTTTGCAGAATCACAAAAAACACTGCAACTTATGATTAACAGAGTATCGGATTATTGTAAAAAGTGGGGCATTTTGATTAATATCCAAAAGTCAAAAATATATTAATAAATAATATCCAAAAGTCGAAAAAATGCTAATACAAATGCGTTTGATAAACAAACATAACATCTCGACCTGTGAAATCAGTGGTCATAAGCAGTAGAATGCGTAGTGCATTCGACTTCGAAGACTGAGCAAATCTGGTGAGTTCGAATCTCATGATGGTGGTAGCACCTTTAAGTTGTTGTTGTTGTTAAACAATTTAAGTACTTTGGCATCACTATAACGTCAAACTTGGATTTCAACTAACATTTTCATTTTTTAACGAAACGGCGCCGTATAATCGACGAAATGAAATCGTTTAACTTAAACTCTAATCTGTGTTAAATGATAACTGTGAAATCTAGACATTAAAAAAAAACCGGTAGTTTAAACTGAAAATATAGTTGAAACCCTCACTGTGAAACTGGGCATAAGACTCATGCAGAGAGTTCCAAATATTATTTATTACGAGTTTAGTTATTTATTTAAGTATTCTATTGCATCGAAATCAAAGTAGTAAGCGTAACAATTTGTAGTAAATAAGGGGTGTAGTTTATTCATTTTACTACGCGTATTAATTTAAATTTACTATATTTAACTTCATCTTCATTAACTACCTAAAATTCTATTAGGTAGCAGAAATAACAAATGTAGTAAAAAAAAAACAGTATACGTTAATTATATTTTTCACAAATTTGAAATCATTTTGTACCTTTTTTTTAAGAATTCGTACAAATGTTCAATTAAACAAACAATGATGTTTGTAATTAAATGGAATTATAACATATAAATGACGGCTGATAAATCCACATTCAAAGTCAAGCTGAAAAAATGTTTGAGAATAAATTATTGGTACACTGTTTATTGGTAGTTTTCAATAAATTTTACGATTTTTAAGAACAATAAAATTATCCACTACGCAGCTTCCCTGCTAGTAGTTGATGGCGCCCCTAGTTATGTTGGAACGCGCGTGAAGTTGGCTACTGGCGGTCCATACCTAATACGTCAATGGAGAAGTTATATAAATACACTAGCCGACCCTACCGGCGTTGCTCGGGCATACCAAAAATTAATTCCTATTTGAATAAAATTCATCAAATGTCCTGCTTTTACCTTTCCCTTCGACGAATTCAACATTTTCTTGTTCTTTTAAGTATAATAAATTTTTTTTGGGAGAAAATAGCCACAAAACCATTCATTTAGTCTAAAAAAGAGTTTGCGCTCGTCGTTTTTAGTTTAGCCCCATCACCCTACGAAATGATTAAAGTTAATAACTTTTCAAAGCACAAACACATTTTTTTTGGTTTTCGAAATTATCCCACCCAAAGCAACAAACAAGTTTTTCTTTTGTTAAATTTGTGTTTACCTATAAACATCTGTTTTTGGAAGTATAACCTTTCAAATACAAAAAAAATTAAATCGGACCAGAGGTTTATGAGTTTAGCCATGACAAACAAATTTTCGTGTTTACCCTCATTTCACCGTATGAAATAACTATATCTTGAAAAAAAATATATATCTAAAACCATCCTCTAAGTATAAACATTCAAATACAAACAAAAATTAACCAGCGCGTTGGTTTGATTGACAAATTTCGGCGGATTTATATTAGAAAATCCGTTGCAGCAATGCAATGGGATTGAATATAATATAAAGCTACCTGTGACCTAGGATGTGAAAGGTAGTTGTTATTTATGAAAAAGAAAAGTGAAACTAACCTTATAATTTTCAATGATTTGAAAATTGGTATCAAAGACGAATCAAAAGTTACACTCAGCTCAACAAATATCACAATGTGACAAATTTGTGATGCAAAAAGCAACATTTTGGCGAATCGGTTTCTCACATACTGATTGAAATTCAAATGACCACCTGGATGCGGGTTATTCATATTTTTCAAAATTGCCTCTCGCATACAATATTCATCGTAAGTTGTTGCGAAATGTATAAAAAGTATATCTTCCGATTTGCTGTAATAGAATCTAATTTGACCCTAAAATATTAAAGTTCTATTTTAAAAAATGAAGAAACAATTATATAAAAATTAAATACCTCTTTGCATTCCTGATTTAAATGTGATGGGTGAGAAAATAGGACATTAAGGCCAGCCATTTTATTACAATCCGGAAAAGCAGATTTGCCTATTACTCCGACAATAACCAACTTTCGATCGTCCTGAAATATTTCACTAAAAGAAACATAATTTCAAAAGCTTTTCATACTATTATATTCGTTCCCAGTTTAGTCTGGAAGCCAGCTTAATTTTTTATTGTCTAACCCAAAGTTTCACAGTGATCGTTTAACCTTGAACTGTAGTTCAGTGCCTGTAATTTTTTTAGTTTAAACCAAAATTTTAGTTTAAACTCTGACTGTGAAACTGGGGGTTAGATGCGTAGTCTTGAACTATTTTTGCATTTGTTGTAATAATATAGTTAATCAACAAAATTGACACCTGCCACTTCATCAGTGGGATTAATAAAAAAAGACACGACTGGGTCGCACAAACTTGTTCATATAGCAAGTGAGCTGGGGCTTTGCAGCAAAAAAAGCACTACTGGGTCGAGCGTACTTCTTTTGGAATTTGTAGTCTTATAATTTGTGTATACGTAATAGTTTTTTTTAAATTCTTTTAATCAATTTAAAATCAATTATTAAACAAATTAATGAATACAAAAAAAAAAAATTGTTTGAAAACTAATTTAGAACAAACCAAAGTGGTATGCCAGTAATTTTTTAAAATTACAGTATTTTTAATTTTATCAAAATCGTTAAAGCTGTTTTTGAGAAAACAAGTTTTTTCATAGCCGTTATATGGCAGGTACCGTTAGTTTGAAATTTAATTTATAACAAATCAAGAATTTTCCAAGAAAGTTGTGGTATGCCAGTAATTTTTAAGTATTGCAATATATTTAACAATTTTTTTTTTATCAAAATCGAAAAAATCGATTTTATCGGAGGTTGGATACGATATCTCGCTTCACAAAATGCTGTATCACTTACATAGGTCAAATTTTGTCAACATCTTTAGAGCCGTTTTCGAGAAAAACAAGCTTTTTCATAACGATTATATGGCAGGTACTGTTACGTCTCGCGTACACCAAACCCGCCATCGGACGAAGTATTATCGGACATCGTCGCCCGAACTCGTCCGATTAAATCAAACATGTGTAAAAGGATTGCCGATCAACCGACAAATTCAAAATAATTTGACTTTTTTGTCAGTTTGCAAGTTATTTTATTTGAATAAACACTAATAAAATAAAATTATATTGTGAAAAATTAATATTCTGTGAACAGTTTTTATTTGCAGGGAATTCAATGAATTTGTGTTGTATAAAAGTGCATATTTGTTGTGTTTATTGTGATAAAGCTCGTCCGATATTGATTTTAATGTATGCGGGCAAGCGTCCGAAGAAGTCGCCAGTGCTGTTCCGGCCCGAAATCGGCCGACGATTCGGTTTCAGTGTACGCGAACCGTTTGTTTTAGGCTTAGAACAAAAATTCCAAAAAACACCCTGACAGTCAACCTAAAATACCGTATAACAAGTTTAAAGGATAACCGTTTGTTGTTGTAAAATAAAACTAACCCTAACTTACATATATCTCCCTCTCAACTTGCGTTCATCCCATTAAAATTCTAACACTTAAAACACAAACTTCTCAGTCAATGCAAAAACCATTTTCAATGGAGCTCAATGTATTGTAAAAATATCCCTGTCAACTTTCGTTCGCCACTTCAGTTTTACTATTGAGTTTATACACATAGATGAATCAAGATGGTTGCAAACTCACCGAAGTAGATGTCGCTAAATGACCATATCGAGTAATTATTATTTCCCTAATTCCCTGTAACGAAAATCAATTAAACCGAACAGAATAAAATTCTTCTGCATACACTTGTATTTGTTTTTCTTTATTTGGCTTGCTTTTTAACTCAAGAATAATTGCTACAAGAGTAAAAAATAAACAAGTCGATAGTAACGACATACTGCGAGCAGTATTTAAAACTTACGCATGATTTCTCTATGTGTATAAACTCAATCGGACTTATTTATAAACTCGTTTTAATGACGAGGAACAATTACTGTTTACAACGATTCTAATTCTGCAAAGCATATTTATAAAAAATAAACACATTATTAGAGGCGAAGTAAGCTAAAACTGGTTCATATGAGGTTTAAAGCAGTAGTTGTGCAAAAATATGCTTTAATCGAAAGATAAATCCCGATTTAATACTTGGAAACGAAGTCAAAATTAAGACATGGTAATAACTTGAGTTACAAACTTAAACTGATTTATTGAATTCATGTTTAACTTAAATGAAAATAGGTATATAAACAAAAGAAGAGTACATATGTGTATGTAAATAAAATATATAAACAAAAACAAATATGTGTAGGGAAACTTACATTAAAATGAAAGCACACTTGTGTTCAAAATCTTGTAGTCAATTTCTTTTTAACATCTTCCGAGCGGCAAATATGGGGAATCTCCAGGTTGTGTAACAATTAAATAGATCATCTTGTTTTAAAGCCATTGGAATAACGAATGTCACAGGCTCTTATATGACCTTCTCGGCCAGGAAAAAAGTCCTCTATGGCAGCTAGCTTCCATTCCAATCGATATTTTCCGGAATCTGCAACCAGGATGACATCGCCCCTTTTAAATGCTGAAGAGGAACACAAATTGTTGTGATGAAATGAACGCAAGAGTTGTAAATATTCACTCCTCCACCGCTTTCACAATTTATTAGTGTACTTCTGGCGACGTATTCCATTGAAATAATATGTTAGGTCGATTGGTACGGTAGGCCCAAACTGAGTTCCCAAAAAGTGAGGCGGTGTCAATGGTTCTTCGAACAATGGATTGCTGCCAACATACGTTAAGGGACGTGAGTTGACCACTCCTTTAGTCTCAATTATAATAGTCCTTAATTGTTCGGAAGTCAGTTTGGTCTTTCCTATTACCACCTTCAATACATTTTATCCGGATGAGCCGCTCCCAAAGTTCGCCCCACCAAGGCGCTCGCTAAATAGAAAACTTCAATTTTATACGTTTGTGAGCTAAGAAATCTTGAAGCGCTCCATATACAAAACATACATCGGACTACATGACGGATGGAATTCCTCTGCAAGCGATAAATCGTTTACTATTATAAAATTATATAAAATTATTGACCTATTGTTTAATTTAATTAAAAACGTTAAAAAGATAAGATAAAATCTTCTTTTTTCTTCGGCTTTTAGGTCACGATGAGTTTATAAACAAATATGTTGTCATTTACTTTTCCCGACGTTTCGGCAGGGGTTGCTACCTTCTTCAGGGGAACTTTATTGTGAAACATAAAAAAAACAAAATATATAACACTTGTATTATGACAACTCAAAATAAAAATTTACGTTATGTAAAAACAAGAGAAATTAACAATTTGTTACATGAATAAAATTAAAATTACTTTTGAAATAAACAAAGAAAATTTTTTTTATGCACTTCAAAATGAAGTTTAGTCTTTTATAAATTGAAATTTAGTCAGAGACAAGTGAGCAATATACAGCTGATATGTTTTGTGTGTCAATTTTTCGATTCATGTTGTTACTGTTGTTAATGATGTGCAAAGTTTCTAGTGTATATCGTGTTGATGCGTGCCGTTCAGTCTGTAGAACCTTCATGTCGTCAAAATCTGGAAAGTGGCCACTTTCAATTGCATGGCTGGCTAAAGCCGTTTTACCAGGGTTGTTGGATTTAATGTCTGATTTATGGTTAGACATGCGTTGGCGAAGAAACTGTTTAGCGGTACCAATATAACACATACGTCATACGGTTTTCCCTTACAGTTAATTTTGTAATCGTTTAATGCCTGTTAGGCAACTATCAGTTGATAAACTATGCAGCATCTCCAAGTGAACTGCTCGAACGGCTGGACAGGTGAATACCATCAAGTAGACCTTGCTCATGTTATTTTGTTAATCAAAAGAGTAAAGTGGAACGGCGAAGTCGAAGCCAGTGACATCAAATGGCCTGAACAATCTGAGACGGTCGGCTGGCAAAGGCACAAACGGCGTGGAAGATGGTTTTCCGAAAATCTTTCGGCATATAACGCACGTCTTAATTCGTTTCTGGATGCATTGACGCCCTTTAGGAATACAGAACCTCATTTTCAATTGCGATAGCACACTATTCGTCCCACCATGTAAGGTACTTTGGTGAGATTCGTGATGTGCGACTTTGTTGGCAATATTAAATGATGTTGTACATCTGAAGAGTCATTAAGGAACTGGAGACGACTCTCAACCCTTAAAAGCCCGTTGTCATCGAGAAAAGGAAGCAGTTCAACAATTTTTGACGTCTTCGGAATTGACTTCCTTTCCTGCAAAGAGCAAATTTCTTTATTAAGGCCGTGTGCGAACAGCGTTAAAATTTTATCCATTGGCTAAATTATGACACTAGTGTGGTGAATATAAACTTCAAAAATTTGCTCCAGAGCAGGCTAACATTTTAGCCAGTGGATAATTTTCTATGCCTATGAAGGAGTGAGTGAGATAGTCGGCGTAATGTGTTTGTTTTGATTGTTCCATTGCTTTCATTCGCATTTATTTTTGTTGGTTCGACTAATATCGAATTTTTCGTGTGTGTTTTATATAACTCTAATATTTAACGAACAAATAATAAGTAACCGATGTTTTACATTTCTTTTCTGTGAAAAAAAAAAATTATTTTTATTTTGGAAGTTCCGCTACCAAAAACCAGTGTGACGTGTGTTTTGTTGTATTCATTTAATTGTATTTATTTTTTGTTTTTTGTTTGTTTTTATGTTGACGTCGAATTTCCCGTTTGTGTTTTTGTGAATTCCGCTTAATATAATTGTGTTATGAACGACAATTACTTAAATTAACCGATAATACTTTTTTTACATTCCTATTTATTGTGAAACAAATTTTTTTTTTTTTTTTTTTTTGAAGTTCAGCTGCCAAACCAGTGTTTTGTACCGCGTTTAAAATTTCCCATAATTTTAATTATTTTACAGAGTAGTTCCATTTTATTTCTTTAACAAAATACAATTTAGAATACCCACAGTTATGAAATTGCAAATCATTAATAAATTTGTTTTCGAAATTTCAAATTTGCGTTTTTATTTTTTTTAGGGAATTTCATAGTACATCAAATAAAGAGAATTTAACCTACAAAAGGTCGAGTAGTTCTAAATTTTTGATATGTTGTGTTGTATTTAGATGGTAAATGAAACGCACTGTTAATATTATATAACTGATCTTTATTTCTTAACAGGACTGCTCTCGATGAAGGTTAAATTCAGAATGACTAGAGCATAGAATAAAAAAGCTGAACCTAATTATACTCTATGTATACATATTCACAATAGTCAAATACCGATAGTAAAATACTTTTACAGACAGTAAATATTTATATAAAAGTGTTGCCAACTTAGATCATTTAAGTTTTATTTTATATTTAACATGTTTTATAGGATGTTTGGTGATAAAAAAAAAAACAATTTCCACACCACACCTCCGCCCGATTTGCTATCAGGAAAAAACTGCAAAAAATCGGCTTATTTAACTTATACCTTCTTTCTGGTACATTTTATCGAAAAAAAAACAAATTACTAAACGCAAAACAAATAGAGCCACTTAATTAGCATGTTTTATATACGTTTTTTTAATCAATCCTCATTCCATTATATCGTTCTTTAGTTATTAAAAAATTGCATAGGATAGTGAAATTGATTGATAATGAAAACTTTCTCACTAAAATCAACCATCACGAACTTATTGCGCTTTAAAAGTCAAAGAAACTCAATATTTTGAAAATACCAACTTTTGGGTTCTTTTGGATGAATCATCGATCATACAAATAAACTTTCTATATTACACTTGTTAGAAATTTTGTTTTCTACAAGTTTCGTTATTAGTTTTTTTTTCGACAAAATGTACAAGAAAGAAACTATAGTCGAAATAAGAAAAAAAGTTGCAGTTTTTTCCTAATAGCAAAGGGGCGGAGAGGTTGTGGTTGTAGAAATTGTATTTTTAAAGTAATTATAATTTTTTCCTTACCAAATGTAATTTATAATAGCTAAAACATAAAATATTGAGTACTGCGAAACTTTTGATTTCCGAAATTACAACTTTGCATTTATCCAACTTGGTTTTGTACGGAAATCTTAGTTAGTTTCACCAACTGTTAGAGATTAAAAAAAAAAGAAATTGCTGAGTCCACCTATTGTCAGATAATCCACTTTCAAACTCTTAAGAATCGAATGAACACTCGGAAACTATTTCGTTTACTTGAATTACTTTTTTTTATTTAAGTACAAGATTAAAAGTATCTTTTAATAAGCGCAATTTAACAAAATTTAAATAATATTAAACGATATTAATATTTTTAAAGTAATAATTCTTCTTCTTAACTTTTCTCGACAGAACCGGCTCGCTTTCAGAATACAACTCCTCGATCGTCTTGTAGAACACTTTCGACTTCTCTTTCTTTTTCCTTCATCTCATGTTGAATTCTGTCAGCGTTGCCATATCGCTAACACAACAATAAAATTAAATAGTATTATAAAATTGAACGTTTTTTTACAAATACAAATTAAAACACCGAACATTTTAGTCGAAGACTTATATTTATAAATCAACCTTAAAACAGTTTGGTATATTTGCACGTATTCAAGCAAAAGAAAGGAAATTTTTCAATTCTTGTAGGGAAATTTGAAAAATATATTAGGGTTAAAAATCCCATTTAATCCAGTTCGCACATCAAAAAGCTAAACATTTATTCACCTCAACTTGAACGTCAAAAATTAGCCAGAGGATAAAATTTTAACGCTGTTCGTACACGGCCTTAATTGTAAAAATTGAACATACCTAATCCAATAAACTTTTGCAGCGGTAATTTCTTCTGTGCTAAATATTTAGATGTTGGACCAATCTTCGTACGATAGGATTTGACAAAATGCTTTATACAGGGTGATCGGTTTAAGGTGCACCAAAAAGCTTGAGCGTGTAGGTGGGGTTAAGACAAGAAAAAAATCGTATGGGAGGGGGTCTATTTCCCCCCGTTTAGGCGGGAGGGGCAATTTTCTAAAAAATTTACTTAAATCAGAAAAAAAAAATATTTAAAAACAACGGTGAATGATACAAAGCCTTGTTATATCTTTGTGGAAAGCCAGAAAACTACTCTTTTATTTTATTTTTAAATTAAGTTGTTTAAGTCAACAGTTTAAAAAAAATTAATCTTCAAACTCAAAATTTTGAAAAAAAAAATAAAAAAAAAATGTATCTAACTTTTTCAAAATTTTATGTAATTAACTATTATTTTTATTTTCAAAATTCAATGCTCTTATTAATTTTTAGTCAAAAACAGAAAACCGGATGCCAAAATGTATCTTAGTTTTTGAGAAATTAAGAAAATACTAAAAGCACTTTTTCAAAAAAAGGTGAAATCTGGTTAATCTGGTTAATATAAATATAAATACTGTAAGGAACGACAAATATTAATTAAATAAAACTAAATAAAATTTTTAACAATAGTCAACTAGTTTTATTAACGTACTAAATATATCTGAACATTTTTGGATAGGCTCTTGAACACAAGGAATCTCAATGGGAAATTTATATTTTAAAAAATCTTATTTAGTTCAATTGACACAGCAAAAAGATTTAATTTTTGTCACCCCAATAAAAAGGGATACAATTTAAATGGGATCAAATTTAACAACAATTTTAACGCAACTGGCACACGGCCTTAAAACAAAAATACAACACTTCACTTAATAAAACACTTTACTTCATATAGGTACAGAAATATAGGCAGGTACACGAATATAGATACAGAAATACGAGCAAACGAAATACTTATCATTAAACGAATAGTACACGAAATATAAAAAATTAAATTCACAACACATAAAATCACTTTGGATCACATAAATTCACTTAACATTTAATTTAAAATTAAAATTAGAAATATAAACAAACCTAATAGTAGTATAGGAATTTTGGCTGACAGCTATAACCAATGCTTATAAGAATAGTTCAAAAAAACATGTTATCATGTTGATGATAAAAATAAAATTCACATACTACTACTATAAACAAATTGTGATTTGTGAGCTCTGAGCGCTCAGAGCTAAAAAAGAAACACATCTATTTTTGACAGATCAGTGTACTGCTCCGAGCTTAAAAAGAAAAACGCCTATGAGCTCCACATGAGCTGTGCAGTCTAAACCGCTCTTACTTATGTAAATTTTACAGCTGTGAGCATTTGACAATCCGAAAAAAAAAAATTGTATTGCATTTTACCAAAAAAAAGACTACGAATTTGTATTAACTTATTCATAAATAAATTTAACAATCACCCCTATTACCGTTGTCGTAAAGGACTCTAAAATATACGACGAGATCAAATCGTCATTCCATTTGTCGTTTTTGACAGCTCAGTATCGTTTCAACGTCGTATACAAATGTCAAACGTCGTAGAACGTCGCCATTCTGCATTCTGGAAACGAAACGAAACAAAACGAAGGATACATTAAAGGTGTAAAAAACGATGGTATCTGTCGTCCTACGCTAATTTTTCGTTTTATTATATATTTTAAAATTAAATATACATATTTGAAGAAGTAATAATCTTTTTTTTTTATATATATATAAATGAAAATAACATGCCAAGAAAAATTTAAAACGCTCGTCTTGTAGATGAAAAAATCATCACTTGGCAAAGGTTTATTTTTTGTTGAAGTGGTTCAAGTCGATAAAAAAAATGAAGATGGTTGGCAAACGATTTGCGTTTAATTTTAAACATACCTATTATGTACATAAAAAAAAATGCCAATGTTTTCATATTTTTCATTAGTGATTAGTTCATTAGGTTTGGACCGACATGTAATTTAAAGTAACAAAAATGTTGTTCTAAATACAAAAGAAGTAGGTAAAGGCAACAAGAGGATGGTGTAGCTACAATCAACATAAGTAGGTACTCCACTAGTAGACATAGTCGAACATTTTATGAATTTCAGTACGATAATTAACTGCTCAGTTAATTGCTTTAGCGTTGTGGAATTCTTCATCTTCGTCACTGTTGCTATTTGTATTGTCGTACACGTCACTCCCGCCTATCAAAATAAATCATTTATTTTTGTTATACATAAATATATCCAACAATAAAAGCGAACACGAATGCGGAACTAAAAAAAAATATTCAGTTTTGACAGATTAATAATTTTATATAGGTGCTGCCAACCAAATTGATAAATTTAAGTACATTTTCGTCGTTAAAAAAACTAACACAAATCTGTCGTGTCGAAAAAATTATGGAATGCCGATTTAAAAACGACACGATAAAGAAAACGTCACGACAACGAAACGACGAAACAGTTCGTTTAATTTTGACTGTAGGTCATTCTAGCTCATGCACATTATAGTTCTAGCGCAAGCTCTAAAATCAAAAGTTCCTCAAAGGAAACACAAGAAAAAAAAAACAACAACGAGTTACCAAATGGACTAAGTTAACTCTGAATGTATGTTGGTACTTAATGAGGGTTGTAAACAATTGGCCTATCAGTGCACGCTCAACTGTGCGCTATGCGATCGTAGGATATGGGTGTTTTCATAAACGTCAGACTAAGATCTGCAATAACAAAAATTAATAAAAACACACTTCTTAGACAAAAACAAATGTTTTGTTTATTATTTGTAAGTATTTTGGACAAAGCTATTAAAATAATAAGAAACAATGTTAATCTTAAGAAAATATGTTTTTTTATCAATTTTTTGATTGCAGATCTTAGTTAGTCTAACGTTAATTAACACACCCTAAGTGTCAGATACGATCAAAAATTCATAGGCGGGCGGACACTTTTTAAACAGGGTTAATTATGGTGAAAAATAATGAAACGCTGGTTTTTAAAAATTTTTCCCATAAGGCCTGTACTGTAGATTCAAAAAGGACAAACTATAATGCCGAATTGCTT
The DNA here is from genome assembly GCA_951217065.1 of Baccha elongata. Lineage (NCBI taxonomy): Eukaryota > Metazoa > Arthropoda > Insecta > Diptera > Syrphidae > Baccha > Baccha elongata. Next base: position 206,947,640 of record OX578272.1, read on the forward strand.
GGAAACAAAAAGTTTTTGGAAAAATTTGATCCGAGATGAATGTCAAATCATGTTTTCATGGGCAAAAAAGTTTACTTTTTTAACGTAAGCATAATGCTGGAGGCGACTTGAGGCTCTTATAATGTATAGCAGCGAATCGTACCTTTGAGTGTCCAGATATCCTGGTGGAAAACCGGTTCCACGCTTTGTTTCAATCCCACACGTGCTGAATTAGGCTTAGAGAGAAATTTGTATACATGAACCTCTTTCCCTAGTGTTAGTTTAAATTGTTTGATAGGGAGCCGATAATATTTTCGTATTCAGTGACTGTAACTGTTTTCACGAATTTACACTTCCTACAACAAAATTGATATATTTTCATTTCCTAGCAACTATATTCACTCTTTCGTCAACCAAACTAAAACGAAATGGAGAAAACAATATTACAAATGCAGAAAGTTGTGTGTGTATTAGTTTTCCACTTCAAACTTGGTGGAAGATTTTTTTCTGGTTCACACTTCACTTCCCTCTCCAAGAAAACCGGTTTTCCACCGGACGAGTGTGTGTGGAAGTGGAGGCACAATGTTTCGCAAATGGTAAAGAAAAAAAATATGTTTGTAGTTGTGAACTTCTGAAAATGTCACGTGGATGACAAAATGGGAAACAACAAATATTTCAGAAATATTTCTTTAAACGTCCACACCACACGAAATATTTCTAAAATGTTTTTGGGAAACCTTTCCGAAACATTGAAACGTGTCTTAGGTCTGGTCTGGAGTTTTGAGTGGAAGTGGACACACCTTTTAACTCAGAGAACATTTGGGAATTCCTAATAATAGAAAAGGAAGCTTCGAATTTTGAAAAGAGCAATTTCGCTTAAAGGTCCATTATCAATAAAGTATCTTATTAAAAGAGTAAATTTACTTAAGCCTTATTTAATTTTAAAAGTTGACTAATTTTCGATAATAAATGCTAAATTACCATGTTCAATTTGCTTTAGAATTATGCAAAGTAAATAAACACAACACTTTAGCACAGTTTATTTTGCCTCATCCTTTTCTTTTTACCAATTTTACCAATTTTTTACACAAATTTACAAATCACTCAACATTAGAAACCCACAGCTCTTAGACTTACCAATTCGTTGGAGGATCATTTGGATACACCCACGTCTGAAAGCAAGTCATGTTTATCAAATATTCGTTGTTTTAACAAAATTTTTGATTTTATAACGAAACAAATTATTTGTTTGTATCAAAAATAAAATTGATTTTGTTTTGTTATTAATCAAAAGAAAAATAGACTCGATTATTTATCTAGTTTATATGCGCCTTCCAAAGGAGCTTGAACTTAGTCATTGACGTAGTATACATGGACCGCCCGTTGTCGTAGTATATATAAATAACCATAGGGAGTTTTACCATCTTGTCAAAGCTCACACTATGCAGAAGACAGATTGAAATATGTATCGGGCTTTTTTCAAACTGTCAAACTCAAGATCTTGGAGAAAACAATTTGGAAATAATTTTTAAATGCGGTATTCTTTTTTGTGTGAAATTTGTGATTTTCGTGGCTTAAAAATTTATTTTAATTAGCAAAACCAACAATTTTCACAATATTCGCGCACAAATCTTTAAAATTCCTGCTTTTGTTTTCAATCAATTTTTCAACAATGATAAAAAAAAATCAGCTGTTCACCATACTGCTGTTTTTGACAATTCTGTGAGAACGAGAAAGAGATATATCGTTGTTACCTAAAAAGCCCTATCTTGTTTACCATCTTGTCAAAAAATATGACAGCTCACACTATACAAATGACAGATTGATATATCTCAACAACGATATATCTCTTTCTCGTTTTCACAGAATTTTCAAAACAGCAGTATACAGTATGAATTTTTTTTTATCATTGTTGACAAATTGATTGAAAACAAAAGCGGGAATTTTAAAGATTTGTGCGCGAAAATTGTGTAGTAATTTTAAGAAATAAATATAAACATTGAGAGAATTTGTCTTTCCACTTATGCTATGTTCCCACCTAAAGAAATTGCGCAATTTCAACAAATTATCTGAAATTACTTCCGAAATTGTACAATTTCCCATACAAATATGCAATTTCAAAATCATCTCAAATCAACTCAATTTCATCGAAATTGCTTTGAAATTACGTTTTATAACAGATTTTATTGTTATACCTATGAATAAAATAAACAGAACTAAACAAAATATGGCTGTTCATCGCCTTGTCAAAAACAAAACTGTATGGCTTACATAAGCTAGAAAGAGAAAAACATATATATTTTTTAATGTTTTTGATTAAAATTGTCAAACCAAATCATCTCAATTTAGGTGTGAACACTTTTCGTAATTTCGAAATTGGGGTCTCAAATTGCGCAATTTCGAGCTTGGTGGGAACATAGTATTACATATATTGGAAGAAAAAACTAAAGGAATAAAACTAAATTATCAATTGTTTGAAACAGGAGCCGATTACTTCAAGGAGAGTATTAAATTGGAAAAAGATAAACAACAGTATGGAACCCTCCCAATATGCTAGATCCTTAGATCCATGTAGCAAAATTCGATATTTATCGAAAATTGAAAATAATGGAAGAGATCCATACCTGTTTTCGTATGAAAGTAAGATATTTCCAAAAAAATGTAACATCTTATATTACCCACTGGTATTTACTTTCAAATAAGTCAAACTGCACGGGAAAGGAGAACAAAAACAGCAACTGTCAAACTCAAGATCTTACAGAAAGCAATTTGGAAATAATTTTTAAATGCGGTATTCTTTTTTGTGTGAAATTTGTAATTTCCGTGGCTTAAATATTTATTTTAATTAGCAAAACCAACAAATACATCAGTATATACATATAAAAGTGGCCGAAATAGTGATGTTACGTTTTTTTGGAAATATCTTACTTTCATACGAAAACAGGTATGCATTTCTTCCAATATTTTCAATTTCGATAAATATCGAATTTTGCTACATGGATCTAAGGATCTAGCATATTGGGAGAGTTCCATACTGTTGTTTATCTTTTTCCAATTTAATACTCTCCGGCTCCTGTTTCCAATTACTACACAATTTTCACAATTTTCGCGCACAAATCTTTAAAATTCCCGCTTTTGTTTTCAATCAATTTGTCAACAATGATACAAAAAAAAGTTCAGCTGTTCTGTATACTGCTGTTTTTGACAATTCTGTGAGAACGAGAAAGAGATATAACGTTGAAAAAGAAAAATCTTATATTACCCACAGGTATTTACTTTCAAATAAGTCAAACTGCACGGGAAAGGAGAACAAAAACAGCAACAGTGTTTGCAAAGCTGCCACTTTTATATGTGTATACAGATGTATTTGTTGGTTTTGCTAATTAAAATAAATTTTTAAGCCACGGAAATCACAAATTTCACACAAAAAAGAATATCGCGTTTAAAAATTATTTCCAAATTGCTTTCTGTAAGATGTTGAGTTTGACAGTTTGAAAAAAGCGCGATACATATTTCAATCTGTCCTCTGTATAGTGTGAGCTGCCATATTTTTTGACAAGATGGTAAAATTCCCCATCCACTGATCTCTATATTATAAATTGAGATCAGTGAGCCAATAGGGCTTTTTAGGTAACAACGATATATCTCTTTCTCGTTCTCACAGAATTGTCAAAAACAGCAGTATGACGAACAGCTGATTTTTTTTTTTATCATTGTTGAAAAATTGATTGAAAACAAAAGCGGGAATTTTAAAGATTTGTGCGCGAAAATTGTGAAAATTGTTGGTTTTGCTAATTGAAATAAATTTTTAAGCCACGGAAATCACAAATTTCACACAAAAAAGAATACCGCATTTAAAAATTATTTCCAAATTGTTTTCTTCAAGATCTTGAGTTTGACAGTTTGAAAAAAGCCCGATACATATTTCAATAGGGCTTTTTAGGTAACAACGATATATCTCTTTCTCGTTCTCACAGAATTGTCAAAAACAGCAGTATGATGAACAGCTGATTTTTTTTTTATCATTGTTGTAAAATTGATTGAAAACAAAAGCGGGAATTTTAAAGATTTGTGCGCGAAAATTGTGAAAATTGTTGGTTTTGCTAATTAAAATAAATTTTTAAGCCACGGAAATCACAAATTTCACACAAAAAAGAATACCGCATTTAAAAATTATTTCCAAATTGTTTTCTTCAAGATCTTGAGTTTGACAGTTTGAAAAAAGCGCGATACATATTTCAATCTGTCTTCATCATAGTGTGAGCTTTGACAAGATGGTAAAACTCCCTATCTGTCTTCTTCATAGTGTGAGCTTTGACAAGATGGTAAAACTCCCTATCAATGATTATTATCATTGACGTACTAGATACCTAATACGTCAATGGCTATTATAGTGTTTAGTCACTTTAGCAAAATTTTGTATGGGATACGAAAACTTGCGATAAATTGGTCAGTAATTAAAGTGAATATAAAAGTAAAGATAAAATCTTGGAATGCCTGGAAATTTTCGGCGCGAAATATAACGTCAATACATTTTTTGCTTAAAGGTTGGTGGCACCTATGACAGACATGGACTCCATATACATTGATTATTAAAGGTTGTGTTCATTGTATTTTCCTTTAGGGACGCGTTTTGCGAAAGAAGTAAGAAGCTTTCAACCAACGAAAGTTGCCAAAAAGTTGATGTTGATGATTTTGAACTTTTCGCTTAAAAGCAAATAAAAATTGGTTAAAGCAGATTTTTTATATAAAATTATATAATTTGGAATTCAATTTGGTAATATTTAAGCTAAATAATGATTATTTATCCGGTTTTTATTTGTTTGTAGTGGATGGTGTGGTACAAGTTGACCAACTCGGCATATACAAACAGCCACACTTTGCAGACACATCCATAAAATTAATTGAAACTTCGGCTTGGTATATAGTCAAGAATTCCAACCTTGAAATAAAATAAAAAAGTGGATACAAAAGGGAATATAGCGTTTTATTGGTTCTTTCCAGTGCTGACTAACTAAAAATTACCAACAAAACACGACTATAATGTTTATAGTGTTTATAGATTTTAGTGGTTCCAGTAGATGCGCTCCCTATTCACAGCGGCAATATGGTGTACTAATTATTTCATTATCACTGATATAACACTATATGGATTTTCGGCTTTTCTTGTTTTTTTGCTCAAACAAAATCGTCATTGATAATTGCTTCCTTGTGTAAGTCATCAAAAGCATCAAAAGTTTTGTTTTTTTTTTCGAGAATATCTTCTTCCAATTTCTTTTTGGCCATACTTTACCGCAGTTAAGAAGAAGCGCTGGCAGTTATGTTGAAACACGCGTGAAGTTGGCTACTAGCAGTCCATTGCTGAGATTCAGCTAAAGCAACCTTCAAGGGAGTGAGTGAGATGAGTCGCATTTAATTGAAAAACGATTCAGCTAACAAATGCAAGTGTTCCAGTGAGGGAATTAGAACAGGAATGAAAGAATACAAGATTACGACACTTTGGCATTTTCACTTTATTGTTGTTTCACTTGTGACGTAATTTTCTCTTGTGACGTAAGCACCTTGCACTCTTTTTCCTCTTGGTTGGGGTAAATTCATAACAAGATTCCACCATTTATTTGTTTTTCTGTTTGTGCTTACGTAACAAGTGAAAAAACAGCAACAAAAAGCTGAAAAAACCAATTGATGTAATATTGTTTTCTTTCATTCATGGAATTAGAAGGTCATATTACTCGCCTACCATTTCGTCCGTAAGTTGGTGTACATGCAGATACATTTACCAGTTTGGATAAGTATGTGTAATTTTCTCAACAAATAGTTTCACATATATTCATGTATTAGTAATGAAAATACAAAATCGTGAATTCACTCTTTTTATTGATACTGTTAAGAATTAAAATCATCATAAAAGATATTGCATTTTTATTGACATTTATTAAATTAATTAATAATAATTGCACTTACCAAACAATTTGTTAATTACCCTACTGAAAAAATCTTATACTACATTTGTGATAAAATTTATTGGCGCAAGATTATAGTCGATTTAACTTGAAACTAAAAGATATTTAATGCGAAATTTGGTTATAAATACGTTTTTCCGTATTGTTAGGTTTTATCTAGGTTCGTTTTATTAAATAAAACTTATTTCCGTTTTGATACAACTCACTTTACGTCTTTTCACTTTTAATTCCACTTAATATTACAAAACACTGTTTATTTCCTTTTTACTTTCATTATTTTTAAATTCAAACATTATTTCTTTCAAATAACCGACTTATTCACGACTCATTTCAAATTCAAACTGACTTCTTGCCGCATGGTGCGCTCGTATTTATAGTGGCTGCACCATTCAGCACTCCACTTTAGAATCTTCTAGTACAAAAAAATGGTGTTTTGTTAACTTCATTTTGCGGCTGTCACTTTAAGTTGGAATCACAATGGTGAATATACAAAAATAGAACGGAGAAAATCTTATAGAACACGTTCGTGATGTTCGCCCCGAACGATTTCTTCACCATCTTCTCCACTGTAGCGGTATAGCCGGTCAATGTGAACAACTTTTGGATTGCTTCTTAGACCTCGCTGAATTCGGTAAACCACACCATTGATCCTTGTAACAACACGGAAAGGTCCTTTCCAGTTTTGTTGAAGTTTTGGTGACAGTCCTTTATGTCGATGAGGATTATACATCCACACTAGATCTCCCTCATGGAAAGGTTTCGTTGTGGCGAAGCTGCTGAGCCAATTGTAGACAATCTGATCCACAACTGTCTTCGCTTCTTGGTTTGGAATGGCAAACGCCTCAGGCCACTTGCTGAAGTAATCCATGACAACAAGAATGAATCGGTTTCCACTGTTAGACTCAGGAAATCGGCCTGCAATATCGATGGCAATTCTTTCAAAAGGTGCTCCAACGTTGTACTATCGCATCTTACTCTATAGTTTTCTGCCTGATCCCTTGGTGGCTGCACAAGTGACGCATTTTCTGCACCATTTTTCCACATCGTCTTTTGCATGCAGCCAGTAGAAACGTTCTCGAATTTTCTATAGAGTTTTGTTGATACCCAAATGGCCTCCAGAAGATCCATCATGCATCTCACGTAGAATTTCATTAATCTTTGTCCGGGGCACAACAAGCACATGAAGGTAATTCAATTGTGCCCAATAGGCTTTGAGGGTCGAACTTCTATCAGAAATGTCTCCCCATTCTGGTTTTTCTTCATGTTCTTTCCATACAAGAATGGGTTCGATGTCGAAATCTTCTTGCTGAGTATTCCTGATTTCCTCGTTACTCCAGCCGCCAATGGGTTCAACTCTTGTTCGCTTTATGGCAATAGATTACTTTTCTTCCTGGCGAGTGCAATGCTTGCAGTCTTGGTTACATGACCGACGAGATAGGGCATCTGCATTCGAGTGTAGTTTTCCTTTACGATGTTGGATTTCATAGTCATATGTCTGAAGTCTCTCGATCCACCTGGCTACTTGACCTTCAGGATTTTTAAAATTCAAAAGGCATCTTAGCTCTCCATGGTTAGGTTTGGTCCATGGTCCGTCCATAATAGGAACCTCTGTCCATTGTTGAGCTTCAGATGAGCATTTCGCAACCTCTGGAATACCACTTTTAAGTTTTCACAATGCTCGTCAAATGTTTTCCCAAGCACGATGACATCATCCAAATAGACTAGACAGGCTTTCCAAGTAAGGTCTTGTAGTACGCATTCCATTAAATGCTCAAATGTTGCAGGAGCGTTACACAGGCCAAAAGGCATTACTTTGAATTGCTATCAACCGTTACCTGTCGAGGATGCAGTTTTCTCCCGATCTTCTGGGTGAATTTCAACCTGCCAGTAACCACTCTTCAGGTCCAATGTTGAAAACCATTGAGCTCCAGCCATCGCATCCATCTCCAGTCTAGTATTGTATCTATGGGCTTTGTTTAACCAGTCTTTGAAGAATAGTGTTTTTGATCGTGTTGCTTTTTTGGTAAGAACTTTGGTAAGCCGTGTATCGTCCTCTTCCTTCAAGGTCTTTAGAGTGAAGTTCATGCAGAGTTTGAGTGTGAATATAAAAAGCGGTGTCATGCCGCTCTCAATTTTTAGCACGTAGTTGGGTGTGGTTGATGGAAGCTGAAATTTTTTTTTTTGGAAGAAACGCAAAAGTTTTTCAACTTCTTTGTAGTATCTCCCTCCCCATACCTGCCCTTCGTAGCACATAATCTACCGCGTTACAGCTTCGAATACCTTAATTTTTGCGGGTATTGTGACCTTAGAATTCGTCATGAGTTTCTTTCACGTGCAGTTTAGGGCTTTTTTTTGCTTCGGCGAGTTTTATTGAAAAGTGTTTTTTCATTGAGAGGTCATGGCTTAATGTTATTCCTAGATATTTATAAGATCTTACAACCTCTAAATCTTCTCCACCGTATTTCCACTTTTCGTTTCTTGCAAATCGGCCTGTTCCTTTTCTTAAAGTTAGAACTTTCGATTTCTTTGTATTTATTTGCAAACTATCAAGATGACAATATAATTCTAGCTTATTTATCATAAGTTGTAATGATTTATTTTGGTGATTCAATATCATCTGCAAAAAGTAATGCTTTTATCCTTATTCCTTCTACTACTATTCCAGCAGGTAATAAGTCCGATATATCCTCCAAATATAGCGAGAATATTAAGGGGCTGAACAGACATCCCTGTCTTACTCCAACTGTTATATCAAACGATTCCAAAACCTTGTTTCCATCCCATTTATTTATTGTTTTCGTAAAGACTCTTCAATGATCTTAGAAATTTCGACGAGACTCCGATTTGCGATAGTTTGTAGAAAAGACAGTTCCTGTTGACTTTATCGAATGCAGCTCGGAAGTCTATAAAAAAGGGTAGAGTTTTTTCCCTGGTTCAGGTAACTTTCAGCAATTTTCTTATGATTGAAAATTTGATCCATTCTCTAAATCCTTAATCCTGCCAGAAACTAACTCAGCTTACTATTCACCTTAACCCACTTTGTTAGCCTTGTATTCATTAATCCGGTGAAAATTTTCGTAACTGTGTTCATAAAGGATATGCCTCCATAATTTGCCGCATTATTCAGGTCGCCTTTTTTAAATATGGGAAAAATTATAGACTTTTGGAACTCTTCGGTACCGTTGCTTGTTCATAAATACAATTAAAAGCGTTTGATAGTTTTTCCAAAAAGTTGATCGGCGCATTTTGAAAGTATTCATATGGGATCCTGTCTTTACCTGTGGCTTTATTCGGTTTCGCTTTCCTCAGGACCTTTAACAACTCTTCCAATTCAAAGGCTTCGTCCAAACATTAATGATAGGTATGTGGCATAGCATATTGATATTCCATTTGTGGTTCTTGTGGTTTAAAGCAATGAGTGGAAGTGTGTTTTGAGCTCCTTAAATCTGACCAGCGTTCCCACTTTATGTGCGGTTCCATTTAGTTTCCTCGCTATAGACCAAACGGTTTGCTATTCGTAATGTTCGGAATCTCTTCGGCTATGTCATTAAAATACTGACTTTTTATATTCACACATTTTCTTATATTCCTTATTTGCTTCGATATAGATTTTTCTGGCGATTTCCGTATTCATCTCCCTAAAAAGATTTAGCGTTCCCATGCAACAATCCTCGTCGAACCATGGTTGTTTTCTAACTAGGGTACTTGAAAATTCTTTTGGTGGAGCTACAAATTGTATGATTCCTGTGAGAAAACTGGAGTATAAGAAGGCATGGTGAAAGCTTATTGATGCAATCGTCAATTTGCCTGTGGTATTCATTGGCACATTATTTACGTATAATTATTACGTATATTTTACGTATATTTTAGTTTTATTTAGGTAGAGGGTTGTTTTAAGTTTTTTATATTAAATGTCATAGGAAAACGAGTTTTTAAGAATTTTCTCGTTTAGTTTTAAGAAATATTGAATTTTAATTTAAGTTAGCTTTTACGCGGAAAGGCATTTTCAATGTATAGTTATAGTATAATTTAGAGCGCACGCATGGGGCCAGTAAATTAGTTAAGTTATTCTGTAAGCTAGTTTTTAAGGTTTTTGTCTAGCATCTAAGTTAGTTATAAGTTAAATTGAAAATAAAAAATTTAATTTAAAAAAAAAAAAAAATTCATTGGCACATCTTTCCTTCCAAATGAGTTTTGGAAGAAGCATAAGCTTTTGGTGTTTTACTACGTAAGGCACACTCAATGCTTAGTCGCATTGACGTATTAGGTATGGACCGCCAGTAGCCAACTTCACGCGTGTTCCAACATAACTAGGGGCGCCATCAACTACTAGCAGGGAATTCGCGTAGCAGTGATATGATTTATTTAATTAATTATTTACTATTGAAATATTTTGGTGGAAATTATTATTAAACTATTTTTATTTTACAAAACACATCCACTCCTTATGCCATGAGTTACTTACAGATGAATATATTATCGTTTTCATTTAAATTCTAATGGCGAAATTAGTACACGTATTTAACACTAAAAGATGATGGCGTTTTTAGGCTGTTTTTAGCTGGAACAACTTTTCTTGGCTGTTTGTATGAAAATTTCAACCGACTGGCGGTCCATATTTAGTACGTCAATGCTTAGTCGCATGTGGTCTGAAAACGTCTGATAAACTACTTCCATGTCCTGAACTATATTATACCAGTCTCCATTTATCAGCGCATAATCTATTACGGAGCATCCATTTCCCTTTATAAACGTATATTCCCCTTCAATGTCGCTCGCTGTTCGTCCATTAAGTAGACATAAGTCAAAATTATCACACATCTCTATTAGTTTTTTTTTCCTTTTGCATCGGTAATTTTATCTTTCGAGTTTCTTGCTATATTCGATAAGCATTCTATTTCTCCTTTATTGATGGGGGCTACTTGTTCTCCTCCACCTCTTGAATTGAAATTCCCAATAAGTATTCCATTCTTACAACAATTATAAAAATTATCATAACAATTTTCCATTAAAAAAGCTTCATACAGAAAGAAAATATCATGTTTTTTAACATATTCGAACAAATCTAAATAATTACTCTTATTTTTTAAACCAGCTACATTATACGATAAAATTTAAAAATTTATTTTTATATTATTTTTAACAAACTTATTACTATTGCAGACGCAACTCTATTAGGACTGATATCTTTCTGGTTTTGCCCTCGGTGAGGATCTGTAGGTTTCAGATACAGATGCCACTAGAATTTGAATTTTTGTATTTTCATTACTAATACATGAATAGATGTGAAACTATTTGTTGAGAAAATTACACATCCTTGTCCAAACTGATTAATTTACCTACATGTACACTAACTCACGGCCGAAATGTTAGGCAAGTAATCTGACGTCCATTTAAATCACTGGAATACTCGCATTTGTAAGCTGAATCGCTTTTCAATGAAATGCGACTCATCTCACTCACTCCCTGTAAGTTTGAATTAGCTGAATCTCGGCACAGGTGCAATTGCCTTGAAGCTTGTTATTCTTCAGTGCCTGAGTCTTCAACTTTAAAAAGGAACAACAATATTCCGTACCGCTTTTTATATTCACACCTGTCGCTTGAATCAGCTGATCCACGAGGAACTCTTCCAAAACGATTATGCTATGCGTCGCGATAAAAAGAGAAGAAATAATGCACATAAGAAGTTGAACGATGAGCAGATGCATCTACAAGTTTGCATTTTAAAAACTTTAGTTAAAAACTGCTTTAGTTAGTTGCCAAAAGCAGTAGTTAATTTCGATTGAGTTCTTCGTTCACATTTTATATTAATAACCTTAAAAACGTATAAAAAAGACAAGGAATACACACTTTCAGCGCCTCCAAAAACTCAAAAAACTGCCCCAGAAGATGCCAAAAGGACGTTGGTATCGACCTTCAAGCAATGTAGATAGGTATACCGAGTAACTCATCCACTGAATCGACTCTTTCATCTGAAAAACCGCCATCTGTCAAAGAGGGTCCTCATATCGTCGACAATCATTTTGAGATGGAGATTGAAGACTCTATAAATGTTAATGAAGACGAACTTCTACGGTCAGAATCTGAGTCTGATGAATACCTCGACCTCACTATGGTGGGCGTTGGTCTGTTTGAGATGTATCCAAGATGAAGCAGTTACAAACATATTTATACCCAACACTGAAAACTGGCTTCGGCTTCCCTTCTTCTCCGCCTAACCAACACAGGGGAAGATGTAAAAGAAGAACCCTGGATTCTTAACTCCAAAGTTCAAGGACTCATGACCACGGGATATTACTTGCTGTATGCATTGGATAAATGTGACCCCAGGTTCTGCATTTGATAAAAAGTATCATTAATGTATATTTTCTCCTTAATTACAGCAATCGAGATGGGATTAGAGTACATCTATGTACTGAAAATGAAACCTACTGGATTGCTTTAGCTTACCTCGGCGAGTGTTGGCTTAGCATCGAAAAGAAAAAATAATTGTTGAAAATGAAATATTTTTATTTTCATAATATCACATATTATATCGTCCTTAATCCCATAAGCCAATCGAAACTGACATAAAACACAAACTAAGCGCTTCCTAAGACCAAGACATTTTACAATCACTTTAGTTTCGATTAAAAAACAGCCTTATTATACCAACTCAATTCTTAAATGCTCGAGGATATTAGATCCAAAATCCAAAATAAAAATAGGTTTAAAAAATAAACACAAACAATTCGTACTGGGCGTACTGACGGTTCTACGGAATTTGTTCGAATACGATCGGTTGTATGGTCAATGGACTTGTGCTTCTAAGACATCGAACCTTGTGATTACGAACATGTCGGAGGTCTGTTGAAAATGTCAACGGATCTTGCAACACGTCCTCGGTCATAGGACGTGACACTCCAATAAGCTATGGAATTTACTTATTGGCATCAATCTACAAGTTCACTTCGAGAAATGTCAATCAAGTTTCTCTGCTTTCCAGACTTCATTTTCTATAGTTCTTCTTTGGAGCAAAATAATGGCAAAAAAGCTCAAATCTGATCCCGAACAGATCAGAGCGCATAATAAAATACATCGTATAATATTAAACATAATTCAAAAGATCTTGAGGAGTAATTTTGTGTTTCTTCTATTGAACAGCCGAGCTGTTTAAAGCAGCTGGCGATGAACTGGTTGGTAGTATGCACCAGCTAATCTGCAAAATATGGTCAGAGGAAAGCATGCCCGATGAATTGAACTTCAGCATTGTTTGCCCGATCCTGAAGAAAAGCGATCCTCTGGACTGCACCAACTACAGAGGCGTTAGTCTCCTTAACATTGCATACAAGATCTTTTCTGCCGTACTACGTGAACGCTTCAAGCCATTCGTCAACAACCTGATAGGTCCATATCAGTGCGGCTTTAGGCCAGGAAAGTCTACCATTGACCAAATATTCGCACTACGGCAGATCTTGGAAAAAAAAACAGGAATTTCAAATCGATACCAACCATCTTTACATCGATTTCAAGGCCGCGTATGACAGCATCTATAGAGATGAACTATACAGAGCAATGTCTAGTTTTGGCATCCCTACCAAACTCGTCCGTTTGTGCAGGATGACGATGGAGAACTCACGCTGCTCTATCAAAGTCGGTAAAGACCTCAACGATACTTTTGAGGTCAAGAATGGATTTCGAAGGCGATCCACTGTCATATGTGACTTCTTTAACATCATCTTTGAAAGAATAGTGCAAAATTCTCACGTCAACATCAGAGGCACAATCTTTCAAAAGTCCGTACATACTCACAGTACACACAAATGATACATACTCACGTACCCCGACGATATTGACATAATGCTTTCGTGAGTATTGAGAAGGAAGCCATGGAGATGGGTTTAACGGTGAATCAGGAGAAAACCAAATATATGCTGTCAACAAAAAAAGACACCCATTATCGACGTCTAGGACAAAACATCACCATAGACAGCTATAACTTTGAGGTCGTAAAAGACTTTGTGTATATAACAGCAGTGCTGAGATACAATGAAGAATTACTCTTGCCAATCGCTGTTTCTTTGGGCTAAGAAGGCAACTGAAAAGCAAAGCCCTCTCTCGAGCAACTAAAGAGTCCCTTTATAAGACACTTATCATCCCGGTCCTTATTTATGGTGCAGAATCATGGACATTACTAAAGGTGGATGAAAACGCTTTGGACTGCTTTGAAAGAAAAATTCTACGTGTGATCTATGGTCCTATCTGCGTTAATAGGGAATGGAGAAGAACATATAACAACGAATTGTACGGGCTGTTCAGCGACACTGACCTTGTCAAAAAAGTGAAAAGCCAAAAGCTAAAGTGGCTGGGTCACATATAGCGAATGGACACCAATGCTTCGGCCGGGATGGCCTTTGAATCCACCGTGAAACGGCGCAGCATAGGAGGACAGCGTAGCAGGTGTGCACATGCAAGTGGAAGAGTACCTCAAACTAACTTGGCGTGCGAAACTGAGGCAGCTAGCTAGAAACCACCGGGAAGAAGCTTGTTGGTTGAGGCCCTGGTCCACCCCGGCCTGTAGCGCCACCTTAAGTAAGTAAAGTAAGCATATATTTCTCTTTAACTTGTTATAGGAAATATTGTATAGGTTTGTTTTGTTGCAACAAAAGTTTGTTTTTTTGTATTTGAACAGAATAATTTCATGTTCATCTTTCGTTATCATAAACATATTATGTAAGAGATAAGAGTTCAATAAATGAGTTAAAAAAAAACTATCGATAGTTTTACCGAAAACATCGATACTATCAATAGCCAACAGGTCGGCAACGACCAGTTTGGCCCTCTCTTTGGCGAAATGCTTAGGGATCTAATTGTAGAAGCAGAAAGGCACAAAATATGCCTCACTATGGGGTGAGCTGCAAACGCTCACACAGTATGTGCATGCCCATATAAAAATATGCCCATAGTTTTTTTTCCTTCAAAGTCTTTAAACTCTAAAAACTCGTGCCAATGCCATCTAAAGCATAGCAGAAGTAAAGCGCAGTGCAGAACTCCTCAAACTGATGCCAACGCGAAGCCATATCTTAAGTATAGCTACTGTGACCATTCGTCCTGTATTTCCCGGGACAGTCCTGTATTTGAGTAGCCTGTCCCGGGTTTTTATTTAGGAAATACATTACGTACAAATGTCCCGTATTCAATATTCAGTCCCGTATTTATCCCGTATTTGCATATTCATTTCTAATATTATGTATATTATTCAAAAAACAGTATACAAAAGAGTAAAGTGAAATTAGACTACCTAGGTTTTTAAATTAATGTATATACGTACGTAAATAGTTTCATTAAACAAATTTTAGTTGTACGTTCTTATTGATATGTTCCGTTTTATTAAGCCAAAAGACCAGAAAAGAAACAATGCACGTCTTGTTGGAAGGAGATTTATTCAAAGAGTGTTTTGCCTAATATACTGCACATAATGTTGTTGTAATGAGAAGCTGGTTGATAAATACAGTATGTGTATACAAGTCTGTATACTTAATACATAACATTACTTCCCCTTTTAAATAAATATTAGTTCAATTCATATTTAATATGCATGTATAACGTTCTGTTAAAAATTCAATTTATATATATATATATAGAAATAGATACGTAATGTGTATTTAATTTATTACAATTTCATTTCATTCGTAAGTTAACTTATTTGGTGGACGTCGTATTCTTTGTGATTTACGAAGCACGGGCTCAGGTTGTTGTTGTTCGTTTCTAGCAGCTGTTGGTTGTGGGTCTTCAGTTACAGAATCCGAAATACTTGGAGATGGTTCCATTGGTTTTTTTCAGGTAAAGGAGCAGGATAACAAAGCATATTCTTTGGTGTGAGTGTTGTTGGCATTGCAGATGTCGATGGCCATGCAGTTAGCTGATTTTCCAAGCATGGGCGTATTTGATGTTGATGAGCAATCCTAACGTTATTTTCATGTTTCACTAGACACCTATTTCCGCTGATACCTTGAAGAACTGTAGCTTTTTCCCAAGTTTTTGATATTCGCAACCATATCTTCTCTCCAACCGCATAAATACGTTTTTTTCTGGGTATTCTGTCCAAATTATTATTTGCAGGGTTACTATTTTGACCAAATGTTGGCTGTATAAGACGAAGGACAGTTCGTGGTGAAGACTTTAGCATATAGTCTGCTGGACACATTCCGGTTGAAGGGCATGGTGAGTTTCTGTAGGAAAATCAAAATTCAGAAATATTATTTTCTATTTCATATTGTGAATACTGTCTTCCCTCAATAAATTTCTTTTTAAAAAAATTTTTCACTACTTGAACAAATCTTTCGGCTATGCCATTTCCCTGAGGAAAATATGGGGGACTTTTCATAACTTCAACTCTCTTGCTTTTTAGAAAACGAATAAAACGATCTGACGTGAATGGGGAACCATTGTCGGAAACAAGTTGTTCGGGTAATCCAAACGACGAAAACAATTGTTTGAGTTTAAGAATTACCGCATCTGCTGTAGTGCATGATTTGCACACATCTATCCATTTAGAAGTGGCATCAACAGCTAACAAAAACGTTTTTCCATTGAATGCAAAAAAATCTATGTGAAGTCGTATCCAAGGTTTTTCTAGTTTTGGCCAACCCAAAAACGACTTCTCCTTTTCGTTGTCTCTTCTTACTCTTTGACACGGAACACACTCTGCACTGCACATATGTCTTCTATATCACGATCAATATTGGGCCACCAGCAAATGGATCTGGCAAGAAGTTTCATCTTGACAATTCCGGGGTGTTCTTCATGTAAAAGCTGTAGAACATTTGAACGAAGAGACATGGGAACAAGCACTCGTATTCCGCATAGAATGCATCCTTGTTCGATAGACATAGAATATCTGCGTATAAAAAAGTTTTTAAATCATCATTCTGAATATGGTCTGGCCAACCATTTTTATCTAGTTCCATGACTTTGCATAAAACGGCATCTTTTTTCGTATGATGGGCGATATCTTCGTACGAAATAGGCATAAACTCATCTTCGTTGAATGCGTTAATAAGATGCTCAGTCATTTCGTGCGTTCGACTATCTTTCAGCGGCAGACGTGACATTGCATCTGGACCAGACATTTCTTGAACTTTTTTTGTATTTAATTTCATAGTCAAAAGCTGACAGTAAAATAGCCCATCGTTGAAGACGATCACTGCGGTGATCGTAATTCCTTTTCTTACATCAAAAATATCTTTTAAAGGCTGATGATCCGTGTATAGTGTAATTTTTTTTCCAAATAAATACTTGTAAAACTTACGTACCCCAAAAATAATGGCAAGAGCCTCTTTTTCTACTTGAGAGTAGTTTTTCTCCGCTGAGTTTAAGGTTGCCGAAGCAAAAACAACAGGGCACTCTTTGCTTTCTTTTATCTGACTAAGGACCGCTCCTACACCTTCCTTACTGGCATCACAAGATAGGATCAAAGGTTCCGAAGCGTCGTAATGTTGTAAAAGTGTTTCTTTACTTAATGCTTCCTTGCTTTTGGTAAAAGCATCTTGACAAGAAGAGTCCCAGACGAAAGTTGTTCCTTTACAAGTAAGCTTATAAAGGGGAGCTAATAAGGACGACTGCATTTGGACGAACTTCCTATAATAATTGAGTAGTCTTGAATATGACTTAACTTGCGTTACACTTTCAGGAACAGGTGTATTTTTTATTGCCTCGATTTTACTTGAACTAGGCTTTATACCAGAACTTGTAATGACATGCCCTAGGTACTCTACCTCGGATTTAAAAAACTGACATTTTTCTATATTGACTTTGACATTATATTTTTTAAAAGCTGCTAAAACACTTTTTAAGTTCCCAGCACAATCTTCAAAAGATTTTCCTTTGATGAAAACATCATCTATGTAACATAAAGCATTGGTACCACGCAAAATTTCGTCCATAGTCTTTTGAAAAATACATGGCGCGCTTTTCAGTCCATACGTAAGCCTATTGTACCGCATCAATCCTAAATGAGTATTAACTGTAAAAAGCTCCAGTAAGATCAAGGACACAAAACATGACGCCTCCTTCTAAAGATGCTAACATATCATCGACGTTTGGAATAGGGTAGTGCTCCATATCCGTTACCTTGTTAAGGAAAACCTTAAAATCCGCGCAAAGCCTTACATCACCGTTCTTTTTGACTACAACGACAAGTGGACTGGCCCATTTACTGAATTTAAAAGGACTAAGAACGCAGTTCTTTTGAAGACGAAGAAGTTCACGTTCGACCTTTCGACCACATCTATAACACGTGGATGAAGACTCTTGATTTCGATTATTAAAATTAGATTTTGAGGAATTTCTTTCATAATTTTTATTTGAATTATACTTAGCTTGAAATTGTGGCTTTCTAGATGATTTAACGGCAGCAACGGCATCATCGTTGTGCATTGCCTTTGTACCGAGAAAGGCAACTTCCATGCTAGTAGCTTTAGTGCACGCCGTTTCAAACGAAATATTTTCTTCCGAAAGCAATTTTTTTTTTATATTTTCATTATATAACCCACTAATTAACCGATCACGAAGAGCTTCCGACAAAAAAACACCAAATTCGCATGGTCTAGCTATAATTTTCAATTGGTTTACGTACTCACTGATTGTTTCCGATGTCTTTTGGTCTCTTTTATTAAACTTAAATCTTTCTAAAATTACCGTACGCTTCGGATTGAAATAATTTTTTAACAAAGTCTTGCATGCATCGTATGTTTTGTCCATAGGAGAACTAGGTACGCATAAATTTTTTAAGATACTATACGTTTCGCCACCAATCAATGTAATGAGCAACGGCAATTTTTTTTCGTCGTCAATTACATTAACCACGAATAATTGTTCCAATCTTTCACAGTACGTATCAAAATCATTTTTTGATTGATCAAAAGGTTCAATATTTCCTACTAATGCCATAATTATACGTATAGAATTTATTGCAAACCGAACACGACCGACCCGACTGTTTTTTATCAAGTACCAATAAACTGTAGTAACTGACTCGCTTAAAGAACTGTGACTTTTTTCTTTTTACAAAAGACAAAAAAAACTGTATCCAACTTTAATAATACGGGTTTTTTTTTCCGCTCGTCGCCAAATGATATGTTCCGTTTTATTAAGCCAAAAGACCAGAAAAGAAACAATGCACGTCTTGTTGGAAGGAGATTTATTCAAAGAGTGTTTTGCCCAATATACTGCACATAATGTTGTTGTAATGAGAAGCTGGTTGATAAATACAGTATGTGTATACAAGTCTGTATACTTAATACATAACACTTATGAGGACTAATTTAGTGTAGTTGTTCAGTAAATAAAGAGCACGACTGTCTCGCATAAATTTGAAAAAAAGCAGAAATGAAGTATGTAGGTATGGTAAAAGTTATATTAGTAGTGCTGTTAATAGCACTACTAATATAACATTTACCATACGTTTTAGAAAAAGTTTTTGAGCCATTATCGAAAAAAATTGCACAAACTAAAATTGTTTTTTAGGAGATAAATCAAATTCATCGTCTCCAACCAAAAAACTCTACCCACGAAGTACTTCACGTTTGAAGCAAATCACTCAAAGCATATTTAGGCTGTAGATCCAGTGAACAGACAACCGAAAATTCGCACATACATCAAACAAAAATGTTGCTTAATGCCTCGAATTTTACTTGCCCCTTTGAGCAAATAAAAAAAAATATTTTGAATTATGATTCTGCCTCTGGTAATTTTATTCTTTTTTGTCCCGGGTTCGGCTTCGAAAAGTATGGTTACCGTAAGTATAGCAGAATTATACTTTATTGAAGAAGGTTTTCAATGAAGAATTTCATTCGATTACTCTACTAAAACGAAAATAAAAATTAACAACAAACTAGCAATAGTTGTTGTTTGTTATTTAAATTTCTTTCATTGAATTTTATTCGATTACTCCACTAAAACTAAAAACAAAATAACAACTAGCAATAGTTGTTGTTGTTATTAAAATTTAATTTTTCTTGTAAGCAACCTAGCCACGGGTAAAATTTTCATAAAGGTTCGACTTTAACCAAACTTTTCCTAAAATATGTGTTTAGGAGAGTGTGGACGATATGACTGACGATGCTTGTTGTTGCAGTCGCTATGCTGCTAGTCTTAGTTTTGGCACGTGCCGATGACGCTGTCGTTGTTGCTACCTTAACTGCTGCTGCTGCATCACCTGATGCTCCGGCATCTTGTCTTGTTGTTGGGGGATCATCTTCCGATGTCCCCGTTGGCTTTACCATCTGTTGGTGTTGCCCTTCTCTGTTTTTATGGACTTTTTCCCAAAATTTATTTAAAAAAAAGCCCTGACCAGGGTGGGGCTCAAACCCACGACCCTCCACTCTGTCGTCGGCCACGCTACCCACTAGGCTAACTTGCCTTTTAAATTTTCTGGGCAAATTGCCAGTAAAAATTTTGCAATGAGTGCACCTAAAGTATAAGTGAATTTAATTCAATTCGAACACATCGAAATTATTGTATACACTGAGAAAGTCGTCAACAAGTCCGCACTCTTTCACAGCTGAAGATCGACTGAACAAACAGACATTTACGCAGAGTAATGACGAGTTTCTTGGATCCGATGCAACATCCTTTAAGCATGACAAAGTCGTTGTTCACTTCTCCGTAATGAGGGAATCCACCCATTTGCGTGATGCTCTTATCGGTCAAATCATCCAGTTGCGTCTTGCGGCGCAGTTTCTTTGTGTGCCAGCAACGACGACATCCTGCGGAGAAATGCTGAGCCCAGACGAGAGCGCGAAGACCGATTGGAGTCTCAATGTAGCTCCGACAACCATCATTGGTGGTGTTTCTAAAACGGTGACTGCTTCATCAACTTCCTTCTTGTTGACCTTGATCCAGTTCAGTAAGCTTCATGGACAATGTGAGTCATACCAGCCTTGTATTTTACGAAGCAGGTTAGATGCCCTGGTTTAGATGTATCATCTTTGGGAATGCCTTTACCTTACCAAAATGCCTAGCTGCACGCTTTTTTGGGTAGAGGGCCATGGAACCATGGCGAGGTGCCAAAAACTTACGATGCGACATTGTTAATATCACACCGCGTTTCTGTTCAGACGACGATAAGGGAAGAATTGTTCGTTAATATAGTTAAAAAAAAACACAATTT
Source organism: Baccha elongata (assembly GCA_951217065.1). Taxonomy (NCBI): domain Eukaryota; kingdom Metazoa; phylum Arthropoda; class Insecta; order Diptera; family Syrphidae; genus Baccha; species Baccha elongata. Next base: position 206,968,733 of record OX578272.1, read on the forward strand.
ACAAAAACACAAACCAGAAATACGATATTAATGTAAAAACAAACAAAAATAAATGCAAATAAAAACAATCAAAACAAATACATTACTCCGACTGCCTCTCTCACTCCTTCATAAGCATATCAAATCATCCACTGGCTAAAATTTTTTAAGTTTATATTTACCAAACTAGTGTCATCATATAGCCACTGCATAACCTTTTAACGCTGCTAACGACCTTAGAAGTAAAAATTGGGCTAATGCCTTTCACTTACACTCTCAACGGATCCTTTTACCTTCGTTATTAGTTCCACAGTATTGCGTCACTTCCAAACGACTAAAGTTAAGGTCAGAAACGGGGCATTACTTTAAATACGATCTGTTGCCTTAATACAAACTATATTATAACTAGGTTATTTAGTATTACATTTAAATAATTCACTTTTATATTTCAATCCGCTCGTTTACCATTTAATTTTAAAGTATTATATTTTAATCCGTCGGATTGCAAATAAAAAATTAGATACTAAAATATTTTAGGATGTAATGCGAAATAATTACAAACAATCTTTAATATTTATGGAATATTAAAAAGTAATTTTGAGTGTAGGTATTGTATACGGCCGTAATATAAGTGCTGCATTAAAACAGTAACCTAAAGTTTTTAATCGTGTTGATACTAACCATTTTTGATTCATTTTTCATTCCCTTACAAGCGACTTAGAAGTAAAAACCATTGTATATACATTTCTATAGTATTTTCATGCTGAATAATCACCGCCTGGCCATCTTAAGAAACTTGTGAACAACACATTTGTAGGTTCGTGCATTTACTAGGTGTCTATTCTGTTACCCTAACAACAGTTGTAAACATACATTATTTTTGTTTTGTTTACGACTCTTGTCAAGGAAATATGGGTTTTAGAGCCAATAAAATACATTAAATATTGTTAGTTTTTTTTGTTGACGACTGTTGTTAGGGTAACAGAATAGACACTTAGTAAATGTAAGAACCTCCAAATGTGAGGTTCACAACTTTCTTTAGATGGCGCTGCTCCATGATTGTACAATAGAAATTTATATACAATGGTAAAAACTTACTCAGCAGTTATATTCATTTGAAAGCTTTTTTCTTATTTGTAGTTTGGAGAGGTTTCGTATCTAATTATATGCACTTCTTCAAAGCTTTTTTTTATTTGCAGTTTGGAGAGGTTTCGTACCTAATAATATGCAATTTTTTCCACACTTTTTTATTATTTTTATTGGGAGCTCAGATTTTCGCTATCACTTTGACAGATGACAGATTGCTCCAAGCTTCTTTATGTGTGGCAGTACGGTTTTCGCAGAAGTAGGTCCACTGGTGATCAGATGGAGTCTTGGAGAAATTTAAAGTATTGCGCTTAAGTTTCGAAAGCATTTGATAGAGTTTGGTATCAAGCTTTTTTTCGAAAACGCATGCTTCAGTTCGTTGCGTTAGAAATTACTTTTCGGACCGTAAATAAAAACATGGATTTTGCATCAATGGTGTTGGTGTTGGTGTTGGTGTAGGTGTTGGTGTTGGTGTTAGTGCTGGTGTTATTGTTGGTGTTGGTGTTAGTATTGGTGTTAGTGTTGATGTTGGTGTTGGTGTTGGTGTTGGTGTTGGTGTTGGTGTTGGTGTTGGTGTTGGTGTTGGTGTTGGTGTTGGTTTTGGTGTTGGTGTTGGTGTTGGTGTTGGTGTTGGTGTTGGTGTTGGTGTTGGTGTTGGTGTTGGTGTTGGTGTTGGTGTTGGTGTTGGTGTTGGTGTTGGTGTTGGTGTTGGTGTTGGTGTTGGTGTTGGTGTTGGTGTTGGTGTTGGTGTTGGTGTTGGTGTTGGTGTTGGTGTTGGTGTTGGTGTTGGTGTTGGTGTTGGTGTTGGTGTTGGTGTTGGTGTTGGTGTTGGTGTTGGTGTTGGTGTTGGTGTTGGTGTTGGTGTTGGTGTTGGTGTTGGTGTTGGTGTTGGTGTTGGTGTTGGTGTTGGTGTTGGTGTTGGTGTTGGTGTTGGTGTTGGTGTTGGTGTTGGTGTTGGTGTTGGTGTTGGTGTTGGTGTTGGTGTTGGTGTTGGTGTTGGTGTTGGTGTTGGTGTTGGTGTTACTTGTCAGTATTGCCTGAATCAAACATAATTCAGGTAACATTGATAGTGTGTATGCCCATCAATGTTCGTTTCAAACAAAATTGATACATTGATGAAAAACTAAATTATTTTGGTTTTCATCAATGATACCTGATAGAACATTGACGGTTTGTAGTAGGCATCAATGTTACCTGACGATGTTCGCGTTTGTGAAGTAATTATTTTTATGAAATGATTTTCTCAATCTTCAAGAGATTTTTGACACAGTTTCAAGAAATGTATCGGCAAAATTATTGTTTGTGGAAAAATATATCCACAGACCATATACAAAAATGTATGGAGTCGAAATTTAGCTAGAGTTAAAATTCTGCTTTAAAAATGCTGTTTTTTATGTTAATTCTGCTATAAAGAACAAAAAGGGTATGTTGGAGCAGAAACGAATTGAATTTCACAAAATAAAATCATTTTTATTAAATTTAAAATAAAAAATTGCATTTTTCATATGTATTATGTATTTTGTATATAACTGCAACTACTTTAATTTGTTTGAATTATTATATTAAATCCAGCGCATAAGATACATAAAAATAACTTTTTAATATATTATTGTGTCCGTTTATAGAAGATTTTTTTTTTTAATCCAAATGATTATAGGAAAAGTGTCCGCGTCCGTTTATGAGAGTGTCCGTTTATAAGAACTCATTTTGTATATTAAATTAAATAAAATAATTTGGTTTCCGAAAATGTGTCCGCTTATGGAAATAGTTCGCTTATAGAAGCTTTCCGCCAGCAGAGCTTTCTCTGTATTTTCTATTTCGGCTTAGTTTCGTTTATTTTGCTCGTACAGGGTTTGGAAATGTTCAAAAGCACGCGTTATTAACATTTTCCCACCTTATTTTGTTCTTTATTATTTTTGCCTTGAGCAAAATAAAGAGCAAGAGCAACCATTCTTTTCTTATATGTTATATGTATGATCTTTAGATTTCATCTTATTTATCTTTCATAAACTTGTCACTGCAAACAAATACAAATTATTATCGTGCATCCTCTTTTAAACCTACGAACCAACTAAACAAAATTCAGAGAAAACTATTGTCAATGCTAACTGATACGTTTGTAGGCTATGTTCTCACAATGATGTTTGAAAGAAAAATACGTCAATAATGTTTGTCAGGTAAAACTGATGGTGTGTAGGGCCCTTGATTAGCCTAACCGTCGCAAATAAGTAACAGTTAAAGTCCTTAACCGGAACCTTACCAAAATATTAATTTAAATTGGCTGAAAAAATACACTTTCAATTTCATTGTTTTCGTTGAGTGTAGATGGCAGCCACAAATTCCATAGCATGGATTTATTTAAATTTTTAGTAGACGAATTTGATTAATATACATATAAAAAAATTATATAAAATATAGTTTCGTCAATTGTAATCTCTAACATTTATATTTATTTAACATTGCGTATATTTGATTATCTGTAGTAAAGCAGTTCCACAAATGAGTTAAACAAACAGTGGCTAATAAATTTAACCACCACTTAGTTTAACCGAGACTGAGACGATGAAACAAAAAAAAAAAATTAAAGTTACCTTTAAGTGCGGGTTAATTATTGAATAGCACAATAGCACATTTTAAACAAAATATACACCAAAGTTTTCCTAAGGTGTGGAGATTTTTATTTGAGCTGCTATATTATGTATAAGGAGATTTTGTTATTCCAATAAATGCACTTTATTCTCTCCAAACACGGTTACATTGAATATTGATAACACAACCAACAAGAGCAAGTTGAAAAAAACAATTAGGGACGAGTATAGGTATTTAAATTTTAACATATCTTAGGAAAATATATTTCTGGAATTGGTATATAAAAGCAAAACGTTACATATATTAAGTAAGAAACCAAACAATTTCTGAATCTTCACAAATGTATTTCAATTATTTCAATTAGGTATTAGCGGGAGAGATTATCGCGTTTCTTCCACTCGTTAAGGTTTTCCTACCTACATATTATGTACCTACATATTATTATAAATTGCTACACAAATGCAACTCTCTATTTTATGGAATAAAAATTAGTTCTCGACCTTTGAACAATGTAGGTATATATTACCCAATAAAACTATATCAGTAGGTAGTAAGTTAAGAAAAATAATTGCGTTGTGTTTTGATGATAAGTGTTCAATAAATAACAAAGTACCTACTGTAGTTTTAAGGTACATTTATATACATTCAATTATCGCTGATAACACAAATATTGTGATTCATTATTCTTAAATGTATAAGTTGTCCAAAGATAGCTACGGATAGGTATTATGCAGGCTTTCCATTCTCGTTTGTTTTAAGAATCGGTCGATTTTTCGTAGATAATTTTTAAGTTTACGCATTCAACTCAAAAAATCCAATTGCTTTCGTATCTTTCTATAAACATTATACACATATTATTTCTTAAAGATAATTTGAACTTAAGGTGGATGACAACGTAGCTATATTGTATTGTATCCATACATAAATGATAGATTATTTTACTTAATCTGATATAATTTTTGTTCGAATTGAATCAATGCTGAAAGGATCATTTTTAAAATATATTACTCGATCGCAGGGAGACATACACATATTTTGTTCTGTAGTGCATGGGTAAGCTAAAATTTTGCAAATATTATAATTTACCTACCTACTTTTGGATACAAAATTAAAATCAGTGCACATTATGAATTATTGTTATTATCACAATTTCAATAAACACTTTCTCGAAACAGTTCTTACAAATCAAACGACCATATCTACCTTTATTTTTTAAGAGAAAATAAGTTGAAATAAATTTCTGATGAAATTTCCAATATTTTTTCAAAATAGTGAAATATTAACTGTCATATCAGCACATATTAATTTAACATATAACGGTACATACGTTAAATATAAGCAGAATAAATTGTGTTCCTTTCAAGTTATAAAAGCAATGTAGACATTAATATCAAAATTTCAGTGACTGTCGTGTAGATACCAACTTAAATTAATATACCTACCATAGTCCAGTCAAATGGTGTTATGGTGAGGAAAAAAATACAAAAGTTTTTTTTTCTGTTAAGGGGGTCGCTGAATCCGATTTTCAACTTTGCAACTTCGCACGCATATGGCTTCACAACGAAAATCTCAAAAAATACCGATAATTTCTACCTTTTTTAATTTTTCGCCAAAAAATCATAAAATGTTGCACTTTTCGAGGCTACCTTCTGAAATGTTAAAGAACATTAAATTTCCAACAAAAAACTAATATCAAGTTTTTGTTATGGTTTAACTATTTGGCCGCTAGAACGCGCTGAAAAAGCACTAAAATTTCCGCATATGCGAAAAAACAGTTTTTGTTTGTTACTCGAAAACTATGATTGTCATAAAAAAAAAACTTGGATTTTTAAAAAACTTTATTGAATTCTCTATAAAATGGACACCCTAACCACTTATATTGGATGAACCGTGTACCCGCTAGACCGCACTGAAATATTATGTCATATAACGTCAAGAGCCCTTATAGTCCAGTAATTTGGTAGTTTTACCTGGAATGTTTTGGAGGAGTTTTAAATTTCCAAATTTTCACTTTTCCACCTCATATTTTTGTAGCTAGAGCCTCCATCTTGAAAAAATGGCGTCCAAAAACGATTTGTTGGCCATAACTCTTCTCCTATTAATTTGAGTTGAAAATAGTCAAGTACAAGTTAAAGCTTAGAAAATTTCCTACATTTTAAGTCTTATTAATTTTTGTGTACTTACGATTAATAATTTCAGCGTACGAACGCCGCGAAGTCTACTCCTACGCTTGCACTTTTTTTGTGCCAGCGTGACATTATTTCTAAGTTAGTTATTTGAAAGTTGGAACCCTGTATCTGAAGTAGCACGCTGGTATATATTTTGGTGTAAATTCATGAATATTGGCTCAAAATTCAGAAAACTGATGAAAAATTTAATATTTTGGCTTATTTGTCAAAATATACCGGTATAATAAATACACAATTGTCTTTTCTGTGCAAAATTTCAACATTCTTTCTAAATTCAGTGCAAAAAATAAACCCATATCTAATTGCTTTTACAATACACCATTAATGGTGCATCAATTATTCGATTTCGAAAACAACCAACATGGCATTAGTTTGTACACTATATTTGGTATATAAAACACACTATTTTCAATAGGCAACTTTATTTCGGTGTAAGATTTAAATCCTGTGGAAAATGAAATACACGAAACTGCATACAGTGTGAAAAGTGAACAACAAAATGTTATTGAAATTAACATATTGGTATTTAAAAAAAATAAAAAGCTCAAAATTTTAAATATTTAAAATGTGAATGTTCACAGAATGTTATCTTAATTTGTCAATGTCAATATTTTAAAAATATTAAATATTGAATTAAATGGCACTCATAACTACATTTGAGATGTATTGTGGTACACGATGAGTAGGCACCTTTAGAACCAAAAAAGGATATGAAAGATGAAACTATCAAAGATGCATTAAAAATAATTTTTAAAAGTGTATAAAGTGAATAATGTAAATATAAATGTAAATGTAATTAATAAATATTTATTTCAATTCTCATGATCCAATATTGTTTTTGTTTTGAACTAACGTTTGAACATTTCTTACACCATTTTAAGCAAAGTAAATATACGGAAAAAAATCTTAGACAATTTTATCACTTGGCGAATTTTTTATATCAATTATTATTCGGATTGAAACAAACAAATCAGTGTATATTTTGTTTCCAGTTAAATAAATAAACCGAAAATATGATATGACATATTTCTTCTACAATTGTGTATTTTTCGTCTTGGTCTCTTAATTTGGTTCATTTTTTGTTTTTAATTCAGAAAACAGTGTATATTTTACACGACCGATACATTTTCTAGAAATATTAAATAAACACTATATTTGGCAGGCCGCCATGTTAAGAATAAAGACAATAATTAATTATTTCATTAATAATAATTATTATAAAAATTAAAGATAAAACAAAAAAATAACCATTTCAAAAACATTTATTTTCACGCATTTTTAATTCATTTAAATTTTCCAGGCGCTCGATTTTTCGACGGGGTAGCATCGAAAATCATTCGACAGAATGTGCTTCGTTTTGGAATTAGGCACTTAGATTCATATCAATTCATAACTTCCTATCCTCCATATTTCATACTTAGAATTATTGAAAGAATTCAAAATTGTTGCAGATACACTTTCGTAAAGAAAATATTCAACGGTGTGAATTTGAATTCATTAAAATGATTGCTGATTTAATAAATATACTTTGGTGTAAATTTTATTTTAAATTTATACCACTACAACAAGTTATACAGGGTGATTCACCTAAGGTGTGCCAAAAAGATAGAGCGAGTAGGTTGAATTGAGACAAGAAAAAAATCGTATTGGTGGGGGGTCTATCTCCAGCCGTTTAGGCGGAAGTGGCAATTTTCTAAAAAATTGACTTAAATAAGAAAAAAAATATTTAAAAACAACGGTAAAACAAACAAAGCCATGTTATACTTTTTTGGAAAGCCGGAAAACTCTTCTTTTATTTTCTTTTTAAATAAAATGGTTTTGATAAATAGTTTTTGAAAAATTAATTTCAAAACTCGAAATTTTGAAAAAAAAAACATTTTTAGTCAAAAACAGAAAACCAGAGAATTTAAGAAAAACTAAAAGTAACACACTTTTTTTTTGGTTTTGCCAATTTTGACCTGCTCAGGTCAATTATTAATTAGGGGATTATCCCTTTTTATATTTTTTTTTACATACCATCCGATTTTAACCAAATAAAAAAAAAACGAATTCACTTTTTACTTTACTTACTAGTTTTACTTATAATTTTTTTTTTATTTCTCAAAAACTAAGATACATTTTGGCACCCGGTTTTCTGTTTTTGATTAAAAATCAATAAGAGCATTGAATTTTGAAAATAAAAATAATAGTTAATTACATAAAATTTTGAAAAATATTAGTTTAATTAGTTTATTAACGTAAGTGCAAAAAGTACAGCAAAAATATTAGTGTATTTTGGACTTTTGTGCTACTTGAGATAATGGCTGTGGATTTAAAAATCAAGTATAAATTAATAACAAAATTGCGATTTGTGTGTTTATAGGCCAGTCATTCAAGGGAAACAATTTGTGTTAGAAACAGAAATATCAAAACTGTAAATTCAATGGTGGGCGGTGCAATTTTTTGTTACCTACTTATAACATAATTTTTTGCCTTGAATGACTGGGCTACAAGCATACAAATCGCATTTTTTTTTTAATTTTTGTTTTTAAATTACTTAGTTTTTAAATGTACGACTGCTTGACCGGGTTCCAACTTTCAAATTACTTACGGCCATATTATTCACTCGTTAAAAGCAGATGAAAAAATTTAACTAGAGAATCTATGGTTAACAAAGTTTTCGTTAACCAGTCAATTTTGTTTGGTTAACCACAGAAATTCTATGGTAAGTGATTATTTTTTTAACATTTGTGTGGAATAATAAATAATAAACTACATAATATAATAATAATAATTGATTATCACTACTAAACTAACCGTAAAGAACGAAAATGATGATCTACTTGTAACTTGTACCTTGACTATTTTCAACTCAAATTAATAGGAGAGGAGATATGGCCAAAAACTGTTTTTGGACGCCATTCTTTCAAGATGGCTGCTCTAGCGGCAAAAATACGAGGTGGAAAAGTAAAAATTCGGAAAAAGCACCTTAAAATCTACAAAAATAACTTTAATTTAAAACTCCTCCAAAACTTTCCAGGTAAAACTACCAAATGACTGGACTATAAGGGCTCTTGACGTTATATGACATAATATTTCAGTTTTTTTTTTTACACTATCAGATCTATTTTCAAATGGAGCTTAAAGCAAGCATCAACAAATGAAAGAAAGATTTGCCAACACTATAATGTATCCCACTGGCTCACAATTATGATCGTGGAGCACTGGTTCTAAAGGGAGTTTTTAAATTATTTTTATTTAAATTAAAGTCTATAAGGCTCTCATTCAAGTTATAAAACTTACTCATCCGTGTGAGAAGCTCATGCATGCCATAATTAGTTCTGTGGAGTTCAATATTCAAAAGTTCAGGTCTTCGTAGGTGGTAAGACCCTCCGCGGTAGTTTAAGCCAACAGAAGCTAACAGGTCCGAAGCATCAATTTGTCCGCTGATAAGTTGATGAAGAAAAATTAAATCATTATTTACCCTTCGTTGGTGTAAAGATTGAATCTGCAAAAGCTGTATCTGATGTTCATAAGGTGGCAGATTATAAGGATCGGCCCAAGCAAGGCCTTTAAGAGCAAAGCGAATAAACTTATGCTGCACTGATTCAATACGGTTCTTATGGATTTCATAAAAAGGAGTCCATACTTGTGAGGCATATTCAAGATGAGGCCTAACGTAGCAGTTGTACAATGAGAGATTAACGTACGGATCGTTAAATTCTTTTGCCCACCGTTTTATGAATCCAAGCATAGAGTTCGCTTTATTTACAATAAAATTAATATGTTCAGAAAATTCTAGATTAGCAATAAAATTTACACCTAAGTCTTTGAAACTAACCACGCGACAGATTTTATTTTGAGATATACAATATTCAAAGAAACGAGGATCTTTTCTTTAAGAAGGTCATTGTCTGGCATTTTTTAGGGTTAAGAGTTAACCCGTTTTTATAACACTATACACTGAAACTATTGACATCAGCCTGCAGAAGATTGTGGTCATTAGGAGATTTGATTGTTTTAAAAATTTTCATATCATCTGCAAATATGAGAATCTCACTAAAGCGAATAAAAGATGAAACGTCATTTATAGCAAGAATGAATAAGAATGGGCCTAAATGACTTCCCTGGGGTACGGCTGAATGGGCAAAGAAAGTATTTGAAAGGGAGTTTCTAAATTTGACCTGATAAGATCTATTTTCAAGGTACGATTTGATCCACGAAATAAAAACCAATAGAAGTGTTAAGGGTGTCCATTTTATAGAGAATTCAACAAAGTTTTATAAAAATCCAAGTTTTTTGTTATGACAATCATAGTTATCTAGTAACAAGCGAATAAATAACACAAAAACTGTTTTTTTGGCATATGCGGAAATTTTAGTGCTTTTACAACGCGCTCTAGCGGTCAAATGGTTCAACCATAACAAAAACTTGATGTGATTTTTTTATTGGAAATTTATTGTTCTTTAACTTTTTAGAAAGTAGTAGCCTCGAAAAGTGCAAAATTTAATGATTTTTTGTCGAAAAACTAAAAAAGGTCGAAATTATCGTTGTTTATTTGCGATTTTTGTTGTGAAGCCATATGCGTGCGAAGTACGGGTAAACAACCCCCACCCCAATCGACTGGACGCTATTGAGACGTACTTTATCCAGCGAGATGTGGACAGTATCAACCTCGACAACGGAAACATTGAAACTGATCTCTGCAAACTTATTTAATTAAGGAGGTACACTACAACATCTGTACCTACACAGTTTTCAGTCATCTGTTTGTCGTGTTTTTACCTATCAGTTGTTTGTATTTTATTTGTTTTGCTGATGATGACAAATAATTTGTCGAAATGCATCTAAATAAAATAATTTTTTAAATAAATATATTTAAAAATTGTACTTTTGAACTGAAATTAAGGTGTTTTATTGTGTTTTGAACTTTATATAAGGGATTGTTGTGGTTTTAGTGTTAAGGATTTAGGAGTTAAAATCAGTGCTTATCTGGAATTTTGTAAATATGTTAACTGTATTATAAAAAAGGCGAACTCTATGGTTGGATTCATAAACTTAAATTTCAAAACTTACCCTTTATGAGAGTTTTGCAGCAGGAAGAATTTAATTTTATAAATTTTCAAATAATTAAGAAAGTGAGAATAAAAAAAATTATACATATAAAAACAAAGATAAACAAAAATACAAAGTAGCTCAATCAATATACCGTAATTGCCATTTTGTTCAGTTTGCAGATGATATATATAAAACAAATGTCATGGGAAAACGAGTTTTAAGAATTTTCTCGTTTAGTTTTAAGTAATATTGAATTTTAATTTAAGTTAGTTTTTACGCTGAAAGGCATTTTTTTAAATATAGTTATAGTATAATTTAGAGCGCCCGTATGGGGCCAGTAAGTTAGTTAAGTTAATATGTAAGCTAGTTGTTTAAGATTTTTTGTCTAGCATTAAGATAGATATAAGAAAATGGAAAAATAAAAAATGCAAAAAAGGAATCCGCAACAAGTTCAAACTGTAGTTTAATTAAACCTAAACGAAAGTTTGACCTTTTCGTTTAATTCGTTCGGTTTTACATCGAAAACTTAAACTCAAGTTAGCTAAAAATAGTTATGAAATTTGTTTTAAAATGTCAAATTATTTTTGTGAAAATAAAATAAATCGTGAATTATTGTGAAGTAGTGATGGTATTGTGTATTTTTTATCAATTAAATGAAGTCCCAATTTAAAAATTAAAAAAAATATAAGTGAAAAATTATTAAAATATCATGTGCCAGAATTTACATTAAAATAGTGATGTCTGTATGTTCTAAAACTTAAAACAAAACGGCGGCGTTTAAACGACTAAATGAAATCGTTTAACTTAAACGAAAAGTAAAACTCCAATCTGTGTTAAACAATAACTGTGAAACCGGAAAATTGGAAAAAAGGTAGTTTAAACTTAAAATAGAGGTAAAACCCTCACTATATAACTGGGCATTATAGTTTTTTTAAATTTTTAACTTGGGATTTAATTTATTTGATAAAAAATACACAATAGCATTACAATTACACAAATTCACGATTTATTTTCACAACAACAATTTGACATTTCAAGACAAGTTTCATAACACAGAGCTTCGCCAACTAGAGTTTAAATTTTCGATGTGAAACCGAACGAATTAAATGAAAAGTTTAAACTTTCGTTTAGGTTTAATTAACCTAACATTTAAACTCTCACTGTGAAACTGGTCATAAATGTTTTAAACTTATAAGAAAAAGGATCATTCCAGTCAGATATTTCCCATGTGGACTTCAAACTGTGTTCCCTCTGACTGTTACATACAACAAACTGATGAGTGATTCTTCTATATGATATGAACCAAGTTTGATAAGGTGAAAAAGGCTATAGACCATCAATAAAACGACTCTCGTACTTTCCGAGGATTCAACTTAACAAATTACGAATTAAACGCTTCTAAAGCTCCACTTATAACAAAACCCACTCCGACTTTGAATAAATTCAACGTAGTTGCTTTCTAATGTAATTTATCAGCATCATCATCATCCTCATCATTTGGGCTAACAGTTTACCCAAGTCGTACAAATTTCGCAAAAACAGTAGGAATTAACGTTTTTGTTACAGTCTCCCGTCCATCCGCATGCTGTTTATCAAAAGATACACATTTCAAAAAAGCTCTCTTTTCCAAGCTTGTCTTTGAAATCACTAACGCCAATTAGGATGTCAGCTAGGTCATTGATATTAATTTTTTTATTCATTTGCATTTTTATTTGCAGAACATTCTGATAAAAGGAATCCAAAACTGGGTAATTCTACTGAAATCTGTTCCGCAACCGAATTATAAAAACCAAAATGGAAATTTCGCCCACGGGAAGGGATATTGAAGACGATAATAGAATATCGAAAACAAGAAACGATAACAGATTTTCAGCTCAGCGCTATACTCAAACAATTGAAACGTATTCGGATCCAAATTTAACTTCTGAGAAGACCAAACAGTTAGACACAAATTTCAACAGCAATGAACGTTTTTCAAATTTACCGTCACGGATACCAGTAGATATGGAATTCAAAAATCTTTCCTTATCAGTAAACTTAGGATATATAAAAGGTAAGTTTGGCCATAAGACTTTAATATATTGTAAGTTCCTACACATAAATATTTCAGTTTTCCCTAACAAAATTCTACGTGAAAAATAAGACAAATGTGATTTATAGACAGGGGCTGAGTTTCTTGACAACGTTTTTTTGATTATACTTGATTGGTAGGTAAAATAATCTGGGTTGCACTGAGAGTTTTTCTTTTTTAGCTAAAATGCAGTTTGCTAACCCGTGCAAAGGAGTGCAGGGAGGGCTTTAAATTTCCCTTTTTTTCAGTTTTTCGCTTATAACTCACAAACACTTGATCCTAAAAAAAAATATTAATTAAAAAATTAAAGCTGACCAAATTTTTTCAATAATTTCTGAAAAAGCTTGAGAAGATCGCTAATATGTGAACAAAATTCAACTAATATAATCAAAAACGATGTTTTGTTGAATTTTTTGTTTACACATTAGAATTTCTGATGTCCCATATTATGCCCTAATGCCATAGCAATGTTTATTCAATTCCGTCAACGTTTTCTGAGGTCAACCTGGCGAAATCCATAGGCAGATCCAATGGTAAATAAAACGGTTAAGTGTGAACGTTATGACCCTATTCGAGATCATAAACATTGTAGTAGAATTTAAGTTTGTTTCTAGTTGTTCGCATTCGAACTCATTAAAAGGAATCTTTTGCATTATTTTGCAAACAAAGTAAGAGACTGGGAGCAGCAATGGCGTATCAGAAATGAAACAAAATCAACGCATATAAACTTTACTAATCAAAAAATTAATAATATTCCACTTTTTATTAATAGTAAAGTAGTACCTTACTCCAATACGGCCAAGTACCTTGAAATGACTTCGGATATAAAGCTAAAATGGAAAGAGCACTTCAAGAAAGAAAGAGAAGAACTAAACTTGAAATATTGAAAAATGTACTGGTTACTGGGAAAAACCTCTACCCTATCCATTGAAAACTAATTAATGTTATATAAGCAGGTAATAAAACCTGTTTGGACGTATGGCATCCAACTCTAGGTTTGTACAAAGAAAACAAGTGCTGACACCATCCAAACATTCCAAAACAAAGTCCTTCGTGGAATAGTAAACGCCACCAAACCGGTCCCAGAATATGTCTTTAGTTTTTGAGAAATAAGAAAAACAAAAGATACTTTGTACTAAAAAAATAATTTTGTTTGGTCTTAATATACGTAAAAAACCCCAAAATTAATTGTTAGTACAAAGTACAGGATAGCCGAAGAGACGTTTAGGAGACTTATTCCTGTATAGTTGGTGCATGTCAGAGCGTCTTCTTTTTTGTGGATGGGGCACACTATGTGAAGGTTCCATTCATCGGGCATACTTTCTTTTGACCAAATTTTACAGATTAGTTGGTGCATGTTCCCTACCAATACATATCCTGCTTCTTTAAATAATTCAGCTGGTAAGCCGTCTACACTAGCAGCTTTATTTTATTTAAGTTTGGCAATCGCTATCATTCAGGTCGGGTGGGCGAAAATGTTGAGCATCATCGTCCATGTTAGATGGACGCCTTGCAGCGCAATGTTGGCTGTCTTTGCCGTTCAGCACTCTAGAAGAATGGTCTTTCCAGATCCTCAGCACTGACTGTGTACATATAACATATCTGCTTGGAGGATGTGATTTCAGTACGCAACAGTGGCAGCGGTACGTATGCTTCGTATGGAGATGCTAGCAGCAACACGAATAGCACCTCGAGCGGTCCGACTATGGATCGTGGGGATGCTTCGCACCAAAAACGGCAGCATCAAACAGCAACACCCATTCAATCACCCAAAGAATGCACAGCCCCACCGGCAAAATGATTAGCAACAGTAAGTTGACGAGTGAGTGCTTTACGCCGGGAAAAATTGCTGCACAAGAAATCAATCCAAGCGCAGCCCTGTTCACTTCCAAAGGGTAGCAGCAACAAGCGCCTGTTAATAATTGGGATATCCAGTACCGCAGTATCAATAAATACTTAGTTTGTAAGATTGACATAGGTTTCAAACTAAAACACGAAATAGTTCGGTGGAAACGCCTTTCGTGATTTATGAATCATTTATCTATGTCAGGTCGGTGGGAACATGGTATAAATAAGGCCGTATTGCCAAAAATATAATTTTAAGGAAGCATACAAAGGACCAAAGGCGGTCAGCCATCAGACGAATAGGGGGAATAACATGTAGCATACGAAAACATGCACGTGCCGTAACTATTCGGGACTGATGGAAGTGTGATCATAGCCTCTTCGCGGCGGCCGCTAAAATAGTTCGGTGGAAACGCCTTTCGTGATTTATGAATCATTTATCTATGTCAGGTCGGTGGGAACATGGTATAAATAAGGCCGTATTGCCAAAAATATAATTTTAAGGAAGCATACAAAGGACCAAAGGCGGTCAGCCATCAGACGAATAGGGGGAATAACATGTAGCATACGAAAACATGCACGTGCCGTAACTATTCGGGACTGATGGAAGTGTGATCATAGCCTCTTCGCGGCGGCCGCTAGTAACAAGCCTTTTAAAAAAAGCCTTTTAAAAAAAGGTTTGTCTAATATGATCAGGCTGGTTCCTCAGGTTGGCAACAGGTTAATTCCCTGTTCCGTAAAAATTCGAATTACGAGACCGACAACAAGCCTCGGAAACGGACTGATCTCACGACGACAACCTACGCAACGAAAACGGCAAAACGATTTACGAATTTTCTTATGGAACGTACGATCGCTCTATAGAGCTCGAGCTGCTCAGCAGCTAGCTGATGCCCTGTCAAAATATAAAGCTGACATAACAGCACTTTAAGAAATCAGATGGACAGGGAATGGTGTTTTACAGAAGAAAGAATATGACGTATACTACAGCTGTCATACAAAACACCATGTGCTCGGGGTAGGCTTCCTAGTCAGCGAAAAAATTAAGTCTACCATCATCGGCTTTAACGCTATAAGCGAAAGGCTATGCACCCTTCGCGTGCGAGGCAAATTTACGAACATCAGCCTCATTAACGTTCACGGACCTACGGAGGAGTCCTCAGACGAAGAAAAAGAGACTTACTACGAACAAGTCGAGAGGACCCTCAATGTCTGTCCAAGGTATGACGTAAAAATCATCCTTGGGGATTTGAACGCAAAAATAGGTCGGGAGCCGGTATTCAGGCATTACGCAGGCACCCATAGTTTGCATGAGAACACTAATGACAATGGACTTCGAGTCTTAGAATTGGCAGCATCAAAAAACATGGTCGTTGCGAGTACCAGGTTCCCGCGAAAAGATATCTACAAAGCCACCTGCGTATCACCTGATAGAGTCACTCGTAACCAAATAGACCACGTGTTGATAGACCGTCGCCACTACTCGAACTTGATGACGGTACGAACGTACCGAGGCGCCAATATCGACTCGGATCACTATCTTGTTGGTATGGTCTTCCGAGGGCGGATTGCCTTGCGAAGACGTATTGCATCCGCCGATCAGGTTCGAATCAACACGGCCGCCCTGCGCAATGAAAATGCCAGTAACACCTTTGGTAATGCGTTAGGACTCGCCCTAGAATCACTTGATTTAGGGAGAGTAAGTCCTGGAGCCAGTTTGCTGGGCGTAGATGAGAAGTGGACACGCCTTAAGAATACTGTCATTAGTACTGCCAACTCCATCTTAGGCAGCAGTCGTAGAAATCGGAACGACTGGTTTGATGATGAATGCAAGCTAGCGACTGAACGTAAGAATGTTGCGTACCGAGCAATGCAACAATCTCATAGAACGCGGGCACGCGAAGAAGAATATAAAGAGCTCAGAAGAATAGAAAAACGGCTTCACAGACAAAAAAAATCAGCCTGGGAGAAGAACTTAATCTGTGAAATAGAAAAAAGCCGAGAGCGAGGTCCGCACCAGGCGCGGAAGTTCTACCAATCCGTCTGAAACATGACGCAGTACACACCACGCTGCACATACTGCAAGGACGGAGAGGGAAATCTGATCACCGATCCACAAAGCATACTGGAGCGATGGGAAGTGTACTTTAATGAATTGCTAAATGGTCAACTCACTGCTGAAGTGGAGGCTCAACTGCTTCAAGACGAATAACCTATGTTGCCGTCACCAAGCATAGAAGAGGTTGAGAAGGCTATAGACCGGCTAAAGAAAAACAAAGCCCCGGGAGCTGATGGTATACCAGCCGAATTATTTCAACACGGTGGGCCACCTCTACGTCAGGCAATTCATGATATTATAGTGCACGTGTGGGAGCATGAAGAAATGCCAGAAGACTGGCGAAAAGGTATAATATGCCCCATACATAAGAAAGGAGATGTCACAACGTGCAGCAACTATAGAGGTATCACGTTGTTGAGTACCGCCTATAAGATACTCTCCTCTATCCTACAAGACCGGATAACCCCATACGCTAAAACCATCATCGGACAATATCAGTGCGGTTTCATTCCAGGCAAATCAACAACTGATCAGATCTTTACCCTTAGGCAGGCGATGGAAAAATGTCTAGAATTTAACATCCCAACATACCACCTGTTTATAGACTTTAAGGCCGCCTATGATAGCATAGCCAGGGTAGAACTTTACAAAGCCATGAGAGAATTCGGCATCCCAAATAAATTGACACGACTATGTAGGTTGACCATGACCAATGTAACAAGCCAAGTAAAAATAGCCGGATTGCTATCCAGACCAATCAACATCTTTAATGGACTCCGACAAGGGGATGGTTTGGCCTGCCTCCTCTTCAACCTGGCGTTGGAGAAAGCAATCCGTGACTCTGGCACGGCAACAAGAAGGACCATCGTCAACAGGTCCAGCCAGATACTGGCTTACGCAGACGAAATCGACATCATCGGAAGAACCGATTCCTTCATCCAGATCGAGCAGGCGGCACAAAATCTGGGGCTGCACATTAGTGAAGGTAAAACAAAGTACATGGTTGCGTCGAATGCGAGAGGAACAGTTGGTCAAACAATCAAGGTAGCGGAGCACGAATTTGAAGTGGTGCAATCCTTTAAATACCTTGGGTCAATAGTAGCAGCCGATAACAATGTAGAAGAAGAAATACGCGAGCAGCTTCTCAAATCCAGCAGAGCCTACTACAGTCTGTCAAAGCTCTTCAAATCCAGAAATCTCACCATAACTTCAAAACTACTGCTGTACAGGACCCATGGTCCTGCCAGTACTCACATATGGATCCGAGACTTGGGTGCTTAGCAAAAGGCACTCTGACCTCTAAGCCGCGTTCGAGAGAAAAGTCTTAAGGAGAATTGTTGGCCCCATATGTGAGGAAAGACGATTCCGGAGATGGTACAATCATGAATTGTACGCAATCTACCTTGAAGCAGATATCGTGACAAAAATTAGGCTCGTTAGACTTCGGTGGGCAGGGCACCTAGCTCGCATGAGCAAAGAGGAACCTGCTCGGAAAGTTCTTTGTGGTACATTCTATGGCAGACGACAGCGTGGTAGACCATGCTTGCGCTGGAGAGATGGCGTAGACCAGGACTTCCGAAGCCTTGGGGTGCGCAACTAGATGGCGTCGGCTCGAGACCGGGATAGGTGGAGAGACTTGTTGAAGGAGGCCAGGACCGGACCCCGGTTGTCGAGCCGATGATGATGATGATACAAAGGACCACTGAGTCGGTCAACCTAGTTTTTACCTTGAATGAGTGTATTTTAATTTACTTTTAATTTGTAAAATTATGACTTCTCATTTTACAAAAAAAGGTGATTTTGGTCTTATGCATTTAACAATCTTATTTCAAGGATTATTTTTTTTAAAGGAAATTTAATTCTCTATAACTTGCTCCAACGATTTTTTTTGTGAGATTAACAGTTTGGAAGATATGAAGGAATGTTTGATAAAAAATATGGGCAAAACACAATTTTTTCTAATTTCCCTTCTTTGCGATGCGTGCAGTTAGGGAACGTTTAGGAATTGAAAAAATTTAATATAACAAAACTTGTAGAACATTTTATGGGTTTTAATGTTGTCTCAGAGATTTTTTTCTCTACAACTTACCATATCCGTGGCATAAGTGTAAGTCCCAAAAAAGGGATCTTTATACCCCTTCCCCTCCTCCTCCCACATTTCAGGACTTCTATTATGTTAACTACTTAAGTACCCTGAACAAAATTCTGAAGGAATGACTTAGGTCCCTGTTCACGCACTCTACACCCCCTTATAAGCTATTCATTGACTGGACTATAAAACATAACAAAAATCTATCAGCGTTATTTTAATCTTTAATTTTATAAATAAAACAAATTTTGTGTAAACAAATGTAGATATGTTATAAAATGAAAAAAAGTAAATAAACTGAAAAAGGTGGTAAATGTGTATTTTTATATAATATATAAGTAGTGTAGATTTTTGTCGAAATTTTATCAATGTATGTACTATGTTCATTTTTTTCGAATTGGAAAAAATTAAAGAGAATATGTAGGATGTAAATCAAAAATGCGCATGACATTTTATGTAATGTATTTTTCATTTAATTATTTTTTCTTTAACTATAAATATTACTTTTAATATTTAGTCAAAGAAGGAATAATTAAGATGGGATTGTCATGTGTTTTTATATTTTTTGATGGTGTTGCGTAAATAACGCACTAACTAAATTTAACGCCCCAAAACACAATTTTTGTGCTGGATTTGACTTGAATTTTCTCTGTTGAAAAGTGCCTGTATGTATAACTTTTGACTTCTGACTTTTGTAATATCATCCTTAAATAATTAATACTTTAAACACATGCTTCCGAATGAGATCGTAAAATATTGGAAAAGTTTATGATGGTAGGTACATTGGGATGCGTTTTAGTCTTGACTAAAAATTAATGAAAACATTGATAATTTGTAACAAAGATTTAAATTTATCTTTTGAATTTATTTTTTAAAAAGTAGGAATTTACTAAAATAATAATTATCAAATTATTAAGTCAAAAATGGAGTTTTGGCCTTTGAAAAAAATTATATCACATTTTACTATTATAATTATATTATTATCAATTATTGTTATAATACTAGCAACAATTTTATCTAATACCAACATGGGTTTGTTAGCGGTAGATCAGCCTCTACAAACCTCGTTGCCTTTGGGTCATATCATATGCAAAAAGATGAGTTCAGCTTTTACTCACTTTTCTGATAAGAAAGTTATCAGAAAAAGTAAACTCATCCTTTTGCATATGACCTTTTGTCTCGGGAACATTTGCGCAGTGGAGGATGCGAAAGAAGTTGATATCATCGCAACCGATCTAAGCAAAGCATTTGATAAAATATCACATACTCTTATTGTCTATCAACTTAAAGCACTCGACTTTCAACTCCTTTTATCGCATGGGTCGAATTTCATTTGAGAGAACGTCAATATAAAGTACTTTTTAGAGGTCATGAATCTGACCCTATCTTTGCAACTTCTGGTGTTCCTAAAGGAAGTCATCTGTGCCCTCTGATTTTCATCTTAAATATTAATGATGTACATATATTGTGACGACAACAAAATATATAGATACATTTACTCTCCTAACGATTCATATCTTCGATGTTATATTGCACTATTCGTACTATAGAATGTCAGTTTTTATTACTGACCATTTTGTTAATTTTTCATTGAATGTTTTGAACAACAACAACAACTTAAAGGCGCGTTTGAAAAACAAACAAACATAACATCTCGACCTGTAGTCATAAGCGGTGGAATGCGTTGTGCAATGTGCATACGACTTCGAAGACTGAGCAAATCTGATAATGCGTGGGTTCGAATCTCATGATGTGCATGAGAAAAAGTTTTTCATAATAAAATTGGATTAAAACTCTGTCACTGCTTGAAATAGATATATCTCCAGCCAAAAATGGAAAAACCAATAATAAAATTCGTAAAAACGAGTAAATAAAAATCGTTTAAAAATTGGTGGTAGCGCCTTTAAGTTGTTGTTGTTGTTCAAAACATTCGATTCATATCTTCTTCAACAAGATCTAAACAGATTTTCCACCTGGTGCCAAAGAACTTCCTGGATCTTAGCTTTAGCAAATGGAAAACTATTTACACGCGTACTCATGAAAACCACTAGCCACTCGAATTGACTTAATTGGTTGATTCTGTGTGATCTAGAAGTTGTGTGTTAAGGAGCTTAAATTTAAATCTCACACAACCAAATCAATTAATAGAGCCAACCCTGCAGTTGATTTTGTCAAGCAATGGTCAAAAAAATTCTCAGACCATTACAAAAGCTCTTTACCTCACATTTGTTAGGCCCCCCTTTGATATGCCAGCCAGGTATGGTCGCCTTTTTATATTTCTCACTCCCTTCGTATCGAAGCCGTTCAAAGTAGATTCCTTCCTTTCGTACTCCGCGGATTATCCGGGTCCTATACGTTGCACCTCACTCCTTATGAAAATCGTCTTCCTCATTAATTTGCAACCACTTGATAAACGTCACAGAGTAACTGACATTGTATTTATTCATCAGGTTTTAGCTGGTAATATCGATTGCCCAGAGCTACTTAACAAAAAATTCTTTTCATACTAATCTTAGAAAAATGTGATCGGTGTCACTCTTTGACGTTAACTTCCTGTGCACTAACTATGGAATTAACGAACCAATGACCCGCATGCTACGTACTTCTAACAGTATGCAAAATTTGTTTGACTTCCCTTCCAGCAAACACTCTCGTAAAATACCACTCTATACCTACTCTTAACCCCATCACATCATTGCATAACATCTCACTCTTTCTCGTTCTCAACATCTTTGCATCTAACACTACCTTAGACGTAAGTGCTTTTGCTTGTATTAATCTAATAAAGTTAAACAATCTCTCGGGGAAGGGAGGGAATCCTGCCCCCTCTCTCAGCGTGTGTTTGTTGCTAAATAACAAATAACAAAGAATTTTTATTCATCCACACTTTTGTATGAAGATGCATGAATATAACTTGCGTTTTTCCCTTTCAAGCACCATTTCCCACAAAAATAAAAACTTTAAGAACCCTCCATACGACTCACCTCGTTGACTTCATGATTTTTTTGACTGGAAACGTACAAATAAAACAAAGTTTTTATGAAAAATGTTGACAGTCTATCAATAAATTACGTAGATTTTTTGACTAATTTTCCTATTAATATTATTTTCCTGTTCTAATGTTCATGCTTTTAATGTACATACATAGGTTCGAAGGAAATTCTTCACGATCTTTGTGGTAAATTTCCTGGCAATCAACTAATTGCCATTATGGGTCCATCAGGAGCAGGGAAGTCTACACTTCTTGACGCATTATCTGGCTTCAAGACGACGGGAGTAGATGGATCAATACTTGTGAACGGAAGGAGAAGAGATTTAAGTACATGCTATGCTGAAATTGACTTAAATACTAATATTTGTAACCGATTTTTTTTATTTAGATGCATTTAGACGTATGTCTTGCTACATAACACAGGACGATCGTTTACAACCTTTGCTGACAGTTTATGAAAATATGCTGATTGCTGCTGGACTGAAATTTGGTTCAACTATTTCTGCAGAAGAAAAAATTGAAAGGGTACGTCAATATTATATTATGATTTTGTGTGATTAACATAGGCGGAGAGGGAACCGTTTTGCAGCTAATCTTCAATGGTTCTTATTTAATCAATAGTGTAACACATAGAAAGACAGTGCACTCGCCTTCCATTATTAAATTTAGGACTGATAGTGTCATAGAGCGAGTTAGATTTCATTGTTAACTTGTCATTAAGTATGTTGTCTTCCTCTGTTTTCCTTGACTTATATATTTAAAATTCCTCGAGAGAGTCAAGTCGCTTTCCTTTTTTGCAATGGTGCAAGGGGGTGAGGTTGGAATCAAAGTCAGTATAATTATGGTTTGACTCAATTAAATGTATGGCGAAATTAGTTTTTGTTTTTTTTTGTTGGTTTATGTTTGTTGAATCCGTTAAAGAAAATTCTCTCTGTCTTGATATAAGTATGATCATACCTTTACCTTAAAACATCGTAGACATCCCTGAACATTTTTATTTCACTTTTGCAATTCGAAACATAAAATTTTAAATGATAAAAATTCATGTAGAGAAATGGCAAAGTTTGCTATTTCTATATATTAGTATTACCAATATTTAACTCTGAGGTATAGAGCTAATTTTTAGCCAATTAAATTTAGTTAAAACCAAACACAGAAGCAGGCTGTGTTTTATTTATAATAGTGAGATTTATTACATGCAAGTTAGAAGTGTTTTCAAACAATTTTATATAAAGTACTGGGTGTAATCTTATATAAAACAGTGAAAGTGTTCGTCGTATTCACTGAACAGCTTGTGGTTAACCTCAAATTCACTGAACAGCTTGTGGTTAACCTCAAATTAAGTTTTAAAGGCGTCGCAGCAATGGCTGCCCTGGAATTGCGTTTACCGGCACCATTAGAGTGCGTTGATATAATCAAGGAATGGACAAAATGGAAACCATTAATAAGGAGAATAATGATAGGAATTGGCACTCCTTGAAAGTCAAAAAATATGCTTTGTACCCGAGTGAGGATTGAACCTGCACCCTCTGGGTTAACAAGCAAGCACTCCATTTCATTTTTTTTTTCATTTTTAATTCATTTTTTATTTTTCATTTTCTTATATCTATATCTATCTTAATGCTAGACAAAAAATCTTAAACAACTAGCTTCCATTATAACTTAATTAACTTACTGGCCCCATGTGGGCGCTTTAAATTAACCTATAACATATTTAAACGATGCCTTTCGGCGTAAAATCACTTATATTTAAAATTCATGTTTACTTAAACTAAGGAGAAAATTATAAAAAACTCATTTTCATTAACATTTTTTTTTTCACTTTTTTATAAAACTTAAAGCTACCCTTTACCTAATTATAACTAATTAAAACTAAATAATATTAAATAAAACTACTAAGAAGCTAATTAAACTACATAAACTAACTTATAAACTAGAACAGCCACCAGCAACTTTGTTTTTTTTTTCTTTTGGTACACGCATATGCACACATATTTTTTTTGTAACACCGTCACTGCTCTACCTACTCTACCTATATTTACCTCCTTAAAACTATGTAAGTCGGCCAAAGCGACAATGTGGTCAACTTTCAATATCACGGTGGTCACCCAACCACCAGAATTTTTTGACTTGCTTTTTTAAGTCCTTTCTGTCCCGAAGGGGCACAGCTCTACTGAACCGCAGACGTTCTGCTCCGTTTCCAGAGCCGACGTCCCGATCGTAAAGGAGTCGCAGTCCTACGGCCGACGTGGTAGATTAACGGAACCGCCAATCTATCCTGTATCAGCCCACGACTGTCTAAAAAGATTAATGTCTCGGGCGGGATGAAACCATTAAGACGTACACTTTCACTATACTCATCATTGGGGTAGTAAGCCCCAAAAATAAGTCCATTGGGGCAACGTTGAACCACACAGGACACCCATAGGCAATCATTGGTCGGATAAAGGCCATGCAGAAAATCACCTTTACTCTGCTGTCAAGGTGGTTGCTATAAAACAACCGTCTTGTCAACCCAAAGGCTCCCATAGCTCTGTCCAGAGCAGCGTCTATATGTCGATTGAAATATAGATACTGATCTAGCCAGATGCCAAGGTGCTTTACCACATCTATCGCCAGTGGATGTCCACTTGGTCCAACGACCTGGATCCCTAGAAGACCTAGACAACGGGGTTCTAAACAGGATAGTTTCTGATTTCTGAAAGTTAATTTTTAACTTCCAGTCATCACAATATCACTGAATCTTGTCGAAGTCACGCTGCAGAAGAATTCAGATGACTTAGCCTTTTGGATCCATTCTGTACGCTACAAGATCATCGGCATACGCAATTAAATGAGTTAGACTACCTATCAGATCGCTGGTGTAAATACTAAAAAGAATCGGCGAGTTCACAGCTCCTTGCTGTAGACCATTTTTAACATTTTTAATATCAAAAGTTTTGGTAGAAGTTACATTGCCACTTTTGACAACAAACTTTCTACCATTGAGCATGTCGTGAAGCATATATAACAGTGGTTTGCTTATGTCAAATCTAGTAAGATTCAGATAAAGACCCTCTTACCATACGGTGTCAAAAGCCTTCTCTAAATCAACCAGAACGGCACCCGTGCATTTATTTTTCGTTTTGTTCCATTGAACATCAGAAACTAACTTAGACGCGGCATGAATAGTGTCATGCCCCGCCTTAAAGCCAAACTGATTATCTGGAATAATATTTTTGTCCTTAGCCCACTTGAACAGGGCTCTATTGAGAATCTTTTCGAATACCTTACTGATACTTGGAAGAAGACTTATCGACCGAAGATTTGCCGGATTGGAGCTGTCTTTTCATCTTTTGTGGAGAGGATGGACCACAGCTGTGTTCCAACTCACTGGATAATATGCATTATTCAATGCGTTGTTGAACATCATCATCATCGGCTCGACAACCGGGGTCCGGTCCTGGCCTCCTTCAACAAGTCTCTCCACCTATCCCGGTCTCGAGCCGACGCCATCCAGTTGCGCACCCCAAGGCTCCGGGCGTCCTGGTCTACGCCATCTCTCCAGCGCAAGCATGGTCTACCACGCTGTCGTCTGCCATAGAATGTACCACAAAGAACTTTTCGAGCAGGTTCCTCTTCGCTCATGCGAGCTAGGTGCCCTGCCCACCGAAGTCTAACGAGCCTAATTTTTGTCACGATATCTGCTTCAAGGTAGATTGCGTACAATTCATGATTGTACCGTCTCCGGAATCGTCTTTCCTCACATATGGGGCCAACAATTCTCCTTAAGACTTTTCTCTCGAACGCGGCTTAGAGGTCAGAGTGCCTTTTGCTAAGCACCCAAGTCTCGGATCCATATGTGAGTACTGGCAGGACCATGGTCCTGTACAGCAGTAGTTTTGAAGTTATGGTGAGATTTCTGGATTTGAAGAGCTTTGACAGACTGTAGTAGGCTCTGTTGGATTTGAGAAGCTGCTCGCGTATTTCTTCTTCTATATTGTTATCGGCTGCTACTATTGACCCAAGGTATTTAAAGGATTGCACCACTTCAAATTCGTGCTCCGCTACCTTGATTGTTTGACCAACTGTTCCTCTCACATTCGACGCAACCATGTACTTTGTTTTACCTTCACTAATGTGCAGCCCCAGATTTTGTGCCGCCTGCTCGATCTGGATGAAGGAATCGTGTACAGCTTGCTCGGTTCTTCCGATGATGTCGATGTCGTCTGCGTAAGCCAGTATCTGGCTGGACCTGTTGACGATGGTCCCTCTTGTTGCCGTGCCAGAGTCACGGATTGCTTTCTTCAACGCCAGGTTGAAGAGGAGGCAGGCCAAACCATCTCCTTGTCGGAGTCCATTAAAGATGTTGATTGGTCTGGATAGCAATCCGGCTATTTTTACTTGGCTTGTTACGTTGGTCATGGTCAACCTACATAGTCGTGTCAATTTATTTGGGATGCCGAATTCTCTCATGGCTTTGTAAAGTTCTACCCTGGGTATGCTATCATAGGCGGCCTTAAAGTCTATAAACAGGTGGTATGTTGGGATGTTAGATTCTAGACATTTTTCCATCGCCTGCCTAAGGGTAAAGATCTGATCAGTTGTTGTTCTGTTGAACAGTGTTGTATTAATGTCTATGGCTTCCTCAAGGAGATGTCGTAACACAATGTTGGGTATACCATCGACCCCCGCAGATTCCTTTTTCTTTAATGTTTGAAAAATTAACTGAAGTTCTACCTTCGAAATTAACAATGAACCATTTCGCTCGGCGATGGTGGCGTTTGCCAAGTTTTCGTCATTGAACCCGGTGAAACCAGTATTTTCAGATCGCCATTGCATTTGTTATTTCCAAGATAGAATTTGTGCAGCAAGGCTCTGTTCTCCAGGTCATGATTCGGACGAATGCTAGCATTCACCTTATACACTTGCTGGAAAGCAGCCCCTACAGCTTCTACTTTTTTCTGAGGATCTTCTATCACAAAAAAAATATCATCGAAAACGGCACCCTCCGGATCTATTCCCGCAATCGTAAGTACGTCTTCGTTATCTGTTGTCCTCTGAAGTTTAAGACATGGAAGTTCGTTTTGATCATTTCTTTTAAATAACGCTAGAATTAACGGCCCGAACTCTGTTATCCCAATATATATTAATAGACATTCTATAATTTTGTTTAATCAGAACATTAATGTTTTTTATCGACGACTTCAATGTCCTAATCTCCAAATCAGGTGTGTCCGTGAATTGTCTGTACAGAAGTTTCAATCTAGTCAGCAGTCTACTTTTTTGTCGGTGTAGTGCGTCGATTGTCGCGTTCTTGAATAAACCAGTAGGGTCTTGTTCCTTATATTTTGGGATTGTTCTGTCCATTGTTCGTATCCATTTGAGTAAGGAACTCGTGGATCTCGAGGTTCGTCTCGAGGTTCGTCAGGTTTCTGTCATTTGGTGGAGAAATGTCATCGGAACTTATTTCTCTTGCCAAGGAGTTGGAGAAGCGTGGCCAACGCGTCTTACTGAAATTGTAAGAGTGCGCTGGAACATACTCATTCAATTCCACAAGTTCGCTCGGAAGCTGTATTACGGTGGCAAGTCCGCAGTTATCACTGTCGTATTCAATCGTTCGTAAACAGTTTCTTGTCTGTTGATTTGTTGCGTCAGTTATAACTAGTCGTGAGTCAAGCAGTAAAAGATCCAGAAAACTACCACTTCTCGGAAATGACGGTCTATCTGTAGCCAAAAGGTCGATCCTACACTCAACACTGTATCGACCCATTCAATTAAAAAGATGGTTCCCTCTAAGATTTTGTATTTGGTTTCCCCTGTCTACATGTTTGGCATTTAATTCCCCTGCCATGAGACAATAATTCTCATCCAAGTTCAGTCTTAAGCATTCGAAGAGTTTTTCGAGCTCTGCGATAAAATTAGCTGGCTGAGGTGCGTCAGGTGCGTACACCGCGATTGCGTACATTCTTTTCCCCTGCTGGAGAGAAATGCAAACGATGCAGGCTTCTAGCAACCCGAATCTTCGCACTTCACTATTATAACCTTATGTTTAATGACCTTTCGTATGAAGATTGCGACCCCACCCTTTGAGAGGAGTTGGGCGATTCCTTCTTACGATATTGTAATTTTTATTAGTCAGTTTGTGTTTCTGGTTTAGCTTAGTTTCGCTAGCCAAAAACACATCAGGACTTTGGTCTTGCAGCAAATGAAAGAGGTTTGCTCTACGTTCGGTCCTAATCAGCGAATTTACATTCACAGCTAGGATCTTAAAGGGTCGCTCAGGCAGCGCACCATTTCGCGTTGCCGGCAGAATAGAGTAGAGGTAATCCATCCTAGCCGCCTGCTCCCTTATCTATTTTTGCACATCGTTTAACTGACCATGAATGGTCAGCAACACCTGCATCAGATCTGCCTCTGGCACAGGAGCCGTAGGCACTTGGACCTGTTTGGCTACCTGTAGTTGAGGCTGTACCGTGTATCCTTTCCGGACGCCATTTGTCTGGCGTACTACTGGGCGTTTTACCACCACTGTTTTCTTTTGGGCTTTTTTTTTTCATTTCCTGAAACTTCGGACATCCCCGATAGTTTGCGAGGTGCCAGAGCCTCGGCAAAGTGCACATTTTAACTGGGTCATATCTTCGACCCTCTTTCCCGAGTTTACATTCCCCTATCTTGTGGGAGTCTCCACACTTGACGCAAACTGGATCCATACCACAGTTAGCTGCCACGTGGCCGTACCCTTGGCAGTTCATGCATTGAAGCATGTCTCTCTGCCTATTTAATTTTTCCCATCTTACAATTTTGTAGTTTAGGACGGTTATACTCCTTAAACCACTCAACTTGCTTTGGGGCGAGAGCTGAACGAGGAAGAATGGTAAATTCCGTTTCTCCCGTCTGGCCTTAACTGTGGAAAACGGTCTGACCCTGATAAAATCGAGATTATCGCTCGCCACTTGACGAAGCTCTGCTAAGAGCGCCTGCGGATCCGTAGTGGATTCGATACCCTTCAGGAGGACACGTCGGCCACGCTACCCACTAGGCTAACTTGCCTTTTAAATTTTCTGGGCAAATAGCCAGTAAAAATTGTGCAATGAGTGCACTTAAAGTATAAGTGAATTTAATTCAATTCGAACACACCGAAATTATTGTATACACTGAGAAAGTCGTCAACACGTCCGCACTCTTTCACAGCTGAAGATCGACAAGCAAGCACTCCATCCATTGTACCATTGCCGTCCACAATTATCATTGAAAAAATATTGGCTCGCGCAAGAATACAATTCTTTTGGCCAGGCATGTCAAACGACATAACGGAAACTGTTCAAAGTTGCATGGTGTGTGAGAAATTTACATGAAATAATCTAAAAGAGCCCTTAGTGCAGGATGAATTACTAAAATACCCGTTTCAGACTATATCGATAGATATAAAGTAACTGACATTTTTGAAATCAAGAAATTTTTCTTGATTCTTAGGTGCATCTTGTATTTGGATTTAAAAAATTTTGGTTTTTGTGCATACTTAGGGATGTCTGAAAGCCCTTTGTTGGAAAATAAATCGACTGGGTGGGACTGAACTATTCACCATCAGTCGATTTTTCCTAATAGTTTGGTTTTGGTGTATCATTTTTTTTTGTTAAATATAAATACATATACATACATACATATATAAGAGAACAATAGTTCGGGTTTCGTTCACTTTGAGGGGCGTTCCTTTGCGTGAAAGAAAATCGGAACTGAAGTATTTGATATCAATTATTTATGAAAATATGAAGTATTTATTATCAGAGCTTTAAAAGAATGAAATCAATTGCGAATAGATTCAAGTGAAGTCTGAATTCAATTTGATATAAATGAATTAAAATCACTGAATTCAAAATAACTTCAGAATTCACTTTTTTTCATTCCCCATTCACTTTGAATTTAGTGATTTAAATCAATGAATTCAAAATGATTTCAGAATCTAGCATGTTCGTATCCCATGACTTCAGAATTCACTTTTTTTCATTTCCCATTCACTTTGAATTCAGTGATTTAATTCATTGAATTCAAAATGATTTCAGAATTGAGCATGTTTGAATCCCATTGATTTTGACTTCAGTGACTTAAATCACTGAATTGTTTTGCATTCTCTGACTTAAAAAAAAAGACTGAATTAATTCGCATTCAGTGATTTAAAAAAAATAATACAAAATGAATGGGATTGGAACACGCTGCATTCTGAATTAATTTTTTAAGTGAGTGCCTTAAATCACGAATTCAAAACTAATGGGATTTGAACATGCTTAGTTCTGAAATTATTTTGAATACTGTGAATTAAATCACTGAATTCAAAATGAGTTGGAAATTCATCTCGTTGCAGTCTTCATTCAAATGAATGCAATCACCAAATGATTTAATTCTTTTACAGCTCTAGCAATTATCTATTGTTTTTATATACATACATTCAAATTATTAAATCACAAAATCGTAAATATTACCTTTTTCAAACGCCCACCTCCGCTCCCGGCTGAAAAAAAAAACCAGCTGAATTCGATGTTACGTCGCATACATCTACACGTATAGGTTTATACATTTTGGTTATACCATCACTACCAAAATTTGCCGTCGGCTCTTAGACTAATACCTTCGGCAAAACTTGAATATAACTATCACACCTAGGCAGGTGCTCCCATAAATCCGCGTATCGCGTATCATTTTGTGATACAGCACGGCTGCCGCGCGAGTCACATGATCCAATGCTTGCGAGACAAAATTATTTATTATTTTTTTGTTATTTCACTCTGCTTTGGGAACCAAACTAACACAATTTATAAACTGATACTAACGAGAACAGACTTTTTTTTGTTTTCAACAGTCTCTGTTCTGTTTTCTTAACCATGAACATAGAAAAGCATTTAACACCGTCCCAATTGCTCACGAGCCAAACGCTTGCCACGCACAAAAATCCATCGATATTGGCTCACGGCTATTCATGTTCGTGCGCGGCAACCAGGTATCCATTATGCGCGGCTGCCGCGCGAGCCAATGTTCGATGGTTTGCCGCGCGTAGTCGATACGCGGCTTAACTCTTTTGGATTTATTGGAAAAAATCCAAAAAGAGCCTTTAACTGATTAAACTTTTGTTTCTTTAGAAAACCAACAAAATGTTTCTTGTCTAACATTATTTTATCGCTTCTTTTATAAACAGTGTTCAACTGAAATAGCCAGTTGCATTCCTTCCCTTAAGTTGCATTCTTTCCGCTTAGCTGTATGAATACTCATCAGTTCACCTTTGAGCCTAACTTCGGATTCACTGTTAAAGACAGAAGTTTCTTCCTTTAGTCGAACAACACGTTTTTAGAATGCCTTGCCTGTGAATTAACAGGGAACAACATTATAAGGGTAGTCATAACCCCTTGAGTGCGCGTTAATAATAAAAATGAAGCTTGCGGTTTTTCGTTAAATATTAAAAAAAAAGCAAAAATGTTTGCTTTGTAAAATTGTCTATAAATCTGTATTTAACATTTTTGTATGTTGAATTCAAAACAGAAACAATTTTCGACTACAAAAACATAACCTGTAAATTTAGATTTAAATTTGTGTATAACTTTTGAAATATTAAAGATACATACAAAAATACTTAAGGGGCCGGTTATAGCGATCAGGAAAGCGAATCAGGAAAAGCTTTTCAAATCGATAGTTAAATATGTTCTGATTTCATTTAAACCACAAATGCTACATTTATCGATGGCAAATAACTCACAAAATTTTCTCTGATGATAAAAATTTCATACGAATTTTTTTTGTAAAAAAATACATATTATTATTTTCATTTAATCAAAAATTATTGTATAATTGCACTTGTGCAAATAATTTTGCCACTTTTTTTTTTGATGTGGAAATAATTTTGCCTTTTTCTTTGCAATGTTTTTAACATTTATGTATTGAATTTTGATATTTTTTTCTGTAATCGTTTGAAGAAAATATTGAATTTTAATAATTCATAAATAAATATTTAAAAATAAAATTTTATAACAGTAATACCACATTATTCAAGAAATTTAATATATAAAAATTCATTGTGCAAATAATTAACAATAACCAACGTCATATGCCTGTCACTAAGAGAAAAATCACAAGCTTAAATCAAGTACGACCAGGCTTAATCTTAAAATGACACCCATTATTCTTGATGTAATATCTTTATTCTTAAAAACAGATTTAAATTCTTATTTGAAGAACAAAAAACTTGATTTGAGATTTTTCGCTCTTAAAATATGCCGAAACAATCTTAAATTTAAAAGGCAAAATCTTATATCAAGATTTTAAGAATTAAAACAAGCCGCACCATACTTAATGCGTATATATGCACATGGAAATATGTATCAATAATATCTATGTTTGGATCGTGTCTCGTATAATTATTTTTTGGCGTCGTCGGTTTTGAAAGCGTATGTCAGTTGAAAGTAATGGTTGCAATGATTTTGGACCCACTCGGTACAAGAAAATTTTATTCGGGAAATGGTTCGATTGGAGTTGGAAAATCAAAATCCAGACAGTCAGGCTCGTTTCACACCTATGGGTGAGGTCGCTATCGGGTTCCTATTGGGTTCTGCCTCACAAATGACCGATGAAAACGACCCAATACGAACCCAATAGAAACCCAACCATGAAGTTTTATTGGGTTTCTATTGGGTTTGTATTGGACTCTAGGGCCCACAAATTAATGAGAGCGTTCACACCGGCAAGGTTCTTATTTGTTTCGTTTTCGTTTTTTTCATGTTTAATTAAGTTTGTTGTTGTTTTTTTTCTTTAGTTAATAGTGGTTCGTCGAATACAGACCCAATACAAGACCCATTTGTGTGAACGAGGTGGCAAAAGTTCAATTGAAACCCAATAGCGACCTAACCTAATGAAACTCCATAAGTGTCAAACAAGCCTCAGAAGGAAGACTGGAAGACACTAGCGGGGGTGGGGGCCAAATACATATGTATTTTTGTCGGAAAAAAAACCATCTCGTACAAGGCTGACTTTTTGCATACGTATTGAAGAATGTAACTTGTTTTGAATTTTTTACTTTTACTCAATAGGAAAAAAATTATGTATAAAGTTATTCAATGGGGTGATTTTCATACGATGCAACAAACACCTAGAGTGAGCAGGTTAGGTCAGTACAAGAAAAAAATCATATTGGAGGGGGTGTCTATCTTCCCCCATTTAAGTGGGTGGGGCCATTCTCTAAAAAAATGTCTTATCAAGAAAAATAAAGGGCCCGACTGGATCGCACAAACTTGCTATTGTGTCAAGGTACCTGAGGGTTTTAAGTACAAACGGTATGAAATTTTTTTAAAAGTTTGAAAACCATATCTTACAAAGATTCAAACCAAAATAAAAGTATGCAACAAATTTTCTTCACCAAATGTGAGTTTAATAAAAAAAAAAATTCAAAATCGAATAAATTAATTTTTTTAAATATTTTTTCGAAACTTTTTTATAAAAAAAAGTGAGTTTGCAGGTTTTTTTATTAATTAATTACTTAATTTATTACCCCTTAAAACTTAATTTTATAAAAATCCGCCCACTCGTTTTAGAAATATTGAATTCACAAAAACTGTTTTTCAAAAACTTTTTAAAACTTAACAAAAACATTTTTGAAATTTTTTTTATGCCATGTTATTTTAAATAGCTAGGAAAATTTCAGTATTATATTTCGTTCAAATCGCTTAAGCCGTTATCGAGATAGTCGAAATTTTAAAATACCGTTATGTGGCAGGTACCGTTAAACGAATTTTCTTTGAAGTTTGGTTTTCACTATTTTATAGACCTTCTACACCTTATTGCACACATGTGAAATTTGGTTGAAATCATTACAGCCGTTTTCGAGAAATATATGTTGTCCGCCATCTTGAAAAAGGTGTTTGTGTGATTTTCTCAAGTTTTATTGGTCGTAGAATGATTTTGGTTTTTATATATTGTAAGAAAAATTTTGTCTACAGCTTTGTCTCATAAACATTTTTGATATCTCTTTTCCAAAAAAAAGGTTATTGACGAAAAACTGTCAAAATTTTGGATTTATAACAATTTCCGTCGATGAAATTGAAAAAAAAAAATATTATGATTATGTTATTGTTAGAACTTTAAATTTCCCACATTTTGGTATACTCAAACTCTCTATACATCAAAAGATAGCCAAGGTAGGTTATGTTAAAGTTGACACTATGCAACAAAAAATTTTTCATAAATAGGTATAAATAGTCCAGTCGATATGTACTTTTACCTTGAAAAAATTGCAAACTTAATGAAACTTTCACAGATTGTTTGGCCGTATACTAGGAAGACCCCCCTAATTTCTTGACCTCGAGGACCCTGTGCTAACTTGGGAGAGGGGTGAAAATCCCCTAATTTTTCCGACTTTTTTTCAGTTCTTCGCTTATGTTTGTTAAACTAAGCACATTTTGTATACTATATTGCACAACAAAGTTAAAGACCATTAAATTTCCTAAAAATTGGTCGGTGGGCTCAATATTGACAGAGATACCGCTGATTTGTTTTTGGGGTATTTTGACGACTACAATATAAGTACAGTAATTCTATATACAAGGATTTCAAACAAAATAAAAAA
This sequence comes from Baccha elongata, assembly GCA_951217065.1. Classification (NCBI taxonomy): domain Eukaryota; kingdom Metazoa; phylum Arthropoda; class Insecta; order Diptera; family Syrphidae; genus Baccha; species Baccha elongata. The sequence continues at coordinate 207,003,252 of OX578272.1, forward strand.
TAAAAATAAAGAAAAAGAAAACTACAGTATATTTGCTCTTCTTTCTGGTGCAATTAGAACGTTGTGGGCCCCATCCCACTAAACGACGGGTCCTGAGTGAAGTGGCACAATTATTTTACCCCACTGGTCTTCTCTCTCGCTCCGGTAGTCATCATTGGCAAGATGTTTATCCAGACCCTCTGGTCCGCTGGTCTGAAATGGGACGCTCCCCTTCCCGAAGAACTGAACACAACTTGGTTAACATTCCGCTACGGTCTCACGGCTATCAAAAAAATTCGAGTTCAATGTTGGTTGAGCATGCATAGCCAGCTTGTCACTCTTCATGGTTTCTGCGGTGCCAGCCCCGTGCCTATGCTACTGTCATCTATCTGAAGACTAAATATCCGGACGAACAGATCCAGATTTCGCTATTAACCGCACATACTAAAGTAGCCCCTCTCAAAGTCGCTACCATCCCTCGATTAGATCTTTGCGCTGCTCATCTCTAGGCTGCCACGTTTGAAAACGTCCGCAGTGCTCTTGGGCTACAAACAACACTATATTACTTATGGTCTGATTCAAGCATCCTATTGTGCTGGTTGCACAAGGAGCCTTCCGCACTCAAACAATATGTTGCAAACCGAGTGCGACAAATACAGTATCTGACATCGACAGGAACTTGGAATCACGTTCGATCCGCACAGAATACAGCAGATTGCATCAGCCGAGGTCTTGGGGCTTCAGAATTACTTCATTATTCACTATGGTGGACCGGTCCAGAATGGGTGATCAAGTGACCCATACCGCTAAATTTGATTATCATTGAGCATTCGCACAAGAGATCCAGCAGTAACGTAACCGAGCTCCACTGCCAAGTTCTAGTCCAATTTTGTCCTTGAATCCATACTTGGATTCGTGTGGGAAACAAGCGATCCCGCACCACCGCCAAGGGCTACTTAGCCATTTTCTTTTGCATGGCGACGAAGGCGGTGCATATCGAAGTCATCGAAGACTTATCAGCTCAGGCGTTCCTAGACGCATTCACCCGATTCATCAGCAGACGTGGTCCCTGCACACACCTCTACAGTGACAATGGTACGGCATTCGTGGAAGCCAACCGTCTTTTGCAGGTAGAATTTCAAGCTTTCCAATCACAACACAACCAACAAGCGTTAGCTCACGCTGGGATGAAATGGCACTTCATCACTCCTGGTGTTCGTCATCAAGGTGGACTTTGGGAAGCCGCTGTCGAGTCCGCCAAGCATCATTTAACGTGACTAGTGGGTACACAGTCTATGTGGTACCACCAACTACACACGTTGGCTACAGGCATCGAAGCATGCCTTAACTCTCGTCTACTGGTCCCACTTCATGATGATCCCGACGACAAGTTGGCTCTGACTCTAGTAGACTTTCTGATCGGAGCCCCACTAATTGACATTCCAAAGCCAGAAATCAACGATGTGCCTCTCAACAGACTCAAGCAGTACCAGAAGATACGCAAAATTCATCAAGATTTTTTGCAACGTTGAAGTTAAGAGTATTTGGTCACCCTGCAAACTCTCAGCAAATGGGCGAAACGAGAGCCCAATCTCCAAGTCAATGACATCGTCATCGTTCAACACGCAAACCTGCCTTCCACTCATTGGCGTTTAGGCAGAGCTATTGGCGTGCACCCGGGCAGATATGGATTAGCCCGCATTACACTGAAGACGGAATATGGCGAATGCAATCGACCAGTGCAAATATAATGTAGAGTCGTGGAAGTCTACCAAAAACCCACGCGTGCAATTCTGCAACACTTCTACAACTCTTACCACTTACACTACTACCCCTATATGTAACATAAACAACGTTATAACTCGTCAAGGAAACAGTTCCTGAGCAGACTTCTAAGCTTCGGGATTTTCTTTGATATGTAATACATATCCCAAGATTGCCGTAAAGGACCGGTATGGAAATCATAAAGCTCTCGTAACACATCACGCCATAGATCGGTTGTTTCAATTACTCATATTTAATCCTATCACCTCGGCGCTGAAAAAGGTCAAGAACCTAGTTCGACCGGGGAACATCCTGTCAACAGAGTAATTATATTCATAATTTACTGCTACTGCTGATACAGCACATTCCGTTGCTGTTTATTTGCTGCTACCCACCCTATCATGAGCCAGCCACCTCATAGTCCTCATACATGAGAGATACCCAATGCTATCTAAATCACCAGGTACTTTTCTGGGTGTTTATTCAACCCATAGAGACAGCCTCAGATATCGTCGCCACGAAGACGATATACACAGACGGTCCTATGGATCTGATACCTCGCGACACAGATTCAATGAGTCGAACGATCGATGGTCAGTATTTATGAGGAATAAATACCGCACACTGGGAAATTATCATTTAAAACTGTATAAAATTGTTTTCAGTATTGTGCAATGTTATCTCTTTAGACTTCACAGGTACTCATTCCCCGGTGGTCGGAAGTCTAAATTCCCGACAATTTTAAAATTGAAAATTCGCATGAATTTTTAATTTTCACACCCCAAATTGATCCTCACATCAGCAAAATAAATTTTGCCACACTTTTTGTGCTTTTTGTTGGGCCAATAAGTGTCTCGCTTGAATCATATTAATATTGGTTCCAATACGTTTATAAAAAGTATACCAACCTACCTTAAAACACATATCTATTTTGATCTATGAATAAACAATTAACCGTCTTGTTTATTATAAAAATGCAACCACGAAACAACTATATACATAGGTAGGTATCCACTTCTGATTAACTTTAAACTAAAAGTTTTGTTGATAAAAAAACTATCAACAATTTTAATATATCCAGGACTTAGGTTTTGAATCGCTTAAATTGTTTGTTTTAACTGATATAAAAAATCAAAACTTGGATCGGAAAACCCCAATTTTTTTATATTTTTTTTTTCAGTTTGACGTTTTTTTTCCAAAGTTTATAATAATAATAATTATATTTTAAATATGTGTCTGTAAGGCACATAGCCTTTTTAGCAGCAACAGGTGTTGCACTACACTAGTTAGAGGGAGTAGAAAGATAGGAAAGAATTGTTTTGGTAGAATGGATAAAGAGCTAGTTGATTTTTATTTTTAATTGCAGATCTCATGGGCGCCATCCAGCATAAGCTGGGAGGTATGTTGAAAAGAAAAAATGCTTTGTACCAGAGTGAGAATTGAACTGGCAACTGGCTCCAAAATGAGGAAAGAAAAATGACCACAATAAATGCAAAATTACCCCAATTTATCAAAGTTTTATTTATTTTTGTTGTTTTTGTTTTTCATAGGATTTTTTGGGGCTATTTTCCATTGGGGACACATTTCATGTAGCCTAACAATTCCCATAAATAACATTTCGTGTTAAAATGTTTTTTTGTTTAACTTGGCCATAAATTGATAACGAATGAACCGATTTCATTTTTGGAATGGTATTAAAATTCAACGTCTAAAACAAGATGACATTTAATGTTTTTGACTTTACTACCGTCTTTTGATAGCAACCATAAAACCTGATCTCATTAGACCAATTTGGAGTTTTTTCCACTTCAAAAATAATTTAGTAAATTTAAATTTTAATTAAAAATAGAAAAAATCTGTTTAATAAGGTTTGTTTTAAATACTTTACTACAAGTTTGTACAAAAATATTCTAATTTTTTTCCAGATTGAAAGTATTCTTCTTCTACTAGGCCTATTCCAACATGAATTAACACCAACTAAACATCTATCGGGAGGACAGAAGAAAAGATTATCAATTGCAATGGAGCTAATCAACAACCCAACAATACTGTTTTTGGATGAACCTACAACGTATGTGTTAAGTTACAAAAAAAAAAAAGTCTATTGCGGAGAGCAAAACTTTGTATTTTTAGTGGGTTGGACAGCAGCTCATGTTCAAAGGTTTTACAGCTATTAAAAAAACTGGCCAATCAAGGAAGAACCATAATTTGCACTATTCACCAGCCAACGGCAAAGATGTTTGAGGAATTCAACCAAGCGTATGTGTTGTCAACTGGATTTTGTGTTTTTCAAGGAAGTACAACGAATCTGGTACCATTCCTTCAAACAGTACGATTGCCGTGTCCCATTTACCATAACCCAGCTGATTATAGTAAGTTGCAAGCAACATTTTCATTGAGGGACTACAATATTTTGTGGTCTGCCGTTAAGAAGCATAAAAGAACTCGATTTCAGACAAAATAGAAAAATATAATTCGTTTTCTGCCACTATCAGCAACAGATTTGATATTGTTTACTTCTCTCAATTACCTACTTAACACCATAATAATTAGGTGGCCCCTCAACTCTAGAATCGAAAGTCAGTAAAAATGTCAATAATCAGATAAGGTGCCTTTAGGTTATAAAACAAAAGGATGTAGGTACTGATTTTCCAGCTCGTTCTTTATCCATAAAACGATTTTAACTGCACTATGTATGCAAATTGTGGAGGATCCCATCCTCGGCAAAGTGCACACTTTAACTGGGTCCTGTCTTCGACCCTCTCTTTTCCGAGCTTACATTCACCTATCTTGTGGGAATCTCCACATTTGACACAAACTGGATCCATACCACAGTTTGCTGCCACGTGGCCGTAGCTTGTAGCTTGTCTTCCTTCGGGGTGAAACTGTAGTATTCTGTCTTCGTTTGAGACAGGAGATCTTTTATTTTTTTATAATGCTCGACCGAAGAGCAATGAATAGCGTGTCGGTCTGCGTTCAACCTTTTAATTATAAAATTGTTGCCTATGGCCGACTTACATAATTCTATAGTGTCTTTCAATTCTATTTTGAAGGTATTAATTGGTGGCACCTTACCTTTCTTTGCTTGTGGCTGTTGCTGTTGCTGCTTCTGTTGTGACTGCTGCTGTTGTGTCTGCTGCTGTTGTGACTGCTCCGGTGTTCGCTGTTGTTATAGTTTTTGCTGCTGTTGTTGCTTCTGTGTCTTTTGTTGTTGTCGTTGTTGAAGTGGTTGTTGTATTTGTTTTTGTTGCTGTACTTGCGGTTGCTGCTGCTGTTGCTGGGGCTTTAGTTTTTGCGTCTGCTGAGGACGATGTTGGGGCTGCAGTTCCTGTGTCGGCTGCTTCTTTTTGTGCTGTTGATCCGGGAGAGGTTGTTGTTGCTTGTGAGGCTGCTGCATTTGTGCTGCTTTTTGTTGCTCTTGGAGCGTTTTTTTGTCGTTGGCTTTCAAGAGCAACTGTGCGCTCTTTTTCCCTACGCACTTCTTGCTTAACTTTGAGCGCTTTAACCATTTCCATGAGGGAAGAGATTTGCTCTGTCAGTGATTCGATTTTTCCCTGCTCATCTTCTGACTCTTCTGGAGGTGAAAGGTCCACCAACTCGCCACTCACGTAGTGCCCCTCCCCTTCTACGGAAATGTATGCAATGTCTTCGGCATCTACTGCAGTGACGTTATGCTCACATGTCTTCTTGACGGTCGCATCGTTGTTTGTTTCTTTTGCGATTTCGTCTTCAGCCTCTGCCTCGTCATCGCCCTCATGGTCATTTTCATTGATTTTTGTATCGTCATCCTCATAGGAGGAGCTTTCTAGATGCCTCTGCATTTTGGCTTGAGCGGAGGCCTTAGCCAACTTAGCTTTGGTGCTCCTATCGGCACGATTTATTAGGTGTGGCTTGTATCTAATGATACGCCTTCTCTTCTTATCCCCCTTTGAATTGGCACCGGCTGGTGTTGACTTCGTGCCTTTTGCAAAGCTTGTTGTTGCAGTCACTATGCTGCTAGTATTAGCTTCGGCACGTGCCGATGACGCTGTCGTTGTTGGCTGGGCTTCTATGGAAGGCACCGCTACTTTAACTGCTGCTGCTGCATCACCTGATGTTTTGGCTGCTTGACTTGTTGTTGGGGGATCATCTTCCGATGTCCCCGTTGGTTTTATCATTTGCTGTTCCTTCTGCTCTCGGTTTTTGTTGACCTTTTCCCAGAACTTATTTAAAAAAAAGCCCTCGAACCCACGCCCCTCCACTCTGCCGTCGTCCACGCTACCCACTAAGCTAACTTGCCTTTTAATTTTACTTGGCAAATTGCCACTAAATTGTGCAGTGAGTGCACTTAAACTATTAATGAAAATTTAATTCAATTGAACACACTTGGAAATTATTTTTGTATACTGAGAAAGTCGTCAACGCGTCTGTACACTTTCACAGCTGAAGATCGACTGATTCTTCTGCGTTGTTTAGTTGAACAAGTACATTTGCCATCCTTTCATTGTAGAGCCCAGCCGTTTAAAATCTTTAAATTTGTTTTCGTTTAAGCTAACATCCTTCAACTCGGAACAAATTTCTTTTGCACGAGCAATCGGGTTAATATTTGTGGCTGTTTTTGGTATATGCACGATGATGTTGTTTTCGCATGGCCTCCAATACTTGTACCTCTCTTTCCCACGCAGTACATCTCTGTTGAGTTGAAAATTTGTTTGAACAAGTTGATCTTGCAATTTATCAATCTGATCTTTTTGTTGTTTGATATGGTTATGTAATTCCATTAGATCATATTTCGTTGCCAAGTTTACTATTTTGCGGTCAAACATTTTTACAAGGTGCAAATTGCTTTTTGACTTGGATGAAGAGTTTCATGTGAAGTCTCCCCTACTTTTCGTTTTGACATGTATTAAGAGGCTATGTACAATGTCTTATGTATCCGTAGGTATGTACAAAGACAAAGTGTAATAATTTTTTTTTTTTCACAATAGCAATAATTTATTTTAGCTTTTCTTAGATTCTACGACTTACTCAGTGGAGTTTTTGGTCTTTTAAGATAGAAGACAATTTCACTGTTCTTTAGAAATTATTTACTTTCACTATACTTTTTTAATATGTTTAATTTAAAATAAAATTCAAGAGCTATTATTCACTTTGTTGACAGTTTAGATACAGCGTTGCCACCCATCTCATAATACTATCAAAGGAAATATGTGTGCCACCTGAAAACCAGTGCAATGTTTCTGTTTTTACAAAGAGTACTTCGCCGAAATACCCAGTTGCAATGCTCCTCTAAAACAACTCAACAGCAGTTAGCAGTTATAACACTGACAGAAATGCGCATCAGTTAACCCTTGAGCCCAACTTTGCATGTGTTATTTACAACTTTTTAAGACAGCACGACACGAATGTGGAACGCTTTCTACCCCTCCCACTAATATTGTTTTTTTAAAACCAGTGTTCATGGGTATCTCCTTTTAAACTATATCCAACTTTCTAACGCCTGTACTGTGTCAATAATATATATGGCATTTATTGGCGCAGGGACATTACTCCTCGGGACATAAGTTCAAAATGCTTTTTTTTGAACTTATGTCTCACTTTGATATGACATAAGTCCAAAATCAAATTTCGGAATTATGCCCAACCAAAGTGAGAAATAGGTCCAACAACTTTTATTTTTGAAGTGAGACATAAGTTCAAAATTTAAATGCCAAACTTGAACGCACCCAAACTCGCACCCACCCCAAATCCTATAGTGGGAAAAGCAGGGGGTTGCAGGGGGTCATTATGCCCCCCCTTACCAGTCTTAACTGTTGGGAAATACAGGCGGCCACCCAGGTACTGTGACTCCTCGGGACATAAGACCAAAAATCTTTTGTTTGGAATTGTGTCCCACTTTGGTTGGACATAATTCCAAAATTCGATTTTGGACTTATGTCCCATCAAAGTGGGACATAACTTCAAAAAAAAGCATTTCAGACTTATGTCCCGAGGAGTTATGTCCATGCGCCGTATTTATTATCCATTTAGTTCGCGCATTTTTTTTTATAAAACATTAATTTAAAGGTTTACATCACAAGCTTGCGAAAGGACTTAAATCACACAGAAATAAATTGTGCATAAATATGTATACTACCTTTAAATTTAATTTCTTTTACTGTTCCCTAATTGTTGTTTCAGTTGCAATCCCTAAAAAATTCTATTCCTATTGTATCTCTACTAATGATCACATTCTAAATACCTACATAATAAATCTTTTTATTTGATTACGAACTTTTGGTATACAGGGTATCCCGCAACTCAACGTCAAGCGGGTACCGGGTGATAGGATAGGTTATACCCGTACTGCATATAGTAAGAATAAAAAATTATCTGGCTGGGTTACGTAATAATAGCAATATTTAGAAAAAATATGAAAATCGATACCCAGCGCCACATTTTTATGTACTGTGGTCACAAATTTTGATATCTTTCAGTAATTTTTTTTCTACGTAATCCTTAATAACAATGCTACTAAATGCAATCTCGAAATCCAAAATAAATATTGTAAGTTTCGCAAGAAAAATGAAGTTTGACAGAGTCATTTTTCAAACAAATTTTGTAAGATAACTTTAACACATCATATTTAAAAAAAATGTAGGAGACTACCCACGGTAAGTTATTTAAAAAATTGGCCCATTGGCAAGCAACTCAAACCAATCGAAAAAGACTTTAAAAAAGGCTTAAATCGCAAAGCGAAAAACTTGGGCTTATCACATTAAAACTGCCAAACTTTTTATTCATATTTTAAAAAAAATTTAGGAGAAGTTATTTAAAGTTATTTAAAAAATTGGCCCATTTTACAAAAACAAGTGTTTTCTTTATATTTTTCAACAAGCGTTCCATCATATCGTCTACTCTAAACTGTTAATCTGACAAAAAAAAGTTCTTGGATAAAGTTATAGAGAATTAAATTTCCTTGAAAAAAATAACACTTAAAAATTGATTGTTGAATGCAAAAGACCAAATTTTCCTTTATTATTTTGTTTTACATTTGTAAAATTATAACTTTGCATTTCTTAAGTAAGGTTAATTTGGTATTTTGCATTCAAGAATCTATTTTTAATGGGTAATTCCTTGTACTAAATCTAATTTTCTTTAAATTTATCGAAGAATTTTGTTTTGTCAGATTAACAGTTTAAAAGATAATATAATGGAATGCTTGATGAAAAATATAAATAAAGCACTTGTTTTTGTAATTTTTCTCCCTTGCGATGCGTGTATCTCGGAAACAGTTGATATTTGGAATAAAGTGCTAATAACAAAAATTGTACAACATTCAAAGGTCTTTTGTTTATTCTGAAAAAAAATTTCGGTACGACAAACTATTTGCGTGGTATAATCGTAAGTCCCCAAAAGCCCCTTTTTGAGGGCTTTATACTCCTCCCCCTCCTCCCGATAACCTCCTAAGGATCAGGACTTTTAGTATGTTAACTATTTGAGTAGTTTGAGCAATATTTTAAGCGAATGGCTTACTGGAGTCCTACATCAATAAGGTGTAAAACGTTCCTATTTAAAAAAAAAAATATTTTATTTGCTCGAAAATGGTTTAAATGTTGGTAACATGATTATGGAAGCAGCAAGTGGCAAGTGTTGAACTATGTTGAAAACTTGATAAAATGGGCCAATTTTTTAAATAACTTGCCGTGGGTAGTCTCCTACATTTTTTTTAAATATGATGTGTTAAAGTTATCTTACAAAATTTGTTTGAAAAATGACTCAGTCACACTTCATTTTTCTTGCGAAACTTACAATATTTATTTTGGATTTCGAGATTGCATTTAGTAGCATGGTAATTAAGGATTACGTAGAAAAAAAATCACTGAAAGACATCAAAATTTGTGACCACAGTACATAAAAATGTGGCGCTGGGTATCGATTTTCATATTTTTTCTAAATATTGCTGTTATTACGCAACCCAGCCAAATAATTTTTTTTTCTTACTATATGCAGTACGGGTATAACTTACCCTATCACACGATACCCGCTTGACGTTGAGTTGCGGGACACCCTGTATACTTCTATTTATGCATTACGTTTGTAAATACATATATATGTAAAATAACTTTATCCACCACGCACATTCTTTTACACTCTTTTTATTATAAAAGTCCTTTTTTATAGTAATCGAACTTGCATGCGGAGAATATGGTTACGATAAAGTGGAAATTTTGAAATCAGCCACACAAAACGGAAAAATTCTGGCATGGTTTGATAAGCCAGATCAGATTTCAAATGCTGAAGACTTAATAAAAAAATATCCCATTCAAAAACGACCGAAAACAAAATCTCTTGAAGAAACAACGTTTTGGAATCAACTTAATATTTTAATCAAAAGAGGATGCATCAAAACTAAAAGGGATACAACGCTGACCCATTTGCGAATAGCAGTGAACATCTTTATGGCTGTGATTTTGGGACTTCTTTACTATAAGGCTGGCAATGAGGGATCAAGGGTATTGGACAACTATAATCTGTTATTCGCGATATTGATGCATCATTCAATGACGACAATGATGCTGACTGTTCTTACTTGTAAGTAATCCACTATATATTTTACTGTGCTAATAGGTACTTTTGTTTTAGTTCCCATTGAGATGTCTATTTTACTAAAAGAGCACTTTAATCGATGGTACTCTTTGAAAGCTTATTACGCTTCAATAACAATTTTGGATTTACCACTATCCGTGAGTAATTCTTTTTTTTTTTTTTTGTTCAGATGTAACTAACGTGGCCCTGGGCATATGTGTGTTAATCAAAAGAAAAAGCAACTCAAACCAATCGAAAAAGACTTTAAAAAAGGCTTAAATCGCAAAGCGAAAAACTTGGGCTTATCACATTAAAACTGCCAAACTTTTTTTTTTTATCAAGTACATATGTACTTACTAAAACCTTAACAAACAATTTGCGACCGTCCATGTTCATTTCAATTTTTCAAAACACCGTTTTAACTTATTTTCGTTTTTCAAGATTTTTAGTGAACTACGTAAATGACGGATGTAAAAAGTCAAAAAATCCAAAGAATATCTTTCTTATAAGGAATTATTTATATAAGAAAGAAAATTTCTTCTATGAACAAAATGAAATTTGAATAACGCACATATTTTGTCTAATTAATACATTAAACTTTTCGTAGACCATTCCTTAGAAGGGAAATTGAATTTATTTTTAACTCATGAAATAACGGTACCTGCCATATAACGGTTTTGCTAAATTTTCTCGAAAACGGATCCAAAGATTTTCTTCAAAAAATTTACAGATATTTTTTATCGGGTTGTCTTTTGTTAACTTAAAAAAAAAATATTAACGGTACCTCCCATAGAACCGTTATTTTCTTCTTGTGCTATCTCGTGGACGGGTTAATCGATTTTAGTCTAAGCATTTTGCCAAAATTTTGGAAAAATGCTTAGTGTTAGTTTTAATTAATTTTTTAATTTATTTTTTTGTAAATTCAATACACATTTGAAAAACAACTGTTTAAAAAAAAATATTTTTTATGTGTAAAATGCATACTATTCGGCACTTTAAATTGGCGTCGAAATGCTGTATTTTAAAATACTGTATAGTCGAAATTCTTTATAATACTGTATGATACTGTATGTTCATAATACGGTATGGTTTACGCTCGTATCATTTTTTGGACGAAAAACAGTACTTTTTCCTCAAAAACTGTAAAAAGCAGTTCGTCGATAAAAAAAACTGTATTTTTCGCAGTACCTACATTTTTTTTTAATTTTTATTTATTTTATTTCCTTAAAACATGAAAAAAGGCAAATTAACCATCACCAGGCGATTTATTTCCATCATCAGAATCGTCTTCACTTTCCATTTCAATATCTCCTGTGGTTTTTGCTTCGTACTTGTCCTTTAAAGCAATTTGACGAAGCAATTCCGGCTTTGTTTTGAGGTATTGATAGAAACCAACGCAAGAATTTTTTATATTGCATTTGCCGATTAGAATCGCCTGCAATGTTTCCACTTCTAATCGAGTCTTGTCTGAAGTCCATGTTTTATTTACCGCAGAAAATATTCGTTCCACCGATGCTGAAGTTCCTGGCAAATATAAAATGTATTCTACGATCGTAGCAATTTCTTTGTATTCGAAATTGGTATTTTTAAGATGGTTGAATATTTTTACCCATCGATGCCCTATTTGGCCACAAAATAAAAAGTAAATCTACTAGAACAAAAGAAATGACTCGCGACAAAAAAGGACCTAATTAGCGTCGCCGACCGATCGCGGGAAAGACCCAAAATAAAAAGTGTTCATCTACTTTTGCATCTAATTTTGTCAAGCTAACGGAGTGCTTGAAAAGGTACATTGCTTTTCATAAGCGATATCAGCACTGTTTTGCCGAAGTAAGGAAAGGGTTGTTTTGTGAGTCAAGACTAGAAAAAGAATTCCAAATACCGCTGACAAAGTGCAAGAAAAATTTATTGCGTTCATTATTGAATTCCTTTGAGTTTTAGATGCCAATGACGAACCGCTGACTGTTTGCATTACTTTTAATGAGTGAAATCAGAGAACTTCATCTCATATATAAAAGTGGTATAAATTTCACCAAGAAATTTTTCATTGAGGAGCAAATTTCCTACTCGGAGATTAACAATGTAAAGATGGAAATATCCCACTGTCATTCACATTTGCTTACAAGCTCAAAAAACTGCTGATTTGAAGTTCTGTATATCTCACAATAAAAGCAGTTTTTTTGAAAAAAAAAAAAACAGTACGCAGTTTTACGCAGTTTTTGAGAGCAAAAAACAAGTACAATACTGCGAAAAACAGTACAGATACGAGCGTTAGGTATGTTTTATATTCTGCATTTCAAAATACTATATCTGAAAATTCTGTATGGTCAATGTTTTTTATCTCATAATACTGTATCTCAAAATTCTTCATATCAAAATGCTGTATCTTTGACTGTATCTTTGACTTCACAATATATTAATTTTAAAACAAAATAGCACTTAACACTCAAATTTGCACAATCTTATAAACCTCAACGAAATGCTTGAACTCGAGGAAGTTTTGACAGATCAATTAGTTTGGTGCAATTGTTATGATTGTTATTATTATGATGAAAATTCTGCAACATATTATTTTCTTTATTATTTGCAGAATTTTGTAAAGCAGAATTTTGAAAAGCGGAATTTTGAAAGGCAGAATTTTGAAAAGCAGAAATTTACAAAGCAGAATTTTGACAAAAGAATTTTGACCCCGGCAGAATTTCGACCCCTCAAAATTCACCTAAAATATAACGTACAGTAACAAAAATATCATCATCGTAAAGAACTTGTTGAGTGCTCTACAAAAAGCCTAAAATCACTTTTCTACACCCACTCTTTCCTTACCAAAACGGGTTAGTAAAATCTGTGGAACGTAGCTGGGTCCGACATTTTAGATTTTTGAAAATATTATGATGCATTCGTTATCTGAGAATTAGGTGCATTAGTACCGCAATGGCGAATTAAGTGCTCCACGAATAAAAATTCTAAAAATACAAATTTGCCTAAAATTTAACGTACGCTAGTAAAATTAACATTAACGCAAAGATCCTGTTGAGTGTTTTGGAAAAAGCTAATAATCACTTTTATACTTTTATACTCCAACTCCTTCCTATCCAAAACCCCTTGTAAAATCTGTGGAATATATGTGGGTCGTCAAGCTGGGTCTGCCATTTTGGATTTTTTTAAATGTAAAGATACAACTGAGATTTCGTTGAGGCTCTCAAAAAAGTATTGACCGAAGAATTGACATCTTGGACTAGCCAAGGCAGGGCAGCAGCAGAGACAGTGGGTCACTTTACTTTTCCCCTTCATCACTACAGCTACGATAATGACTATTGTGTGGGCCCAATCTTGCCGCATGCTCTCCTATAGGCCAGTGACCCGTGCTTACTTCAACGATTCTGGCTATATCTGGTCTGGTTGTACTTAAGAGTTCATTTGTGCGGGACTTGTCATACGTGGGCCACATCTTTTTTGAAGTGCCACAGCTAGTCAGACCATTACATCTCCGATTGGATACAAATAGGTAATGAGACATGAAAATGCCCTTCACAGCTCTTAGCGGAATACTAACTTCTTCGGCAAGATAGATGCGAAGGGCTGATCCATGCCTGGCAAATTCGTCAGCCCTTTCATTTTCCTGAAAACTTCTGTGGCCTGGGACACAGATCAAAGTGACCCTCAGGCTATCATTAAAGTCTGCGATCTCGTCCAAACATTGTTGAACAAGTTTAGAGGATATTGAGGGCATCAATGGCTTTGATGGCAGCTTGAATATCTATAAAAATAGCAGTATTACGGTTTTGATTTGGATCTTGCTTTAGTATTTTGCACGTTTCTTTGATTGCAAGCAGTTCCGCCTGAAGAACGCTAGCGTAGTCCAAATGACGTAGATACATTAAGTGTTTCAGAGAAGACTCCTGTCCCCACACTCCATCTTTGAACAGTCCGTGAAAATAATTGTAATTTTTCGTTATATCGACATCCTCCCACTCCTTTCGGGTAGGGAATGCGACGTTGAAACGTTTGTAAAGATTCAGAGAGGGAGTGCGGTAATCGGTAGTTGTCGAAGTGAAGCCCGGGGGGAGTAATTTTGTGATGTTGCAGTGACCGAAATGTCTGTTGGTCCAACAACCAATTTCCTTGAGCCTGTAGGCAGTGCAAGATAATACACATTGTATATGTAGGCCGAGAGGAAGAAGATGTAAAATAACGCTCAGAGCATCGTAAGGGCAGGATCACAGCACTCATGTGGAGCCTATGCTAGCTGTTCTTTGAATCTTTTTGAGCTTATCGGTATTGTAGGCTTTGCTTAGTGCAGGCCACCAGACAATCGATCCATAAGTTCGTATGGGTGGTTCTACTGCGGTGTACGTCCATAGAACCATCTTCGACTGGAGCCCCCAGTTTTTACCGAATGTTTTACTGCAGGCATAAAAAGTTTTGCTGGCTTTTTTAACCCGTTCTTTAATGTTCAATTTCCAGTTTAGTTTAGGGTCAAGAATTACACCCAGATATTTAGCACATGTTGGGAGTGAGAGAGAGTGACAATTGAGACAAGGCAGGGTGAAGGTAGGTTTCTTATTTTTGTTTGTAAAGAGCAACAGTTCTGTCTTGCTTTGATTAATCCCCAAACTGCAGCTAGTGGCCCAGCCGCTTACTTTACGAAAATACCTATCAGTTATTTCACTAATCACAAATAGGAACTTACCAGATGCCAGCAAAACCAAGTCGTCTGCATATGCCACAGCCTTCACCTCCCCACCCTCAAGATCCACTAGAATTTTGTTCATTACGAGAAGCCATAGTAGAGGAGAGAGAACTCCTCCCTGTGGTGTTCCTCTGTTTACGTATTTGATCGATTGTATATTACCTAACTTAGTTTGAATTACTCTGTCACTAAGCATGGATATTATCCATTTTCTTAGAGAGGCATCAACTCCGAAGTCGATGAGGGATTGTAGAATAGATTCAGTTAGGACGTTATTAATGGCTCCTTCTACGTCTAAGAAAGTTGCCATAGTATATTCTTTATAATGTAAAGTATTTTCAACTGTGTGCACAACCTCATGTAAAGCTGTCTCAGTAGACTTGCCTTTGAGGTATGCATGTTGTGATTTTGATAGAAGGGAAATAGTCAGCATTTCCCTAATGCGATTCTCTAGGATGTGTTCTAGGGTCATGGCGTCATCAAAACACACTGTCTGCCTGTTCGCATTTAAAAGTAAAAACGCAAAAATAAAGTGTTAGTTAATTGCTAATTTATTACTAAAATCCTGAATTAAGTGCTCCACGATCTGACCCTCAAATTGATTACAATGCTAATTGCGTATTTTATTTCTGCATAACTTTCGTGCTGTAAGTAGGTAGTTACTTTAGTACTAAGTTAAGAAAATGTGGCATGTTTAGGTACAAATTTAAATTTTTCTATAATGTGATTAAAAAAGTTTTCCTGTCGGTTACAACTGTTGCGATTCAATTTTAGGGTTAAATCGTTGAGCACTTAATTAAGATTGTAGTACCTACTAAATAGTAAGTAAGTAAGTAAGTAAATTAGCAACTAATTGACACTTTAATTCTGCGTCTTTACTTTACAAGAATCCGTATATATGTACCTATAGTAAGGGGCACATCTGCACGTTTTGGTACCGTCATTGAAAGTAATAATGTAGTAATGTAAAACAAACTAAAGAAGTTATAAAAATACATAACAGGTGTAAGAGAAAGAAAAAACATTGAACCTTATCCAAGTAGAATTACATAAATACAACACATTGTTAGCTAATTATCATCATCATCATCGGCTCAACAACCGGGGGCCGGTCCTGGCCTCCTTCAACAAGTCTCTCCACCTATACCGGTCTCGAGCCGACGCCATCCAGTTGCGCACCAGCGCAAGCATGGTCTACCACGCTGTCGTCTGCCATAGAATGTAACACAAAGAACTTTTCGAGCAGTTTCCTCTTCGCTCATGCGAGCTAGGTGCCCTGCCCACCGGAGTCTACCGAGCCTAATTTTTGTCACGATATCTGCTTCAAGGTAGATTGCGTACAATTCATGATTGTACCGTCTCCGGAATCGTCCTTCCTCACATATGGGGCCAACAATTCTCCTTAAGACTTTTCTCTCGAACGCGGCTTAGAGGTCAGAGTGCCTTTTGCTAAGCACCCAAGTCTTGGATCCATATGTGAGTACTGGCAGGACAATGGTCCTGTACAGCAGTAGTTTTGAAGTTATGGTGAGATTTCTGGATTTGAAGAGCTTTGACAGACTGTAGTAGGCTCTGTTGGATTTGAGAAGCCGCCCGCGTATTTCTTCTTCTATATTGTTATCGGCTGCTACTATTGACCCAAGGTATTTAAAGGATTCCACCACTTCAAATTCGTGCTCCGCTACCTTGATTGTTTGACCAACTGTTCCTCTCGCATTCGACGCCACCATGTACTTTGTTTTACCTTCACTAATGTGCAGCCCCAGATTTTGTGCCGCCTGCTTGATCTGGATGAAGGAATCAGTTCTTCCGATGATGTCGATGTCGTCTGCGTAAGCCAGTATCTGGCTGGACCTGTTGACGATGGTCCCTCTTGTTGCCGTGCCAGAGTCACGGATTGCTTTCTCCAACGCCATGTTGAAGAGGAGGCAGGCCAAACCATCCCCTTGTCGGAGTCCATTAAAGATGTTTATTGGTCTGGATAGCAATCCGGCTATTTTTACTTGGCTTGTTACATTGGTCATGGTCAACCTACATAGTCGTGTCAATTTATTTGGGATGCCGAATTCTCTCATGGCTTTGTAAAGTTCTACCCTGGCTATGCTATCATAGGGGGTCTTCAAATCTGTAAACAGGTGGTATGTTGGGATGTTAAATTCTAGACATTTTTCCATCGCCTGCCTAAGGGTAAAGATCTGATCAGTAAGTTGTTGATTTGCCTGGAATGAAACCACACTGATATTGTCCGATGATGGTTTTAGCATATGGGGTTATCCGGTCTTGTAGGATAGAGGAGAGTTTCTTATAGGCGGTACTCAAAAACGTGATACCTCTATAGTTGCTGCACGTTGTGACATCTCCTTTCTTATGTATGGGGCATATTATACCTTTTCGCCAGTCTTCTGGCATTTCTTCATGCTCCCACACGTGCACTATAATATCATGAATTGCCTGACGTAGAGCTGGCCCACCGTGTTGAAATAATGCGGCTGGTATACCATCAGCTCCAGGGGCTTTGTTTTTCTTTAGCCGGCCTATAGCCTTCTCAACCTCTTCTATGCTTGGTGACGGCAACATAGGGTATTCGTCTTGAAGCAGTGGAGCCTCCACTTCTGCAGTGAGTTTACCATTAAGCAATTCATTAAAGTACACTTCCCATCGCTCCGGTATGCTTTGTGGATCGGTGATCAGATTTCCAGCGTGATCAGTATGTGCAGCGTGGTGTGTACTGCGTCATGTTTCGGACGGATTGGTAGAACTTCCGCGCCTGGTGTCGACCTCGCTCTCGGCTTTTTTCTATTTCACAGATTAAGTTCTTCTCCCAGGCTGATTTTTTCTGTCTGTGAAGCCGTTTTTCTATTTTCTGAGCTCTTTATATTCTTCTTCGCGTGCCCGCGTTCTATGAGATTGTTGCATTGCTCGGTACGCATCAATCTTACGTTCAGTCGCTAGCTTGCATTCATCATCAAACCAGTCGTTCCGATTTCTACGACTGCTGCCTAATATGGAGTTGGCAGTACTAATGGCAGTATTCTTAAGCTTCTGTAAAACACCATTCCCTGTCCATCTGATTTCTTGAAGTGCTGTTATGTCAGCTTTATATTTTGACAGGGCATCAGCTAGCTGCTGAGCAGCTCAAGCTCTATAGAGCGATCGTACGTTCCATAAGAAAATTCGTAAATTGTTTTGCCGTTTTCGTTGCGTGGGTTGTCGTCGTGAGATCAGTCCGTTTCCGAGGATTGTTGTCGGTTTCGTAATTCAAAGTTTAACGGAACAGGGAATTAACCTGTTGCCAACCTGAGGAACCAGCCTCATCATATTAGCCAAACCTTTTTTTAATAGGCTTTTTTTAGCGGCCGCCGCGAAGAGGCTATGATCACACTTCCATCAGTCCCGAATAGTTACGGCACGTGCATGTTTTCGTATGCTACATGTTATTCCCCCTATTCTTCTGATGGCTGACCGCCAATTATACACTCTCATATATTATAATTATACACTCTCATATATTATACATGTAAAGGGCTGCCGACTACGTAACGTAGGTATTTATGTATATAAAAGTACACACGAACCGACCGACCAGAGACAGTTCAGTTGTAAATTGAGAACGAAACCGATCGGTCGTGTCGTGGCGTGCCTTCAAACGAAATTAATAAGAGATAAAGAAATAAAAAGTGTAGTTTAAAATTATAAATAAAAAGTGTAGTTTAAAAAGGGTATATTTAGAGTGGATTAACCTAGCCCTTTGGTTCAGCATATTTTTGGTTCAGCAAAATAGTAGGTATTTAATTTCAGAAAGTCTACATTTTTGACTGCACTTGTTGCAATTAAATTTTAGGGTTAGATCGTGGAGCACTTAATTCTAGTAGTACTAAATTAGCAATTAAATAACACTTTATTTTTGCATTTTTACTTTTACGAAAATCCGAACTGGCAGACCGTGATTGATGTTTTGATGACGTCATGGAAAATGTATTTGGATTGTAGGAACTGAACTAAATAAAAATAGATGCATGAAATGGAGATATTTATAGCGCTCTTAATTAACCCTTAGTTTCTACATAAATATATTTCAAGAAATGATTTCATTTAAGAAAGTCTACACTAAATTGCAACATTTGCAGTTGAATTTCAGTGTGAAATCGTGAACCACTTTATTCGCCAATGCGGTGCTAAATTAGCACCTAATTAGCACTTTATAACTACATCTTTACATTTCCGAAAATTTATGCTTTGCATAAAGCAAGCACTCAATAGGATCCTTGCGTTGATGCTAATTTTATTAGCATACGTTCAATTTTAGGAAAAATTTTATGTATATTTGTAAATAATGAATCATTATATTTTTGCAAAAATCCAAAATAACAGACCCAGCTTGACGTTCCAATACGTTCCATGGATTCCACTGGACGATTTAAAAAGGAAAACGTGGTGGAAAAGTAATTTTTAGAGAGCACTCAACAAGATCTTTACGTTGATACTAATTTTATTACCGTGCGTAAAATTTTAGGCAAATTTGTATTTTTAGAATTTTAATTCATGGAGCACTTAATTCGCCATTGCGGTACTAAATTAGCACCAAATTCTCAGATAACGAATGCATCATAATATTTTTAAAAATCAAAAATGGCGGACCCAGCAAGACGCCTCAATACGTTCCACAGATTTTACAAACCAGTTTTGGTAAGGAAAGAGTTGGGGTAGAAAAGTGATTTCAGGCTTTTTGTAGAGCACTCAACAAGTTCTTTACGATGATGATATTTTTGTTACTGTACGTTAAATTTTAGGCGAATTTTGACTTTTAGAAATTTCATTTATGGAGCACTTAATTCGCCATTGCGGTACTAAATTAGTACCTAATTACCATGCTGTTGCCCTTCGAAAACGGTCCATTTTCCTCAAAAATTAACATTTTAAGTTTTACTCTCGTTCAAATAAAAATATTGCAAACACCGCTCTTCCTATGAGAAAATTCATGAAACAAATAAAGTTGTGGCACATTTAATTTGCTTTCATTAAAGCACCAAACGAAGTCTGTGACACCAACAGTTCATTAGCAAACTCGAAAAAACTTAAAAAAATTAAAACTGATTTTTTAAACGATAAACCAAATATCACATAAGTAATTTTTTTAAAAAAGTTAATTTTGTATTACTCACTAAAGACACGACCATGAACTGCAAGGCTTGATTTTATTTTATGCGCTTCACCACTGCTATTGACTCATCTACTCTTTTTTCGATTTTATTTCAGACCCAAACATTTGTTGTGTGATCTTTGTCTATAGTTTAAAAGCTTCGTTCGAACTAGTTATGTAGTAAACATATTAAAAGTCCTTAGTCGTAGTCGTAGGGTTGCTGCAGGGAGGTAGAGGTAGGTGCTAAGTAATTTTTTTTTTAGTTTTTCACTTACAACTCAAAAACGCTGATCCTACAAAAAAATAATTTCAAATCAATTCAATTGAAATCATATCTCAGAAACTATGAAAGAAACGAACAAACAACAAATACTTTTGTAGCAATTTTTTTTCAGCTTCAAAACGCATACAGAGTTAAAACTTTGCAGTTTTGAAAGTTTGTAGGCAAAAGTGGAAGGAACCTACTGAGATCATGTTCTATGTATTTATTATTTACTATCTGGTAAC
Organism: Baccha elongata; assembly: GCA_951217065.1. Classification (NCBI taxonomy): domain Eukaryota; kingdom Metazoa; phylum Arthropoda; class Insecta; order Diptera; family Syrphidae; genus Baccha; species Baccha elongata. The sequence continues at coordinate 207,023,879 of OX578272.1, forward strand.
CGTGCGTTGCTAGGGCACGCGCGGCGCGTTGGAATAAACTCAAATAAGTGGTGTTTTTCACATTAAAGACACTCCCATACGTGAACCGTAACTTTTCCGGGAAAAAAATACACTTTGTTATAATCCTAAGCACCTATTTTCGAGTACGCAAAATAGTTCTCTACCGTTCCTGGGCATATTATATGTGTTTCCAGTGGTTTGACAGGCTTTTTTTTAACAGTTTTCTTATTAAACAGCCCTGTATGGTCCATTTCGGAGATAAATGGATTTTAACTGCCGAATTTTTTGTACCACGGGAATAGTTATAAAAAGTAACATCACCTTTAATCCAATGTCTCATCCATCTACTTGCTGAACTTTATCCAAATCCGTTGAATGGTTCACACTTAAGCTCTTACGCAGGAATTTTTCGTTTGCAGTGATAAAAATACCGTATCTGTTGGTCTAGTCTCTCATTCATCTACCTTTTATTCATTCACATCCGTTCTGTGGTTGCGGCTTAAAAGCCGAACACTTCAATAATAGAAGCATTATGAAAACATTCACATTCGTTTGTAGGGTGCACGGTTAAAGTGTAAAAACATCTGTTATCATAACAAAAACCATACAGCAAACCTATAAACAAAACCAAGTTCGTATTTATCGAGCGCTAGAACTCTGTTCAACGAAAAATAAATAAACAATTTGCTCTGTTAAAAAATAAAAAAAATCTGTCCTTGAGAACCATATATTTTCGGGATAATAAATACATTGCCTATGTGTTATTCCAGACTATAATCTATCTCTGTGCCAAATTTCATCCAGATCCGTCACCGTTCTGGTGTGATTGAGTAACAAACACTGTTCCTATATAGGATACATTTGTTATTGTAATCCCAAAGGAACCGCACATTTTTTAGTTATGAAAAAGAGCCTGTTTCATTTCCTGAACTACCACTATGCATAAAATCATGCCGAACCTTCGCAGGCTATACTTTATGTCTGTGCCAAAATTCATCCAGATCCTTTCTTATATATAATATATATATATATAATATATAATATTTAATGTATAATATATAATATATAATAAATAATATATAATATATAATATATAATATATAATATATAATATATAATATAACATTTATATAGATGTGTTTTATTTTATATCAATAAAACTCTTAGGCCCAGTTTTTCAGTGCGAGATCATCCAAGGGTTAGAGTTAATCTCAACTTAACTCTGAAAATATGTTTTTCGTTTGACGGTGCGAATTTACTCATAGTTAACTCACAAAATTGTCTGAGTTAAGATTGGATTAAATAAATTAAAATTTTTGACATTATGCTGAAATATCTCCAGCAGAATATAATTTGTACTTGTAACAATTGGTTACATTTTTGTTCGATAAACATTCCAGCATTAATATGCCATTTCCAATCACAGTTTGTTCTGTGATACTGAAAAACTGCTTCGTGAGTTAAGTCAGGGTTAACCCAATACTGAAAAACTGGGCCTTATTATTTTAAATAAATAATTGACTCTCTCTTTTTTTTCAGATAAAAAATTATTTAAAAACAACGGTGAATGATACAAAGCCTTGTTATATTTTTTTGGAAAGCCAGAAAACTACTCTTTTATTTTATTTTCAAATTAATTTTTTAAATAAATAATTTACTCTCTCTTTTTTTTCAGATATTTTGTTGCTTGATTTTTTCCACAGTGATTTACATCTGTAGTCAGCAACCAATGGAATTTTCTCGATTTAGTATGTTTTTTGGGATAAGTTTTATGATTGTATTAGTTGGACATAGTTTTGGTTTGATTATTGGTGCGTGGTTCAATATTGTGGTAAGTCTATATAAATATATATGTCAGAAAATGGATCGGTTTTCTTTTAATAATAAGATGTTGCTTAGAATGGTACTTTCTTGGCTCCTGTTTTAACTATACCCATGATGATGTTTGCCGGATTTGGAGTAACACTTCGTGATCTACCCCATTATCTGGAATGGGGAAGTCACATATCATATTTGAGATATGGACTCGAAGGGTTTGTAGGTGCAATATATGGACAAGATAGAGAAACCTTAGCTTGTAATGAAGCGCTTTACTGTCACTACAGGTAAGACATTATTTTGCTTTTATGTCTAGAGAGTTCTAGTTTTGTTTGCGAAAATAATTTCAGATATCCTAACAAATTTCTGGCTGAAATAACTATGCAGGGAGACATGTTTTGGAATGATATTGCAGCTCTAGTTGTAACCGTTTTATTATTCAAGCTCATAGCATATTTTATTTTAAAGGCCAAAATAACTTCGTTAAAGTAAATTGTAATTAATAGTAATGAGATTTAATACATACACTGAGCCAAAAAACAACGTAAAATCAATAAAAACAACTTTGAATCAAAGTAAAATCGTTACAATTTAGGACTAAACACGAAATGTTTAAAATCAAAATGGTGAAACTTTAAAAACAATTTGATCAAAAGTCACCTAAAAATAAAATGGTTTCAACTTTGAATTAAGGTTGTTTGAATGAAAAATAAAAATTGTTTACTCTAAATAAAAATGGTTTCGTTGTTTCGTTGTTGTTCAAACACATTCAATGAAAATTACCAGAATGGTCAGTAATAAAAACTGACATTCTAGTACGAATAGTACAATATAACAACAAAAATGGTTTCGTCTTTGAAATAACTTTGTTTTTCGTTTGAATGTTTTCAAATATTTTATCCAGTTTCATCTATATATTAATACGATTGGGATATACTGTCGATACACTTTTCTCCGTAAGTGCTAAACGAATCTGCTTGATATACAGGGTGATTGGTTTAAGGTGCACCAAAAAGCTTGAGCGTGTAGGTGGAGTTAAGACAAGAAAAAAATCGTATGGGAGGGGTCTATTTTCCCCCGTTTAGGCGGGAGGGGCAATTTTCTAAAAAAATTGACTTAAATCAGAAAAAAAATTATTTAAAAACAACGGTGAATGTTACAAAGCCTTGTTATATTTTTTTGGAAAGCCAGAAAACTACTCTTTTATTTTATTTTCAAATTAAGTTGTTTAAATGGACAGTTTTAAAAAAATTAATTTTCAAACTCAAAATTTTGAAAAAAAAAAATTTAAACTAATTTTTTTAAAAATTTTATGTAATTAACTATTATTTTTATTTTCAAAATTCAATGCTCTTATTAATTTTTAGTCAAAAACGGAAAACCGTATGCCAAAATGTATTATAGTTTTTGAGAAATTAAGAAAATACTAAAAGCACTTTTTTAAAAAAGGTGAAATCTGGTTAATCCAGTTAATTGTTTTTAACCAGATTAACCAGATTTTACCTTTTTTTAACAAGACTTTCACCGTTGTTTTTAAATTATTTTTTTTTGATTTAAGTAAATTTTTTAGAAAATTGCCCCTCCCGCCTAACCTCACCTACACGCTCAAGCTTTTTGGTGCACCTTAAACTAATCATCCTGTATACATACACCAAATGAAAGGTAATTTTACTAAGTTTTGCAGAAGTTTTTTTTTTTGTTAAATACTTCTTTTTTTATGAGTTATTAAGATAATAAATTGCAAAGCATGTAGGTAAGCACCTTGAATTATTTTTTTTTTAATAGGTACATCAAAATAAATAAATTTGAAGTTTTATTTCGTTCATTCAACTCTAAAAAATCAATTTGAATGCGGTGATATGAATAAAATGAAGAATTCTCAAATATGAGCATATTTGTAAGTCAAAATTTGGACAAAATTAGATACACAGTTAAGTACACCCACCATTCGACTTTAGAAAAGATTTCATTTTTTGAATTGTTATATGTATGTATGTACATATGTTATTCATACATAATATATACATATTATGTATGAATTGGGCTGCTTTAAAATCGACGAATCGATGTAAAATCTTGGGTTTTCTCCAAGATCTGGAGTTATGTGAAGATTTTCGAGGTCTGACGCTGGATTGGTAAGGATATATCGGATCAACAGCTTATATGCCTTTATAGTTGTCCCAGAGTTGGCGGTCTCCTTTTTTTTGTATCTGGATGATACTGAACTGAGATTCCACTGATCAAGCATACTTTCCTCCGACCATATATTGCAGATGAGTTGGTGTAATGCTCTTGACCAGGTCATCTCCAGCGTGTTTAAAAAGTTCCGCTTATAGACCATTGGATCAAGCTGCTATGCTCATTTTTAGTCTGGTGATGTACTAACCATAATTGCAACTCCAGTAAAAAGTATTTTTTTTTTAAGAAACAAATTTAGAATTCAGTAAATCGTACTTTGAAAGTCCGGCGTTGGGCGTCAGGTATAAGTTTCATGTGATTGTATGGGAAAAAACATTCTGTGGAGAAAAATAATCGATTGATTCCCTTTAAGACAATCAACTCTTGAAATATAGGGTTTTCGAGTGCACTAGCAAAAAATAATGTGTGAATTCGTTTGTGAAAGTATAATTACAGTTTTTCATGTTTCAAACAAAAATGATTTGCACCTTCTTCGGCATAATTCATTTCTCTATAATTTCTTCTAGGGATTTTTTTTTTGTCAGATTAACAGTTTGGACGATATGACGGAATGTTTGATGAATTTGGTTTACGATGTGTTTGTAACATGGAATATTGACAACTGGGAAAAGTGTTGTGGAAAAAGTTATAGAAAATTTTATGAGCTTTAATTTAGTTCAGAAGAATTTTTTAATTCAACACACCATTTCCTTTGTAAGTCGTAAGCCCCGAAAGAACTTAAAATCTTAAGGAATGATTTGCTCACGAACTTTACATTCTCTTTACTAACTGGACTTATGTTAATTAATATTTAAATAAATTTGGGATGCAAACGAAAATTTAAATGTATGTGGTCGCGTTTCGACCGCTGGGCGAGCCTAGTTTGAATTAAAAGACGTTTGTAGTAAAAATCTTAGTTTTATCGTTTTCGTATTTAAATCATAGTGGTTTTATTTTGATTCTAAGTCATTATTTCAAAGTAACCCGCAATGTTAATTTAAACGCGAGCGCATTAAAAATTACGTTGCTATTTTTCTCGGAGTGTAACTTAAATTGAATCAATAAAGCTTTATAAATTAAAGTCCTTAAACAGAGCAACGAATCTGTGGATTTTGAAGGGGCACATAAATATTATTATTTATAGCCAAACGAAATATAAAAACCTATGTTTATTCCCAGTTATAACTGAAACGAAATGTTCTTACAGGTAAGAGTTGCGACTCCTTAAAAAAATATATAGTTATTTGATTTGAGTACTTAAGCGTAAAGTAAACTTATCATTGAAATTAATACAAGAAGATAATATTTAAAGGTCATGTTTTATTAACTTAATAGTAAGCCTACTATTCGACGACATGATAAGCACTGCACTCGACAAAATAAACTTACATACTACATAAATGATACATGATACAAACAAAGCTTAAACAAAGAGCGAGCAACTGGATCAAAAGAAGATGAAGCTGGAGTTGGCGAGTGTATAGTCACTTTATAGAAATTTTGTATGGGATATCGAAAGTGGCGATAAATTGGTCAGTAATTAAAGTGAACATAAAAGTTAAGATAAAATAATGGAAAGCCTGGAAAGGTTTGGCGCGAAATGGGCTGATGTCAAACGTTTACATCTTAGAGGTTGGCAGCACCAATGGCATGTCAAAAGAATGTCAAAACTCAAAAAGAATTTTGTTTCCTCGTAAAACTGAAATAAAATAAATAACATCTGAATTCTCCGTTAATAACAAGATAAAGTGAATAATCTCAATAAAATCTAATAAATAAAAGTTATAGAACAATCAATCAACAGGGTTCTTTAGAAGATGGAAGTTTTTTACATCAGTTTACCAGGCGGAAAGGAACATTTCTGAAAGGTAAGTTAAGTTATATATTTCATTAATAATAGTATGATTTGATTGCACTTATCAACAGCATTTTGAAGGACTATTTATCTAGAACGTGGTCAGTCTTATGGAAAATGATGCTCAATATCGTCGTTGGCCTGCCAGTGTAATGGACTTGCTGCGACCAACATTCCCAGGAATGTTAAGAAACATACGAAAAAATGTTTTTAATTTGGTAAAATTGTCCAGAGATTTTAATGTTAGAAAATGCCAAAGAGGTAATAATTTTAATAAAAATTATACAAATAGTTATTATAATTAAAGATTTTTGCTTTACAGACCTAAACGTTGGACTCCTGAAGAGACCAAAGCGTTTCTAAATTTTTACTACGCTCGCAAGAAACAATTCGAGAATCTAAGGAAGAGGCGGTGTGCATTTGCAAATGTCTTAGAAGATATGAGCTCAGCTGGTTATGTAAGTGTTTTTATGATCCTAAAACGTTAAGAAAAAACAAATTCCAAACATTCATATTTCAGAGTAATGATATGGAAGTACATAACCTTGAAATAAAAATGCAGACGCTGCTGAGGGCCTACAAGAATTCAAAGGACAATAATTCTAAAAGCACTAGTGCATCTCCATGTCCACCGCCTTTTATGAATGAAATAGACGAAATATTTTCGGATAAAGTGATTCATTCAACCAGTGAAGCCATAAATACTGGCACCGATTTTCTATTTACTGTAAGATGACTTTTTTAAGGCATTTTCAAAAGAATTAACTTTTTTCACAGGATTTGATAACGCCCCCGGTTACGCCCTCGGCAGCAAGTGAATTCACTTTTCAACCAACACAAATGGAGGTAGCTTCAACATCGGAAGCTTTTGAGTTGGAATCTACTGCTTCGGAATATTTTGAAATTGAATTATTAAATGATGAATATTTACTAGAAGCAGAAGATCCTGCCTCAACTACTTCCGATGTTGGTCCTACCTCTAGTTCTGAATCGTCGATCAAGTGCAGGCACCAAAATCGTCTGACAAAGTCAGAATACTTCAATGAAAAACTTCGTCTGAAGGAAGAGGAAATGAAAAGGGTTCAAGAGCGCTATGAAAACCGCCAAAAAGAAAAGGCGGAAAGAAGAAAAGAAAATACCGCATGGCGAGAAACAAAAGTTAAATTATACGAAAAACTTATTAATCAGTAATAAAAAAAAATAATTATTAAGATGTAAGAAAACTGCAATGGGTTTCTGTTTTTATATTATATTATTTTTTTCTGGCGCAGACAATTGAATAAAGTTTCCCGACGATCCCTTGGTGTACCATTATCGGTATTTGTGTTCTCTTGCTCCGAGTTGTTTTCTTCAGGGGCTGTTTCATCATCATCCATTATCCAATGGTCGGAACTAATAATACATTTCGTTATCCATTTATATTTTTCAAATTTAGATTTTGAATTCAAATTTTTAATTTAAATTTTGTCGGTAACTGCTGATTTTGACAAATGTAAAATGCCACGAATACCAACCTGAAGATAAAAAATACTAAGTGGATATAAAAGTGAATAACCGTTTTATTTTTATAAATTTTCAACAAAACACGACTAATAAGTAAACAAACTTGGTTTTTGGCGAGCAAGAACAAGTTGTTGTGAAAAGCTATTATGCGTTTGGAGACTTGAATTTTATGTTTATCCCGTTTTACAAATTATTATTGTTATTATTATTATTTATTAATCTTGCAATAAATATAAAGAATAATAATATATCGGCTGGAGCATCTTAGGCTTTCTGCTGAGATCATACAAAATAAAAAGAGGTATCATATGTTTGTGTGTTGTAAAAAATAATGTTTAGTAGTATATACAGGGTGAGTCATGAGCAATGCGACAAAATGCTAGGGCGTGTAGGTTGCGTTGAGACAAGAAAAAAATCGTATGAGAGGGGGGGTCTATTCCCCTACGTTTAGCCAGGAGGGGCAATTTTCGAAAAAACTGACTTAAAATGGGAAAAAAATTATTTAAAATCAACGGCTTCATTCACAATGCTGTGCGATACGTTTTTGAAAAGCCAATAACTTTTTCTTTCATTCTGTGTTTAAATAAATCTATTCTAAGAAATAGTTTTTGAAATATTAATTTTCAAAGTCAAAATTTTAAATTTTTAATTTAAATTTTGTCGGTAACAGCTGATTTTGACAAATGTAAAATGCCACGAATACCAACCTGAAGATAAAAAATACTAAGTGGATATAAAAGTGAATAACCGTTTTATTTTTATAAATTTTCAACAAAACACGACTAATAAGTAAACAAACTTGGTTTTTGGCGAGCAAGAACAAGTTGTTGTGAAAAGCTATTATGCGTTTGGAGACTTGAATTTTATGTTTATCCCGTTTTACAAATTATTATTGTTATTATTATTATTTATTAATCTTGCAATAAATATACAGAATAATAATATATCAGCTGGAGCATCTTAGGCTTTCTGCTGAGATCATACAAAATATAAAGAGGTATCATATGTTTGTGTGTTGTAAAAATAATGTTTAGTAGTATATACAGGGTGAGTCATGAGCAATGCGACAAAATGCTAGGGCATGTAGGTTGCGTTGAGACAAGAAAAAAATCGTATGAGAGGGGGGGTCTATTCCCCTCCGTTTAGCTAGGAGGGGCAATTTTCGAAAAAATTGACTTAAAATGGGAAAACAATTATTTAAAATCAACGGCTTCATTCACAATGCCGTGCGATACGTTTTTGAAAAGCCAATAACTTTTTCTTTCATTCTGTGTTTAAATAAATCTATTCTAAGAAATAGTTTTTGAAATATTAATTTTCAAAGTCAAAATTTTGAAAAAAAAAATTCAAATTCATTTTTTTCTAAATTTTACGTAATTAAGTGCTAATTTTAATTTCAAAATTCAGTGCTGTTATTAATTTTAAGTCTAAATAAGAAAACCGGATGCAAAAATTGTATGTCGTTCTCAAGAAATTAAAAAAAAACCAAAACCACCTTTTTCTAAGAAAAACATTTATTTTTATTGTAACGAAGCAATTTAAGAAGCATTAATCTTAGTTTTTTTAGTTTTTCTTATTCCTTTTATTTTTACTATGTTTTTTATTGGAAGTACTTATAAAAAATTCTCGATATGATCTCCATTGTTTAGAAGGCATAGATTATATCTCCTTGTAATGGCTTCACATAAGTTTATGCTTGACAAATTTTCCTGCAATTTGACTCCAGCGACTTCAATTCGTTCCTTCAGTTGTTCCAATGATACTATTTCCACTTCGTAAACATAATTCTTCATAAATCCCCATGCATAGAAATCTAGGGGAGTTAAATCTGGTGACCTAGGCGGCCATTCCGTGGGGCCCCTTCTTCCGATCCAACGGTCACTAAAATGATCATCCAGCCAGTTTCTCACCTGTAAGCTGTAGTGTGCTGGAGCACCATCTTGTTGGTAGATTAAAGTATCTGCTATAACCAATAAAACGCTGTCTAATAAAAGGTCTCGTAGGAATTGCAGGTATGATTCTCCATTAATAATGGAATTCAAAAAACGGGGCCCGATCACAGTGTGTCCAACAATACCAAGCCAAACATTACAACTAAAGCGGTGTTGTGATTTGTTTTGTTTTTTTTTGTGTGGATTGGCGCTACTCCAATAATGTAAATTGTGGAAGTTAGTAACCCCATCCCTAGTAAACTGTGCTTCATCCGTCCAGAATATTCTTCTAAAATAGTTTTGTTCGGTTTCATTTCTAAGTAGTAATGTTCTACAAAATTCGGTTCTCAATAACTTGTCGTTTGAGGTGAGTTCCTGAACAGGCGTAAAGTGGTACGGGTGTAAATTTTCCGCCCGAAGTACTCGACATGCTCTAGATTGGGACACTCCAAGCATAGTGGATATCCTTCTTGTACTGACGGAGGGATTATTTCGGACTAAATCCAGAATTCTTTCATCTAAGATTCTTGACTCATCAGAAACTGGGCTTTCGCTTCTTCGATGCTCCAGCACTCCATGATCTCTTAGACGTCGGTGGATTCTTGGAAACGTGCTATGATGGGGACACCTCCTATCGGGATATCTTTCAGCGTACAGTCTTTCGGCTTCACGACTTCGACCATTAGCTAAACCGTAGCAGAAATGCATGTCCGTTAATTCTTCTCGGGTGTATGAGCTTGACATCGTTACGTGTTAATGAGTTAATATTCAAATTTGAAATAATTACTAAGCAAAACTGCAATGCCTTTTATTTATCTTGCGTTGCAATTTTCTTTTTTTTTTCATTAAAAAAAATGCGGTTTTATTGTCCCTATTGTCCCCATAACAGGTAGAACCCATGGGCTGCGGGCAGGCCAAGGCAAAAATATTGACAGGTCAGTTTTCAGAAGTTATCAATGAAAATAATATTAATCCAGGGTTATTCCAATACTATTTAAATTTATTACGAAAAAGGTGGTTTTGGTTTTTTTTTAATTTCTTGAGAACGACATAAAATGTTTGCATCCGGTTTTCTTATTTAGACTTAAAATTAATAACAGCATTGAATTTTGAAATTAAAATTAGCACTTAATTACGTAAAATTTTGAAAAAAATGAATTTGACATTTTTTTTCAATTTTTTTTTTCAAAATTTTGACTTTGAAAATTAAAATTTCAAAAACTGTTTCTTAGAATAGAATAATTTAAACACAAAATGAAAGAAAAAGTTATTGGCTTTTCAAAAACGTATCGCACAGCATTGTGAATGAAGCCGTTGATTTTAAATAATTTTTTTCCCATTTTAAGTCAGTTTTTTCGAAAATTGCCCCTCCCGGCTAAACGGAGGGGAATAGACCCCCCCCTCCCATACGATTTTTTTCTTGTCTCAACGCAACCTACACGCCCTAGCATTTTGTCGCATTGCTCATGACTCACCCTGTATACAATACTTATTAATTAAATACGTCATTAAAAATTGCATGTTTTAAAAGATATTTTTGTTATGTTTTTTTTTTTATAAATTTGTTTATAGGTATAAGTAGTAAGAAGAAGAAGAGGGGGTGATTGGGGGTGCACAGAGAGAAATGTGGTTACCCCTCCCCCTGTTCGTCACTCAATCACCCCCCTATGGGTATTAATATATTTCGTCATACCTAGTTGAATTTTATTCTCCAGTTTCATAAATTCCAATACTTTGTAAACGAGTTTTATGTTTGGTTCAGGAGGAACCAAGAGTAAGTGTGATAGCTTATGGTTAGATATTGGTTATGATATACTGTTGATTTTAATGCAATCTGAAGTGAGATGATTGATTGAAAGTGTTTAATTTGATAGGCAAAAGTGGCAGATCGGAGGTGGCTCTTTATTCAGTAAATGCCAGTGTAATTTTTGTGTGTCCAAGAAGTAGCCTCAAAAAAAATCTGTTCATCTTAGTGTTGGTTGTAGTGGGATATACAGCTCGGGGTCTGTAGTTATTGCTTTTGCTGCAGTGTCCGCTGCTTCATTTCCTATTATTCCAATATGGGATGGGATCCAAGCCAGCTTTATTTTGTCTTTAAGATATATTATGTTAACGCGGATGTCGGATGACGATAGGCTGTCAGTGCATATTAAGGTTTTTTTTTCTGAACTTAACAGCAAGTTGTGTAGCTTTGAATATGGCTAGGGATTCAATTGAAAAAAAATGGAGAAATATGGTGAAATCTTTTCAGCGCATAGTAAGAATCCGTTGTTGTTTACAATAGCCATCCCTGCGCCATCGTCATTTTTGGAACCATCAGTATATAAAATATTTCACGTTGTTGAAGGAAACGAGCTTAATAACTCGTGGAATTATTGAATGAAGACTTCTTTGGGTGTATTGTCTTTTGAATGTAACGATAGATTGATGTTAATAGCTTCTGGTGGAAGCAGCCAAGGAGGTTTTTTTTCAGTTGCTAATCTCTTAACATTAGGACAAATTTCGATATCGTTGGCGAAAGATAACGCGTTATACAAAGTAGATGGTTGCTTCGGCGTTTTCTTGATGAAAATGATTCACAGATTTTTGGAACAAGTAAAGATGTTAGGATGTCTCTACGTTCTTCGATTGTAGGGAAGCCGCCTTCAGTCAATAGGTTTTTAATTGGTGTTGTTTTGAAGGCTCTCAAAGATGATCTTACAGCTCCGTTGTATGATGGTTGGAATAGTTTTAGATTAGATTTTGCACACTTTCCATATATTGCCAATCCGTACTCAATCTTATATAATTAGTTACTCAATCTTAGTATTAGATTAGTATGCATATAGCTGTATTTAGATGACAAATATCTTATAATGTTCAGTCTGGATACAAGATTATTTTTTAGTGCTAAACAATGATTCTTAAAAGTAAACTTACTGTCAAATATAACTCCTAAAATACTTAAATTTGTTGCATTTTGTATATTGATGTTATTGAAAATTAATGCTGAAACTGGAGCAGTTTATTTTCCTGCAAATATGCAGATGTTTATTTTTACTGCAAGATAGTAAAGCTCCCGATTGTATAAACCAGTTGTTTATTTAATTCAAAACTGAAATGAATTGATTTTGGGTTCGATTTAGATCGTGGCATTTGGACATTAGATACAGGTCATCCGCGTATATAGAGTGATCAATATTTTTGAATCTGGTGATAATCTCGCTTAAATCATCATAGACAATAATGAAAAGGACAACCGAATGCGGCGATCCTTGGGTTATCCCGTTTTTTAAATTATGGATGTTTGAAAATGAGTTATTTACGTTGAATCTGAATTTTCGATTGGAAAGAAATATTTAACAAAATTATATATTTTTGGCCCTATGTTTCATTTAAAATTACTTGAATCCCGATCCGATCGAAAGCTTTCTCAAAATCTAGAGATATAGATACTATGGATACATGGTTTTTGCAAGAGAGTGCAGAGGAAATAAATTCATCGATGTGTACAAGGGCGTCTATGGTGCTACGGCCATGTTTAAATGCAAATTGATTCAGGTTGATAAAATTTTGATTTTCAATATACCAAAGCAGTCTCTTGGAAATAATTTTTTCCAAGAGTTTGCTGATGCAGGGTAATAATGAAATTGGTCGGTAGGAGTTGGTGTCTGTTAAATGTTTTTTTGGTTTAGGAATGGGTTTGATAATTCACGGCCTTCGCCTTCGGACGTGTTATTACAACGACACCGTATGATAAGCTCATTAAACTCCGATTTAAACGGCATTGTGAATTGGGGTATCAGAAATCGTGTGGAGTTTTATGCGTCGAAAACTCAATGCTGTCTTTTGTCGTTAAGGCTTAACATACCCCCTATGCCATTATCCATGAATGGTACTTGCATCGAGGAGGCCGAAAAGCTTTCAGTACTCGGTATGTGTATCAGTGACAACCTTCGTTGGAATGATCAGATCATATACTTGAGATTGCTAAGAATGCTGCAAGATGCTTAGGCTTTCTTAATAGATGCAAGAAGTTTTTCACCCCTTCTGATCTGGCTACAATTTACAAGGCGTTTATATGCCCTAAACTTGAGTATAACTCCCATCTCTGGGCAGGTGCTTCTCAAACTTTTCTTCACCTGCTCGACAGAGTTCAGAAAAAGGCGTTAAAATTGATAGGAGAGAGAAACATTAAGGAAACATTTCCATCACTCGAACATCGTCGAAATGTTTCATGTCTTTCTTTATTTTACAGGTTCTTTTACAAAAAATGTTCACTTGAGGTAACCAGCTGCGTTCCACCCCTTAAACATTTCTCCCGTAACACTCGTCTTGCTAGGAAAGCTCATCAGTTTACACTTGAACCTAATTTCGGTCGTACCGTGAAATATAGGGATTCTTTCTTTATTTTGTCGATTGAGGGTGTCTATTGAAGTACTCAAGTGAAGTGGATTGGAATCGAGTCCAATCAGCAGGGTCAGTTATAAATTTAGGAGTTGGTGTGGAGGTGTTGTTATTTTTTCCGAGACAGATACTCGTTATTATGGGAAAGTGATCACTTCCGTGTAGGAAGTCATCCCTATTCCATGTTGAAGATGGAAGAATTTGAGGAGAGACAAAAGTAAGGTCAACGTGGGTCAAAGTGTTGTGTGTGGATAGATGAGTCGGGCTGCCGTCGTTTAATACTGAAAGATCACAGTTCGTTAGAAAGGTCTCTATTTCCTTGACTCTGGCGTTTAAAGTTGGAGATGCCCATAGGGGGTTTCACGAATTGAACTTGAGAGGTATAGGTTGGAATTAAAAGAAACTGTAATCAACTGGAGAATGAGCGATCGGAAACGATGTTAACGGCTCGAAGCTTAGTCGACGACTGTGTTTTACATAATTTCATTTAATACTTACAAAAACAAATAACTTCAAAAACATTAACTTAGTTTCAAACAAATTTGTGTTTATTATTAGATTTAATAATATCTTTACTGACTTTAATACTTTTAATTTGGGACTAAGTAATAAATAAGGCTTAAAGCAACAATAACGTTAATTCTTAATTGAATATATTTTTTGTTTACTTTTATAAGTTACGAGTTTAATTATTATGATTTTGGTTATTTTCAGTGTTTATAAATAAATGATAATAATTTGTGCCTTGACGTATTACATATGGACCGCCAGTAGACAACATAACTAAGGGCTGCATCAACTACTAGCGGGGAATTTGGGTAGCAGTGATATGATTTTTTTATTTAATTATTTACTATTGAAATATTTTGGTGGAAATTGTTATCAAACTTCTTTTATTTTACAAAACAAATCCTTTCCCTATGGCATGGGTATACTATCGTTTTCATTTAAACTTTAATGGCGAAATTACTACACGTATTTAACACTAAAAGATGATGGCGTTTTTAGGCTGTTTTTAGCTGGAACAACTTTTTTTGGCTGTTTGTATGAACATTTCAACTGACTGGCGGTCCATATCTAGTACGTCAATGGTCTGTTGTGCTTTTCCAACTTTTAGGCAAATGTTGTGAATGGCCAGACTGTACTTTAACAAGTGTTTTATTCCATTTATCTTACATTCTATGTACGTGTAATTATTTCAATCACGGAAACTCATAATAGCGTTAAATAGATAGTCAAGTATATAAATCGTATGACATTTAGAAAAAGGTACAGTATAACTAATTCGCAAGGTTATTTCACTAACTCTCAAGGTAGTCACAATTTCTCTTTTTACTCGATTTCTCATCTTTTGTCTGAGCAAGCCGTATAGCATATTGAGCTGCATGTCTTCGCTGACATCTGTAAGCTGTTCGAAAAGAACACGCTTTTGCAAATGAAGGCATCAATCGACTCATCCGGAAATTTTTTTTTTGCAGGATATCTCTTGGAACACTCGCTAAGCCGGTTTAGGTGGTGAAAAAACAGAGCGTAGGAGGTCCAGTAGTTTGGCAAATGTCATGACTGTCGATTTGACTCAGCCACCAGGACGCAGCATAACCTTCTAGAAGCATTGGCATTGCTTTAATAGTGTCCGCATCGCTTATATTTTCCAGTTCTTTAAATGTCGTGATGGCAGCAATAAACTCTTCCAGCTTTTTTACGTCTTTGTCTCCTTGGAATCTGGCGTTGCAGGTGGTAAAAGATCCGACCCGGGTATTGTTATTTTGGAGGACTGCAAGAAACTGGTTTAATTGGTCTTCACTTAATCTCGCCATTATTTCGTCTTCGGCTGGTAATTGCTTTAAGTCTTCTTTTAATTTTTTTGAAACCATAAGTTGGGCGACAATTGTAGAGCAGGATTGTTTAAATATGTTCTTTTTCCAAAAAAAATAAGAAAACGTTTTTTTTATTTAAATATAAACCTTCAATATTTAAAAAAAAATTCGCCTTGCGTTAGGTCACCCGTTTAAATATATTTCTAGGAATGATCCTTAGAATATATATATAAGCGAACGACTTCTAGCAGGATATATCAAGCAAAACTTCCAAGGAATTGGCCAAAGAATACTTTTTATTTGATACGTCGTCTAGTCGCAGCAAAGTACAACTGATAACTTCTTCTCACACACAGCTCCTTTTATACAATTTTGAGGAGACTATTTATTATTTATTTTCGTTTCTATGACAATAGTTTTAATTTTGAAATAAGATTTCTTAAGGCTAAAGTATTTGGTTCGAGAAAATAACAATAAGATATTAAATAATTAAATAATAATAATAACAGCAGGTTACAGTATACATAAATGTTCCAAAAGCAGATTGCAGTGCTAGTACTACCAATGTCTTCGAAATATATACCCGCGGCACTGTGAAACTTGGTAATTTTAACTGGTTCACTAAAGATGGTTCTAAAGATGATGCTTAGGATAAAAATAAGCAAATAGCGAGAACGATTGATACTAAAACACTGCGAATGGATTTACCACTTCTTAATTTGCATCTGGATTTATTATCAAAATTTTCTTCAACTTCAGATGAGCCTAATTCACTTTAGTTCTCAATTGGTAGGGGATATAGATTGTAAATTGCCCGTTGATAATTTACTGTTTCGATACACGACGAAGCTTTCATTTCATTCGAGGCAGGTTTGGATCCTTTATCACTACCATTGTTCCAGCCTCAAGATTTTGTGATTGCACCTTCCACTTCAACTTCTGCTGAAGAAGGTGGAGGTATTTATTGGACCATCTTTTCCAAAAGTGCTTGTTGCTATATCTGACGTAATTTGTCTAATCTTGAGATGTTTTGATTACTAATGTCAAGTTCAGGAAGCGATATCAATGGAGTTCCGATAAGAAAGTGACCTGGAGTTAATGACTCCAAGTCAATCGGGTCTGATGAAATAGGAGTGAGTGGGCGTGAATTGAGAATAGATTCTATTTGAATGACGACAGTTACAAGATCCTCATAGGTGAGAGGTGCCTTTCCTAAGAACTTGATTATCGATTGTGTTTCAGATAAACTAAACCGATCTGTCAAGTCTTTTAAAAGATTTTTGGCGCCGACGAAGTTTGTGGCATTGTCACAAAATATGGTATGACACCTCTTCTACCAACAAATCGCTTTAAGCAGTTAATGAATGATTCAGTTTTTAAGTCCACTTCAATATGAACCGCTTTTGTAGAAAAGCAAACAAATACTGCCAAATCTGGAAAGAACTTTGCGTTGCGTGCTTCTATTTCTACACTTAAAATCCAGTATTGTTGTCTGGAAATCGATAAAAGTGTTCTGTGGGATGCATGTAAATATTCTTTGTAAGTATGTTTTAGCAATAATGTTGATATAATGTTAAATTTTAGGAAGCAATATTTGATTTTTAGTTCCGAAGGGAATTTTTGCATTATTTAAACTGAGAAAATGTTTCGTTGTTGGACAGCATTTTTGCACCTTCTTTATCAGAAGTTGAAGTGGAAGGTGCAATAATGTTTGAACTGTTTACTATTGAATAACAATAATAATATAGTAAAACAATTACCCAAGGTAGGTTTCACAATTTTCTTTATTTATATAATGTCTATGAAAGGTATGGAACAACTGCCGCGAACTTTAGATAAATATTTTTCACATACTCTAAGTCGTGAAGAATATCTATATATTCGAACTTGTATTATTGTTGTACATGTAGGGTTGGCTCTTACCATACAATTTAGTTTAAAACGTCTTTCCAACATATTTAAAATAAAACGCTTTGTCTAGGGTTAATGTTTAATGTTTAAATATATAGTTTTCTTTATTGAATAAAACGACTTAACAGCAAAACGACAGATCGCTACAAAATGAGTTTGATGACTGAATTGTTACAAGAAATTAAAGGAATCTGGTTGGCATTTGGAAGGAACGCTGTTTCCCATTACCCTGTGTTTCGTTCGTCCGTTTGTTCACGTATGATGTCGGTTGGTTGGGTGTGTATGTGTGTATGTACGGTTCGCTGTCTGTTCAGTAGGTCCAAGTAGTTGTATGTTCACTGTCGTCCACTTCTCAATCACACATACATTTTTGTGTGTCTGGACTCACGTTTCTTGGGTCGATTAGGTGTTTTTGGATGTGAAAAAATAGAATAGGTAATGTGATGTGGTTCATATACAAAATAATTAAAGCTTCAATAAAATGGGAAAAGCAGAAAATCCGTTTCCCAGCGTGTCAGAATTTGATAAACTTAATCGTGCATATAAATCATATTGGTCGGATAGGTAGGTACATGTTTAAGTACTTAACAAAAGGCATGGGGCCAGTTCACTGTGATGGACTATTCCCCACAGTAAAATGCACACAGTGAATTGCCCCACAGTGAATTGTGCACAGTGAATGATTCTCCCCACAGTAAATTGTGTTCCACAGTGAATTGTGCACAGTAAACTGTCCATACAGACAATTGTGCACAGTGAATTAACCTAGACCCTGGTTAAGGCATATAAAGCTAAAAATAACACGATGCTATTTGTCTCTTTTTGGAACAAAAAAAAACTATTTTTAAACTTTATCTTTTAAACTTTTATTTTTGCATTTAAAATAGCATACAAATTTATTCTGAAAACATTACATATTCCTATCGATGATATTTAACACGTGAAATTTTGAAATTCTAAAAGGTGTCAGCAATGTATTCACGGGCAATTCTCTGCATTATTTTAGGTCACGCTCTATTATCAGCATAGCTTATGTGGATTATTTGCATTATCTTGTCTTCTTGTATTATGATCTGTTATTCCGCTGAAAATAATACACCTTAAGAAAATTCTTAGCTTCTGGTCCCTATCTGGAGCTTGTTCCCTAGATGTTTTTCTGGGTTGTTTCAATCGGCTCTCATACAAGAAACCACAGTCCAAGACTTTCAAATCATTTTCCGGCTTTTCATATATAAAATCTGTTTAGTACAACAGCTATGCCTGTACATAAACCAACGTATATTAATTTGTTTGATTTATTGATTGGCCAAATAATTCAAATTTTTGTGAGAAAATATAAAAAAAATATTGCAGCTAATTGTATTTATTAAGAAAACAAGAATTTAAATTCTAATTATTTATGCATTATTATTAAACACATAACAACGAAACCTAGGATTGAATAATAGAATTTGAAGCACTCATTTGTAGGTACATAAGTTGAAATTCAATGTTAATATCTTTTAAAAACAAGACAACGTAGTCAACTTAAAACATTGTTTTACTTCTTTTTTTAAATCTTATTCATATTATTTTCAAATTAAAACAAATAAAGAAGATATTGCACTAAATATGGAAATAAATACACATCATGTTTTGCACCAGCAGATATGAATTTCAATAATAATTTAAAACAAATATTTATATTTTGGAAGTCATTGATATTCAACTAGATTTTACTATTTTATATCCTTATACACTTGTTAGTAGGTTATCATCTATAAATTATTTTGTTTACCTATCTTGAATTTTTGAATCTCGCACTGATTAAAATCTATTTTAGCGTATGTGAAAGCAGATTCCTGGGTGTTCGTATTAAAGTTGGGGTTTGGGGACGTGGAGTCATCTGCAGTTGAAATTCTAGCAGTATTATTTAGCGTTGGGAACAATGATTTATTGGAATTTTTGTTTGTACTGATCGGCAAATCGAGACTTGCATAGTACAATTCCTGTTTGTTGTTTGTTGGAAGTTGGCCGATAGCAGCGACTTTGGTTGAAGGAATCGGGGAGGTAAGATCTGATTGATGTTGTCCTTTTGGTGATACAAAATCTGTACACTTTTGTTTGTTGAAGTCATTGCTATTTAGAGACTCCAGTTTTAAGGTTATTTCACTACTATTTACGCAGCTATTTTGTGATAAATAGGAGGACAAGCAGAGTGTCTCTGTTGACGATGAGACTGAACAGTCGTTTTCAACTGAACAAGGACGAGGTTGGGAATTTTCTTGCAGACAAATGCGATCACTGTTTACTGAGACCGGTCTTGTTATATGCGTTTTGGTTTGTAACGAGCTTTCACTGCACATATGCAACAGTTCATTCCCTGAGCTTTGGGTTTGTCTTTTCGCAGTATTTGAACGATGATAACGCAACGATGGTGACTTTATTGCACGTTTTGAAGCTTGATTTGTATCCTTAATATATTCTGATGAATCGTCTAGGTTTGATGTGACTAAATTAATGGATACATCTTTATTTAGGCTGCAATTACTATGAACGATCTCTGCTGTGTTACTATGTTTTTGAAAATACTGATTGGAATCTGCCTTGAGTTGGCAGTAATCATCCTTCGAGGTATCAGCCCCGAATGTTATCATGTTTTCATTTTTATAGGAAAAAAGAATTGGTATATCAATGTCCGTCGAAAATTTTAAATAGTTGTAGTATTCGTCATCGGCTTCTGATAAGTCGACACAAACGTTTGTTAAATCTTTAGCAATATTTGAAAGAGTGAACAAAATTTTGAATTTCTCGGATAGATCTGTGTTTATAGTCTTTTCTTGTGAGACCGAAAACGAATTATTATTTATGAGTGCAGTCAGTTGTTTGTGATTATTCGTTCTTGATTTGTTCAAGGTAGGATTTTGACTAAACTGGGCACATTTAAGTTCTTTTAAAATTGAAAGCTTTGAAGTATTGAAACTACGATTATCAAAAGATATTTTCGGAACAGTTCTCGATTTCTTTGTATCAGTTAATGATGATGACAACGACGGACATTTAATGTTAGGAGACTTATCTTTATTCCAATTCCATGACATTTCCAAATATCCATCAGAGCTTTCCATCTTTTTTGAATCTTCTAATTTCAATCGGTTTGTCAGACTGTTTGATAGTTCCGGAGTATCATTTTGGTTTGATACTGACAAATGGTGTTCATCAGGTTCATCACCCGAGCTATGAGCATAGACTACCGGTCGCATTTCAAGATAGCCATTGTCTCTTCGAATTTGTATTGGATCCGAACGGTTTCCGTATGGTTTGTTGGTGACAGTATTCTGAACAATTGAACTGCTTAAAATACTGTTACGAAAATGACTACTTTTTGTGGGATGTACCGGATACGAAGAAGAGGCACATGTTGACTCCAGTGAATTAGATCCACTGCCAGCATTTTTCGAAAAATCAATTTCCATTAGATCGTCCATCCGATCAACAGAATTGTGACTTTTATGTATTAAAAGTGGTGCACTTGAAGATTTCCTCCCTCTCACTGTTGTTTCTGATGCTGGTTCTAAGCTAGAAATTGATGTTTTACTTTTACTGACGTTTGATTTTTTCACATTTGAGGCATTTGATATCAAAATATTACGTTGAAGATCACATCGTGGAACTTTTGATCTGGAGCCAACAGAAAACGCTCGAGCTCGGCAGTTATTTTTTTCGGAGTTGGCAATGACATCAATAAGATATTTTTGATTGTGATGTTCCGTGCGACTTCCAACAGAATAGGCACGAGGAGGTCGTTCGCTAAGGGGCCTAAAAATACATAAAAAAAATTTAATATTTTAAAAACTATACACATAAATAAAAATTTAGTGTCTGTTTGTAATGTCAAAATAACAGTATTTTACTACACGCATATGAAAGCATACACATCCCTTATAACAAAACACACATTTTTATAATTTTTGTTTGTCTGTCTTTCGTCTGTCTGTTTGTCCTGGCTAATTTCGAAAACGTCTGAACCGATTTTGACGGGACTTTCACTGACAGATAGATAATGCTATAGCGCAGAACTTAGGCTATTTTATTTACTCCCTAGATGGCGCTCAGGTAGCTTTTTTTCTAGAAAAATAGTTTTTATGCCCGGTCAGAAACTATGATTGAAAGATTTTGACGGGACCTAGCTGATTTTGTAGCGGATGTTGCAGCGGGTAACATGAGCTTTTTTTATTTACTCCCTAGATGGCGCTCGGGTCGCATATTCGCATATTCGTATATACGAACCAATTTTTCTTACACAACATTTTTAGTTCTATTTTCAGGTGCGTACACGTAAAAGCGGTAGGTTTGCCGACACGCGAGAACGCAACACACAATTGACATCTTTATATATGAAGTTTTGACCAAGTTGAATGTTATAAGAGTTTATATTGAAAACAAATTTCATTTTATTTTTTTCCAACGTTTTGACCGTGGTTGCCGTCTTCTTCAGGGGAACTTTATTAACAAAGATAACAAAATTATTAACACTTGAAAATACATAAAGGCTGACAAAATTTAACGCACACCAAGATTTGTTGTAAATTATAAAAAGAGAAAAGACAATTTTAATTGTACAAATAAATAATAAATTTAGCTAAAGGAAACACAATTTAAACTTTAACACTTCCTTTATATTGATAGTAACGACATCCTACGAGCAAAGTTTGAAACTTACAAATGATTTCTCTATGTGTAAAAACTCAATGGTAATATGAATAATTTGTTTGGTTGGCTAGTAGTTTAGTTGTGTTGATGACAACTCAACTAAGTTGAGTTGTGTTCCATAACAGGGGCATCTATATATAAATACGTAAACACTTTTTAACGGCAACATATTTTTATGATTTTTGGTTTGTTTGAACGGTATTAGCATTCTTCAAACCGATGTAATATTTTTAACTTTATATGTTGTCGTTAAGGCAAGTTAAAATAGTTTAAAATTTTTAATTTTTTACAATTATAAAAACAACACCGAATGAAACGTCAAAACAAAAGACGCGATGGCAAGCTTTCAACGGACACAATGAATCCGTTGCGTTCCGTCGGTGTTCAGTGCCGCTTCCACAGTTTTGACAAAAAATCATACTATTTGGTAGTTTTTTGCTTATTTTTTTTCGACCTATTTCTGTGAAATTGACGCTGTGAAGAATATATTATAAATGTAGGTATTTATAATCAAATCTCGAAGAATTAAATTAAAAGTTCATTTGAGAAGAATAGAGGTATTCACGATCTTAAAAGTGTGACATTTTGTAATGTAATATTCGAGTGGACGTTAGCCCTCGAACTTCCAAGTGAACAAATCTCTCTAATGCCCAATTGCACCAAAATACACTTAAAAGCCTTTTAGTTAACGGAGTAATAAAATATATTGGCATGTTAATTTAAAATGGGTTGCACCAACATTAGGAGCTGAATTTTTAAAAATGAGGAAACTTGGTGCCATCCCCGGTTTTTTTTCACCACACTTCCGTCTCTTTCATTAGAGTAAACGAGAGGAGAGCATATCAATCGTAAAATTTCAACGTTCTCTTTGTCTTGCATTTTGAAGACGCCATTAAAATTTACTTGGAACTAAATGGGACTTTAGTTTATTGGCCCTTTTAAAACTGAAATGGTTGGTGCAATTGAAAAAAACCATTTTAAGATTTAACAACCCAATAAATATTTAAGTATTTGGAGAAACGGGCCATAAATGTCTTACGGAATTGAATTGGGCGTATTGGGAGTGCTGTCACAATTCACTTTATATAATTCACTGTATATAATTTATACATAGGTCATAATGTTTAAAGCGGTATGCTTTTATTATTATTATTTTTTACTACATATTAACGAATTTAAAATAATAATGCCCAGTTGCACCAAAATACACTTAAAGGCATTTTAGTTAACTGAGTAATAGAACGTATGGGACATTTAAACTTAAAATCGGTTGCACCAACATTGGGGGGTGAATGAACAATATGGAATTTAGTTTTATTGGTCATTTTAAAACTAAAAGTTGTTGGTGCAATTAAAAAAAGCCATTCTAAAACTAACAACCCTATAAATATTTAAAAGTGTTTGGAGAAACTGGCCATAAGTCCAATAAAACCATCTAAAAAAGAAACATAGATTTACACTCCTGAGCTAAAAATAAAAACGACCTTTGAAGCTCATTCAGAATTAAAACACACAAGTTTTGCCCTCAGTGAATACGTGTGAATTGTTGGGATACATATTAGTCTAATGTCAGTTTCACCAAAATACACCTAAAAGCATTTTAGTTAACGGAGTCATAAAATTTATTGACATTTTAACTTAAAATGGTTTGCACCAACAATATTAGGAGGTTAATTCTAAAAAAATGAGGAAACTTGATGGCAACCCCGGATTTTTATTCACCACACATGGGTCTCCTTCATTAGAGCAAGCAAAATTTCAACGTTCAAAATGGAACAAAATGGGAACTTAGTTTATTGGATCTTTTTAAACTGAAAGTGGTGGGTGAAATTGAAAATGTCATTTTAAGATTTATCAACCCCATAAATATTTAAAAGTGTTTGGAGAAACTGGCCATAAGAGCCGAGGGCTTATTTTAGCGTGGAGGTATACCAAAATTCAGGTCGAAAAACAATAAATAATAGAACAATAAATAAATGGAACATTATCTCAGAAGGCTCCCCCACTTTAACCTACAAACTTTTAAAACTGCAGAGATTTAACTCTGTATGCGTGCCCGTGCATTTCAAATGGGACTTTCAAATTTGGCTATACCATACATTCTTATAGTTTTTCATTTAGCTGTTCATACGTATTCACGTATAGAGCGCGTGTAAAAAATATTTTCTACGGGAGAAGACCGAGAGTACAAAATGATGACCTGTGTAATAAACAAACAAAACTATTTTATTTTGATCGTTTTCATTAATTTTTGTATGTTTTCTTTTGAAGTCGCCCCACAATTTATCATCTTCTGAATCAGATGATTTCACCTCTTTTCCTTCCTCTTTCCGATTGTTTTCCATTTGTCTTTCCAGTCTTTCTTGTCATCCGTTGGCGCTTTGATGGTCTTTCGTCTACTTTTCTTTAACTTATCGCTGTCACCAGTGCGTTTGCCTAATCTCGGCCTGTTTTGCTCGAAGTTCAGCACTGTGTTCTCCGCTCGGGACAATTTCTTCATGGGACATAGCACACTGTTATCCTTCATTTTGCCAGGGTATCGAGTACATGGCCCTTGATAGCACTCCCTCGGCGTATGACCCAGTTTCAAACAATTGCCACAAAGTCGATGTTCTCGCACAAAATCTTGTCTTGCTCTCAAATTAAGTGATCGGAAGTCAGGGCAATTCCAAATCGGGTGATTCAATGATCTTTCTTTCTTTCCACCAGGCTCGTTCTGGTTTCTTTCGCTGTCTTTCGAAATTCTTTCTTTCCGGCGCATCGTCTTTCCGTGGCATTCGCTGGGTTGTAAACCCAGTATAGCCACTTGTCTTTCCACGTGCCATCTGTGAAGTAGATGGTTGCTCCCTTCTTAGGTTATCTCTGGCATTCCAAAAATGCGCATATCTCTTTCGCCCTGGGTTGCTCTGATGTTCGTGCTTCTTCCCAGTTACATGCCGTCTCAGCGTGTTATCTCTCATGCAGCATGGGCACTATGATCATATCCCAGTATTGTGTTGAGACACCTTGCGCAGATAACTGCCTGAGGGTCTCGTGCGTCTGATCGGACATCCTTTATAGATCTTGCGACCTTGGCGACCTTGCAGCATGGGTTACTTGAAGAATTGCCGCAATAATTCTCTGCAGGTGGCATACTGCTTCTCGCAGTAGTTCTACTCAGTTAACTGACATTCGCCCAACGTGCTCGCAGCCTTGCCAGTTAGTGATGCCTTCAGATACGCAAATTTGTATGCTGGCGCTATCCTGTCGTTATCGTTCACCCTTGCCATGTGGTGAAAGAACCATCAAACATCCCCCAATTGTTTTTGACATCATGGGCTGCGTAGGGCATGTTCACTTGGACTGCAATCGGCTGTTCCTGTCTTTACATTAATGCCCAGTTTCACCAAAATACACCTAAAAGCATTTTAGTTAACGGAGTAATAAAATTTATTGGCATTTTAGCTTAAAATGGTTTGCACCAACATGAGAAGGTGAATTTTTAAAAATGAGGAAACTTGATGCCAACCCCGGATATTTTTTCACCACTCATGGCTCTCTTTCATTAGAGTAAACGAGAGGAGAGTATATTAATGGAAAAAAATCAACGTTCTCTTTGTCTTGCAATTTTAAGACGCTTTTAAAATTTATATGAAACAAAATGGGACTTTAGTTTATTGGCCCTTTTAAAACTGAAAGTGGTTGGTGAAATTGAAAAATGCAATTTTAAGATTTAACAATCCAATAAATATTTAAAAGTGTTTGGAGAAACTGGCCATAACACTGGTTGAAGCTCTTTAATCGTCTTTCCGATTTTTGCGGCTGCGTCAAAATAGACGGTTTCTGGCGTTGCCACTTTTCTTTTCAGGTCCGCTAGTATTAGCGGGTCTTTCGTTTGGGAGAACTTATTCTCCCCGTCTTTAACTCTAGCCCAAGCTTCATCCAGCTCGTCTTTCCTAATCTGGGCCAGTTCGAGCGTACAGTTGGCGAACTCGTCTGACTCCAAATAGTTCTTCATCCTTTTGATGGAATTAACCGCTGAATCAATCAGGTAAGTGGTATTATCGTGATGATCAACATCCATTTTCGTCTAAAATAAAGATATATGCCCCTATTATGGAAGACAACTCAACTATGGTTTAGTTGTCATTCTTATATTTGGTATTATCGATCACAACTAGTTGACTGTCAAAAGACAACCAGTTGTCATTCAGCTGTCAACTAACAAAATGGTCGTCTTTTCAGTTGTCTCTTCGTATTATCGAAGAAAGTTGAGTTGTATTTGAGTTGTCTTCAACATCGAAATCTAACAACTGCTTATAAGCAGTTATCTACCTATTAATTGGAGTTTATTTTAGATTATTTGACAATACAAATAATATAATAGATTCAAATATGTGATTAGAGTTTAGAAAGCTTTAAAAATTATGTTTTCGTTTTGTAGGTAGGTATTTTGAATAGATTGTTTATTGTTTTGTTTGCTGAAAAAATATTTGATAAAAAACACTGTCCACTGTTTTTTGTTTACTTATGTTTTTTTTAAAAATACATTAGGTAGCAAGGTACATAATGTACATTATTTTCATAACTGAAAACAATACAATTAAAAAATTCTATGCTCAACATGTGTGCTATTTTTTTTTTGTTGGCTTTTTCCTCACATAAAAACAAATCAAAGGAAGTTCAAACTGTTTAAACAATTTAGCAATCAATTTTTTATTCGTATTTATTAATAAAACATGTTTCTTTTAGTTTTCGTTCTTCTCTTGGTTTAATGAATTCATGTTTGATGCTCAAAAGCTGATTCTGACTTTGACAGAAACGACTCCTAAAAGACGGAAACATTTTTGATCTACACAACTGAAATTAGTTGTCTTGCGTAATACGAGCAATTTGTATGGTTGTTCAGTGGTTTACTTGACTTGATGACAACTGAACTAAGTTGAGTTGCGTTCCATAATAGGGGCAATAAACAAACGAGAATTATATTTTAGATGAGGATTATGTTAAAATTTGACCTTTCCTCTAATCGAGAAAAATCAAATAATGAAAATGGGCGATCTGTTTAAAGATCTCCACCTAGAGATTGGAAAATAAGAAATTATTATTTTACATACGTACTTAATGAAAATACATATACCTACAAAAAATATATGATTGCCGTGTGTTATTGATGTATCGTCATAATTGTCTTTCCAATTTTATGTATATATATCCGAGATAATTTCTAGGGATATTAGTCTTTCCTGAGAATTAATATTCTCATTTTTTTCCGTTTTATTGTTTTTTGCTTTCTTGTGCTAATAAAAGTCTTGTGTTTTAATAAAAGTCGTTTATTTTGTTAGTTTGTTTTTTTATTAATAACTAAAATTTTCTTATACACTATTATAATTATTCAATTATTCAAAAGAGTTCGATCTTAGTACAGTACGAAATAGCAAAGAAATAGTAGAGAACCGTCCGACGTCAGAAACTAGAGTGTCTTATCTCTTCTCCTCGTCAACCGACTCGAAAACACGAAAAGGAAAATCTTGCTGCATCAGCTAAAAAGTGCCTGTGTGCAGCTGCGATTGTAATATTTGGGATTAATGCACGTTTAATGGGTTTTAAAAGTATGAACTGGAAAGGAAGTGCATTGATTGTTGGATATAGAAAAATGAAAATGATGATCTGGGAATTTGGATTTTATTTCAATGGGACAGGCAATGAAATTGGAGAAGTTTCATGTATTGGGAAAAAGAATGGGTTTAAGTGGAGCGATCGTTGATCGCGTGGTTGACGACTTTGGAGTTGAATGGAATTTTTGTAGGTAATTAAAAGGAAATGATGACATGGGAATTTTATATTGGTCAATCAAATCAAAAGGAAATGATGACTGTGGGAATTTGAATGGATTGAATTGGAATGGGATAAGGGAAGATGATAAGGAAATGTTGTGAAGTATGCACTTTACACCTTCCCTCTAAAGAACGAAACTTGTACCTTGGAGTGGTGCGAGTTTCGGCTTTGCTGTGAGAAGATGTAATTGGGAGTGAAGGAGAAAGATTTGATGGAGCTAAACGAGGTTTTGGTATTGGTTCGGTTTCTACCGATGTTATTGATTCTGCCAATGCCAGATACTTTTGTATCTGGCATTGGCATTGACTCCGTTTCTTTTTTATTATGTACAGAGTTCTTTCTCATATTCCGCATAAGAAATATTATTATAACTATAAATACGGCAAAAAGCATTAAAAGGAAAAACACGATTGTAGTGATTTTTTTTTACACTATCAGATCTATTTTTAAATGGAGCTTAAAGCAAGCATCAACATATGAAATAAAGATTTGCCAATACATATAATGTGCCCCACTGGCTCATCACTTAGTACAGGTGTTAGTTGTTAGTAAGCACAATGGTACAAAAACAAAAACACATGCACATAAATACAACATAAATACAAAATCACAATTATTATGATCGTGGAGCACTGGTTCTAAAGAGAGTTTTCAAATTATTTCTATTTAAATTAAAGTCTATCAGGCTCTCATTCAAGTTATATAACTTACTCATCCGTGTGAGAGGCTCATGCATGCCATAATTAGTTCTGTGGAGTTCAACATGCAAAAGTTCAGATCTTCGCAGGTAAAAGCTAACAGGTACGAAGCATCAATTTATCCGCTGACAAGTTGATGAAGAAAAATTAAATCATTATTTACCCTTCGTTGGTATAAAGATGAATCTGCAAAAGCTGTATCCGATGTTCATAAGGTGGCAGATTATAAGGATCGGCCCAGGGAAGGCGTTTAAGAGCAAAGCGAATAAACTTTTGCTGCACTGATTCAATACGGTTCTTATGGATTTCATAAAAAGGAGTCCATACTTGTGAGGCATACTCAAGATGAGGCCTAACGTAGCAGTTGTACAATGAGAGAGTAACGTACGGATCGTTAAATTTTTTTGCCCACCGTTTTATGAATCCAAACATAGAGTTCGCTTCATTTACCATAAAATTATTATGTTCAGAAAATACCGATAGTGAAAATTTTATTTTCACTATCGGTACTCGAATAAACAAACTGGGAATTTTGAAGTTTGTCTATATTCTTACTTATAGAATTAAGGTCATCAATCTGATTATGTATATTAAAAGACTTTCTCAAATTGTGGTGGTGTTACACTAAACGAAAGATAAGGATTTGATAAAATAAAGTTAAGATTATTTTTTGTTTCGAAATTTGTTTTGGAGCTTAAGGGTTGATATCTTGTATTTGCGATACAGTTTGGTTGGATTTTAAGAATACCAGTTGCATTTATGTTTATTTGAGAGTTAAGATTTTGGCATTTAATCATAAGATTTTCTGTATTTGGGGAAACAAAAATCCAGGAATTGGAGTCTGCTAGCTGTAGGAAAATCGGGCGATGTATTTGCATTAACTGAATATTGCAATTACTGGTTTCACTTGGAAGAATGGAAAGTAAATTCAGTTCGCAGGCACTGATTGATGATGTGAAAAGGATTGGTGCGTTTCGTTCGCAAAGATTATTATTTTTTGTAATTGTTCGACATTTGTCTAAGTCATGTTTATCAAAGAGAAAATACGAATGTTTTTCTGAGTCTACGATAAGAAAAGGTTTTTCAGGTATTATAGGTTTTGTTTTCGATGAGATTTGGTATACTAGTCATTTTATAAGCATTATAGTTTTTAGTACTTGTCAATGTAGTAAACATGAGTTTCTAAGAGATTAAAAAGTGTGTCTGTATATTGCTCTTATATCGGAAGTGGTAAACGATTTTCTTCTGGAAGGAGTAATTGTATCTTTTTGATTTCTTCGGTGAGTTTAGAAGGATCAACATGGGCTGTGGAGTAAATAGCGTCAAGAAGGTGATCTTTGGTTGAATAGTAGTATTCATAGTTAGAATTTGTATTTGGAGATGTTATGGAAAAATTAGCAGTTGTATTCAAGGCAGATGTGGTACAAGAATTAGTAATTGACGATTTAGTACAAGGATTTGCAATTGAATTTGAAGACGTGGTAGAAGTAATTGACGAGTTAGTACAAGGATTTACATTTGAATTTGAAGACGTGGTACAAGAATTAGTAATTGACGAGTCGTTACAAGGATTTGCATTTGATATATGAGACTTTATTATTGATGGGGTAGAAGACGACGTAGGATTAGAAGACGAATTTGTATGTGATCGAAGAGTCATTTTAGCAATTCTGCTTAGGCAATCTGCATAAACTAGAGGTTTATGATCCGTGTAAAGTTGAAATTTTCTTCCATACATATACGGTTGGAAATGTTTGACTGACCAAACGATAGCAAAGAGTTCCTTATCTGTAGTAGAATAATTCCTTTCACTTTTATTAAGAGTCCGTGAGGCATAGGAGATAGGAAGGTCGTGACCAATTGCGCCTTGAAAAAGAACGCTTTCAATGTCAACATCACTAGCATCCGTTGTCAAAATAATTTTTTTTTGTGAAATCAGGATA
Source organism: Baccha elongata (assembly GCA_951217065.1). Classification (NCBI taxonomy): domain Eukaryota; kingdom Metazoa; phylum Arthropoda; class Insecta; order Diptera; family Syrphidae; genus Baccha; species Baccha elongata. The sequence continues at coordinate 207,054,428 of OX578272.1, forward strand.
TTGAAGAAGGGGTGGATTAATAAGTTTTTCTTTTAACTCATGAAAAGAATTTGAACAAAGAGTCCAGTCAAAGCAAACATCCTTACGCGTAAAAGTAAGATGTTTAGAAATGTTTGCGAAATCTTTTATGAAGCGCCGATAATAAGCTGCAAGACCCAGGAAGCTTTTTATTTGTTTTGTGTTCTTGGGTTGTGCGAAATTTTTTACGCATTCGATTTTTTTGTGGATCAGGTTAAATACCAGATTCGTTTATCACATGTCGCAAATAGATGAGCTCAGATCGCAGAAATTGACATTTATCGGGTTGTAGTTTTAGGTTATGCATTTTAAGACGTTCGAAGATTTCCCTTAATTTTGAAATGTGTTCTTCTAGAAACACGAAGGTTTTTATACCTTGAAGTCTAGTCAAAACATTGTTCATTAACATTTGAAAGGTGGCACCTTTTAATCGATAAAGCATTCCATAAGGCATTCTAATGAATTCATAATGACCAAAAGGAGAAGAGAAAGCGGTATTTTTTTCTATCTTCCGGGCGGACTTCAATTTGATGAAAGCCACTGGCTAGATCTAAGGTTGAGAACAACTTTGAACTACCTAACTGATCCAGAATGTCAGTTATATTAGGTAACGGGTATGCGTCACCGACAGTTTTGTCGTTGAGTTTGCGAAAATCGCCGACGATTCTCCATTTCTTGTTACCATCTTTATCAGGTTTTTTCGGAACGACAATAAGCGGAAAATTCCACGGACTATTCGATGGTTGGATAATATTATCGTCCATCATCTCATGGATTTATGTATTACTTCTTGTCGTTGTGCCTCCGGCAACCTGTAGGGTTTTATATATGTAGGTGTAGCATCTTGAGTTATGATAGGATGTTGTACAGAAGAGGTATGGGTTAATTTATCTCCTTTTATAAAAAAATAAGTCGCTATACAAGCAACATAAATCTAAAATGGAGTCCTTTTCATTTTTGGTATCGACTAGTTCCTGTACCTATAGTTTTAATTCTATCGTAACAAGCAGGATACTGTTGAATATGCAAAATATTGCAATTAGAGACTTTGTCAAATACTATATCATCAGTATTAAACTCAATAGAGGATTCGGAAGATTTAACAACAGTTATGTAGGAGACAGAACTATTGGCAGGAGAGATGCTGTTACCAATATATAATCCATTCGGAAATTGTTGTGGCATATGCTGTCCACACTAATTTCTTTGAGGATTGGGACAATGATTTCGGATCTAGAAGGAATAGTGATAAGATTTGAAGGAATTAAATCATATTCGATAATTAAATTCTTTGAAGACAATGTGAGTATTTTGGTATTATATATCACATAATCGATTCGAGCTTTATGATCGTCGAGAAAATTGTTACCTATGATTCTGTCATTACTTATAGAAAAATTTGTATCTACTACATGCAAAGGATGAGAGATTGTAGTATTTTTGGGAAGGTTGATGTTAAAGTATATGACACCTTTAGTATGAATCACTGTATCAGTTATACCAGTTAAACAATGAATTACGTTCGAGTCGATGAATAGTTCATGTTTTAATTTATCCTTTTTTATTAGGGAAATTTCGCTGCCGCCATCGATGAGGAATTTGCTCTGAAAAGGGATTCAGATGTTATTTCTTTGGAATCTACCCTACTTATTTTATTATTAAGATTTATGTGATGGATGTGGCGAAAATAATTAAGTTTGGGTCCGAATCCTGCTACTGGTTCCGGTCTCTGAATAGTTTCCGAATGCTTATTTACTGTTGAAGGGGAATTCGAGTTAGTATTACTTTCCCTTTTTCGACATTCATTTATGTGATGCCCGAAATTCTTATAGTAACTACAAGTAATAGTTCCTTTTTAACCTCACTTTTAAAAGAAGGAAGCTGATCCCTATTTTTTTTTAAGTAGCATTGTTCGATGCTTTGCCCGGGTTTCTTACAAAAATTACAAGTGGTTTGGGATGTGATGAGTTATCGTAAGTTTGGTTATTATATGAGAAACCACACTTCTCTTCTAATACGGCAGCTCCTATAGCCTCCGTCAGAGTAGTGAATCTCGAAGCTTTAATGATGAGGCTCATTCTAGGTTTAAGACCTCGCACAAATGCTTTTAAAGCAGTTTTACTGTTGAGATTGATAATAACGCTAGAACTTTCTAGCTATGCAAGCATCGTTCAGATTTAATAGTGTTTATTCCAATCTATTGGAGTAAGAACGCACTGTCTAATTTGTTTTTTTTTTTGTTTGCTTTATGTGTATTAGTTCCAACTGGAGTTGGGACAGAGATTTTGTTTCTAGGTATTGTTGGACTAATTTTTCCTTAAGGGATTCTCAGGTGGTAAATTCCGAATATTTAACTATATTGTACGCTGGGCCAATAAGTTTAGTTTTTATAATAAGAAGAAGGACGGGAATTTTGGAAGTGGAAGTGTCTTCAGATATCTAATCACTTGAATTTAGGAATTTGTGTAGATTTGCCCTGTGCCAATCAAATTCTGGAATTAATTTGAGGGCAAAAGATCTATCTAGTTTTTATGGCATATTTAATAATTTTTTGGGAGTAGAACGAGAGGAAGGAGAATTATTGGATGGAGAGTCGGAGACTGTATCGGACGCGTTTAACGTTGGTTCTTTTAACGAGCTATCGGTATCGGACGAGTTTTAATCGGATTCGTCAATTAAATCAATTTTATTTCCAGACATATGTATGTATACATTAATTATTTATAAAAAACAATTTTCACTTTCGGATATAAACTGATTATATTGTAATAATAAGTATTAAAAATAAAATAAAAATAATTTGATAAACATATATTAATTGATAAAAGTATATTAATTGATAAAAGTAATAATTAATATATTTTTTTTGTTTACGATATATTTTTTTTTTTGAAATAATTTTCTTTTTCTTCCCTCTATAAGAATTAGTATGGTGGTGGCTAAAAATGTAAGATGTTTAAAGATGAATGGTTGATATAATAGTTGGATTAAAGATGAATGATAGAGATGATAGTTGGTTTAAAGATGATTAATAGGCTTTTATTTTTCACTGAAATTCAGTTTCTTTTTTTCTTTTTGTTAAAATTTTATTTTTTTTTGTAGTTTGCAGAGGGAAGGTATCACTTGTTATTTTTAGTTTTCACTTCTAGTTATTTTTGTTTACTTCTTGTTGTTTTTGCTGTTGTTTTTTTTATCAACACTTTGCAGTTGTCACTTTTCAGGCAGACCCCACAACTGACACCAATTTATTTGTTGTGATATTTTTTATTTTTTCTTCGAGAAGCACGATTCTAGAAAGGGAATCTTACCTTTTTTACGTGTCTGTCTTTAGTGTGTGTTTTAACAAAAGTCGTTTATTTTGTTATTTGTTTCTTTTATTAATTAACTTAAATTTTCTTATACACTTTTATACACTAATATAAATATTCAATTATTCAAAAGAGTTCGATCTTAGTATAATACAAAATAGCAAAGAAATAGTAGAGAACCGTCCGACGTCAGAAACCAGAGTGTTTCATCTCTTCTCCTCGTCAACCGACTCGAAAAAACAAAAAGGAAAATCATGCTGCATCAGCAAAAGTGTGCCTGTGTGCAGCTGCGATTCTGATATTTGGGATCAATGCACGTTTACTGGGCTTTAAAAGTATGAACTGGAAAGGGAGTGCATTGACTGTTGGATATAGAAAAATGAAAATGATGATCTGAGAATTTGGATTTTGTTTCAATGGGGGGCAATGAAATAGTGCATTGACTGTTGGGTATAGAAAAATGAAAATGATGATCTGAGAATTTGGATTTTGTTTCAATGGGGGCAATGAAATTGGAGAAGTTTAATGTATTGGGAAAAAGAATGGGTTTCAGTGGAGTGATCGTTGATCGCGTGGTTGACGACTTTGGAGTTGAATGGAATTTTTGTAGGTAACTAAACGGAAATAATGGGAATTTTAAGTGGGTCGGATATTGGTCAATCAAATCAAAACAAAATGATGACTGTGGGAAAATAAATGGATTCAATTGGAATGGAATAAGGGAAGATGATAAGGAAATTTTGTGCAGTTCGCACTTTACAACAGCTCTTTCGGTTTTAATTTGTTAACAAAATTTTGCATCTTTTACAGAAATTATTTTTCTTTAAAATGAGCTTTCGGCATACTAAAAAAATGTTTATTTTGAAATATGTCTTCTTGTCTTTCGATTTTGATTGATTTCTACATTGCGTCTTTCTAAATATATTCGTTTCTTTCGTCAAAATTGTTTTTGTTCTTTCCAATATGCAATGTATGTCTTTCGTCTTTCGTGAATTTCCCATGTGCAGTGATAAAATAAATTAATGAAATAAAATACCTAAATTGTGATAGGTCATCTTCCGAGATTTTCTTTGCATAAACTGAGAAAAAATAAATAAAAGGCAATTACTTCTCCCTATAAAAGAGTTCCACATCACAATAATAAAAAATAAGTAAACAAAACACTGCATTTGTACCTAAAAAAAAAGAATGTCTTTCCGCTTGCAAACACTTTCTCGTCTTTCAAAAAATGTTTGTCTTTCTTTTCCGTGTCAATGACGATTGCCTGGCTTTCTAAGCAAACGGCAAATATAAAAATAAAGTTATCTATAATAAAATTAATGTCACTGGCACTTAATTTTGGTCTTTCGTCTTTATAAATATTTTGTTGGTTATTCTCTCGCCCTTTAGTCGAGGAATTTATTATAACACAACATTCATCACAATCATCATCGGCTCGACAACCGGGGTCCGGTCCTGACCTCCTTCAACAAGTCTCTCCACCTATAACGGTCTTAAGCCGACGCCATCCAGTTGCGCACCCCAAGGCTCCGGGCGTCCGCAAGCATGGTCTACCACGCTGTCGTCTGCCATAGAATGTACCACAAACAACTTTCCGAGCAGGTTCCTCTTCGCTCATGCGAGCTAGGTGCCCTGCCCACCGGAGTCTACCGAGCCTTATTTTTGTCACGATATCTGCTTCAAGGTAGATTGCGTACAATTCATGATTGTACTGTCTCCGGAATCGTCCTTCCTCACATATGGCCAACAATTATACTCAAGACTTTCGAACGCGGCTAAGAAGTCGGAGTGCCTTTTGCTAAGCACCCAAGTCTCGGATCCATATGTGAGTACTGGCAGGACCATGGTCCTGTACAGCAGCGCAGCGGTTTTGAAGTTATGGTGAGATCTCTAGATTTGAAGAGCTTTGACAGACTGTAGTAGGCTCTGTTGGATTTGAGAAGCCGCCCGCGTATTTCTTCTTCTATATTGTTATCGGCTGCTACTATTGACCAAGTTATTTAAAGGATTGCACCACTTCAAATTCGTGCTCCGCTACCTTGATTGTTTGACCAACTGTTCCCCTCGCATTTGAAGCCACCATGTACTTTGTTTTACCCTCACTAACGTGCAGCCCCAGATTTTATGCCGCCTGCTCGATCTGGATGAAGGAATCGTGTACAGCTTGCTCGGTTCTTCCGATGATGTCGATGTCGTCTGCGTAAGCCAGTATCTGGCTGGACCTGTTGACGGTGGTCCCTCTTGTTGCCGTGCCAGAGTCACGGCTTGCTTTCTCCAACGCCAGGTTGAAGAGGAGGCAGGCCAAACCATCCTTTTGTCGGAGTCCATTAAAGATGTTGATTGGTCTGGACAGCAATCCGGCTATTTTTACTTGGCTTGTTATGTTGGTCATGGTCAACCTACATAGTCCTCTCAATTTATTTGGGATGCCGAATTCTCATGGCTTTGTAAAGTTCTACCCTGGCTATGCGGCCTTAAAGTCTATAAACTTTCTCGTCTCTCGCTCAACTTTCTCATGAGCATTTATTTGTAGGAAAAAACGCCAAAACCGATTATTTCGTATAACTTTCACATGAGCATTTATTTGTAGGAAAAACGCACAAAACCGATTCTTTCGTATAACTTTCACATGCATTTATTGTTAGTTGGGAAAACAAAAAAAAAACAATTCTTTCGGATTTCTTTCGAGTGTATTTGGAAAACACACAAAACCGAATCTTTCGTATGACTATCGAATGAATTTATTTTGTAAACGGAAATCACACAAAACCGAATCTTTCGAATAACTACCGCGCTGGTACGATCCGGTCTCGACATGGACCAAATGTATCGTAGCTCAGGATTACCATTATTATAAATAAATAGACAAGTATTTTTAAAGTGGAAAACCAAAGTAAAAAACCACCATGGCGTACGATGGAGCCATTTTCGAGAAAATTAAGCTTTTCCGAAACCGTTATATAGCAGGCACCGTTATTTTTTGAGCTAAAAAAAAAAGTTTCAATTTCTCTTCTAATAAATGGTCTACAAACCCCACATACCAAATTTGAAGCAAATCGGTTATTTCCGGACCCACTTTTTCCGTCTTCTCTATCATCGAAATGTACTGTTTGATTGTTATCTCAAAACTTTTTTTTGCATGAATGCATAACTTGCCCTATAGTACCTACTAGCTGACCCCCCCGGCGTAGCTCGGGTATACCAAAAATTTATTTCTTTTTTTGATAAAATTCTTACCTTTCCCTTGGTCGAATTCAACATTTTCTTGTTCTGTTAAGTATAATTTGATTTCTAACACCCCTGAGACGGCTTGTTGTGCATAATCAGAATTAGTTAACTTTGAAGCCATGAAATAGTTCCATAAAATGGGGAGAGTACGATAACTTTGGCGCCAAGAATTGATAACGGTTTTTTGTAGAACAGTTTAATACAAGCATTTTTTACTATGGGTGGGGGGGGGGTCTATCTCCCTCCGTTTGGGCGGGAGGGGCAATTTTATAAAAACAGTGCTAAAAATTTAAAACAAATATTAAAAAATAACGGCAATACTTACAACTAAGTTTTATATCTTTTTTTAAAGCCAATACTTTTTTCTATTAGATGTTTTTTAAATCAAGTGAAACCTATGCAAAGTCTTTGAAAAAACGGACTTTAAACTCAAAAATTGCGAAAAAAAAGGTGAAAAAAAAAATTTGAAGTGATTTTTCAAAACTGTAAAATAAAATACTACTTTTTTTTATAAAATTCGTTGCTCATATTAATTTTAAATCATAAACTGAAAACAAAACGATTTTATGTTTTCTGGTTTTTGAGAAAATGGAAAATTACTAAAACTACTTATAACAGTTTTCTTTTTTTTTTTTTTGGTATACGGTGAAAGTTGTACGTAGGTTCGTTTTTGTAATGATGCTTGGGCATCTTTAAATGCAACAGAAACTTTGCATACACCCAACCTCGCACCCACCCCAAATCCTATAGTGTGTCCAAGCAGGGGGGTTGCAGGGGGGCAGCATGCCCCCTTACATACCTCACTGTTTATACGCTTTAGTAATTTTCCATTTTCTCAAAAACCAGAACACATAAAATCATTTTGTTTTCAGTTTATGATTTAAAATTAATATGAGCAACGAATTTTATAAAAAAAAGTAGTATTTTGTTTTACAGTTTTGAAAAATTACACTTCAGTTTTATTTTACATTTTTTTTTTCGCAATTTCGTCCGTTTTTTCAAAGACTATGCATAGGTTTCACTTGATTTAAGAAACATCTAATAGAAAAAAGTATTGGCTTTAAAAAAAGATATAAAACTTAGATGTAAGTATTACCGTTATTTTTTAATATTTGTTTTAAATTTTTAGCACTGTTTTTATGAAATTGCCCCTCCCGCCCAAACGGAGGGAGATAGACCCCCCCCACCCATAGTAAAAAATGCTTGTATTGAACTGTTCTACAAAAAACAGTTATCAAATTCTTGGCGCCAAAGTTATCGTACTCGTGCCGAAAACTCTTATAAAAAAGTAGTTTTAGTAATTTTCCATTTTCTCAAAAACCAGAAAACATAAAATCATTTTGTTTTCAGTTTATGATTAAAAATTAATATGAGCAACGAATTTTATAAAAAAAGTAGTATTTTGTTTTACAGTTATGAAAAATCACACTTCAAAGTTTTATTTTACATTTTTTTTTCGCAATTTTTGAGTTTAAAGTCCGTTTTTTCAAAGACCATGCATAGGTTTCACTTGATTTAAGAAACATCTAATAGAAAAAAGTATTGGCTTTAAAAAAAGATATAAAACTTAGTTGTAAGTATTACCGTTTTTTCTTAATATTTGTTTTAAACTTTTAGCACTGTTTTTATAAAATTGCCCCTCCCGCCCAAACGGAGGGAGATAGACCCCCCACCCATAGTAAAAAATGCTTGTATTAAACTGTTCTACAAAAAACCGTTATCAATTCTTGGCGCCAAAGTTATCGTACTCGTGCCCATAAAATGAATAGCACGAACTAAAAAGTTTATCAAAAATTGTGTTTACCCGTTTCACCCTATAAAATAGATAAATGAAAAAAAATATGCCCTAAACCATCCTCTTAGTGTAACCATTCAAATAAAAAAAAAATGGCCCCAGAGATTTTTCCATTTCACCCTACGAAATAACTAAATTATAAAAAAAATGCCCAAAACCATTCTCAAGTATAGCCTTTGAAACACAAACAAAATTTCAAATCGGACCATAGGTTTCTGAGAATAGCCGTGAAGCATGGAGCCTTGACGAAAAACGTTGTGGTTTCCCCTTTTCACCCTATAAAATACAAAAAATTAAAAAAATATGCCTAAGCTCATCCTCTATGTCTATTCTAATATTTCAAATGCAAAACAAAAATTCAAATCGGTCCAGAGCTTTTTGAGATTAGCCGTGACGCACAGAGCCCTAACGAAAAAAATGGTGTTTACCCCATTTCACCCTATAAAATACAAAAATAAAAAAAAAAATATGCCCAAAACCATCCTCTCAGTATAACCTTTCAAACACAAAAAAAAAAATTCCAATGGGTCCAGAGGCTTCTGAGATTAGTCCGGACGAACACAAAAATATGAAAATGCCCTTTTCCGCTTTATTAATATGATGATGATGATGATGATGATGATGATGATGATGATGATGATGATAATCGCAAGTAAAAATAGGGAAACGACAGAACACCATATGCCGGGTCCCCTAGTATCCATATAAATTCAACTTGACCAAAGCTTCGTATGTCTTTATAATTATGTTTTATACTTACAACATTTCGTCTTCGTCTGTCAATTCTCTTGAGTTGATTTTTTCAAAAGAATATTCCGTGAAATGTATGTCTCTTAACGCAATACCGGGTACATTCTTTTGTGGCGCTTGACTTGAAATGAAAATCGGTCTCTTGTTTTTTAACGGTTGTTCCAGTTCCATATCAACATAGTCTGATGTTTTAGGGGACATATGCGCATAACCGTCAACATTTTCTTCTGTATAACTTGATGTCCGGCTATTTCCGTATAAGCTGTTATTGCATTCGGAACCAGCTAGAATAGAATCACTGCACACTGTTTCGCAAACACTGGAAGAGTTTCTCGTTTCAATACACTGACTTATGGATGAGTTATACATGTCCATATACTCGTTCATAGAGTTACCCATTTCCATATACTGACTCTCTGAATCCATTAAAATATTCTTTGAACTAGACGGCTGCGATATCTTGCTTTCGTTGGTAAAACTCATGCAACCGGATGAATTAAATCCACCGTTGATGTTTAATTTATCTAACATCGAAGATGTAACATTATTTTGTTTTTTATTTTTGGCATACCAAAATTCATCGCTGTTTTCTTCCGGAATGACTTCTCCAGGAGAGTGAGAGCTAACAAAAAAAAGGAGTAAAATATTTTTAATTAGAAATTAATGTTATACAACAAACCTATAAAAACGTAGTGCGAAACACGGACTTTCGTCCATAGCAAAGCAGTTTTTCATACTGTCAGTTTCATCGATACTCAACGTTGAGCCTTCACTTTCAGAACAGACAGTTGAATGTAAGACATTGTTGTTCACAGGTATACTATGGCTGCCTATATTGTAATTTGAATTTGGCAATGTACTTAAGGACGACATTGTTCTTGATGGAGTCATTGATGAACTGTCGCACTTACTGAATCCACATTCTGTGTTATTTCGGTTTTTCGAAGATGGCAGGCTGTCGCATCTATCTCGATTCAGGTCTGCAAAATAAAAAAAAAATGTATTTTAATATCAGCCAGAAATAAAGAACAAAGAGAGTCGAATTAAATATTCTATTGGCTGTTGGGATTACTTATTTTAGGATCGAACATCTACATATGTATATTAATACGAAAGCACTTTTCTTTCTCTCCCTTTTTTATGTTTAAAAGGTATAACGTTCCTCAAACAGGTATCGTAATTTTATCTTTATATGTAGCCGTTATGGAAGTTAAAAATGGTTTAAAATTTTATTTATTTTCCACTACACAAATTCACAAACTTCAAAACGAATCCCGCCATGCACAAGGCGAGATTTGTTGTTCTTCAGAGAGAAAACAGAATAAAGAAAACTACTCGGTCAATCATTATTCTATTCACTGGACATCTATCCATTTTAAATTATATTGTTTAAAAACATGGCTGTATGCTTTCATTTGATTGAGGAAAATTCAAAACACTTTTGATTTTGCATGACGACATATTATACATACAGGGTGTCCCGCAACTCAACGTCAAGCGGGTACCGGGTGATAGGATAGGTTATACCCGTACTGCAAATAGAAAGAAAAAAAAAATGTTTCGCTGGGTTACGTAATAATAGCAATATTTAGAAAAAATATGAAAATCGATACTCAGACCACATTTTTATTTAGTGTGGTCACAAATTTTGTTATTCTTCAGTGATTTTTTTTCTACGTCATCCTTAATAACCATGCTACTGAATGCAATCTCGAAATCCATAATAAATATTGTAAGTTTTGCAAGAAAAATGAAATTTGACTGAGTCATTGTTCAAACAAAGTTAGTATGTAAACTTTAACACACCTTATTTTTTTTTAAATGTAGTACACTACCCACGGCAAGTTGTTTAAAAAAATTGGCCCATTTTATCAGGCTTTCAAAATAGTTCAAATCTTGCCACTTGCTGCTTTCATAATCATGTTACCAACATTTAAAATTAATTTTTTTTTTTAAACAGGAACGTATTATACCTTATTGATGTAGGACTCCAGTAAGCCATTCCCTTAAAATATTGTTCAAGCTACTCAAGTAGTTAACATACTAACAGTCCTGATCCCTGGGAGGTGATCCGGAGTAGGGCAAGGAGTATAAAGCCCCCAAAGGGGGCTTTTGGGGACTTACTCTTATACCACGGAAATAGTGCATCGTAGCGATTTTTTTAGAATAAACAAAAGCCCATCGAATGTGGTACAATTTTTGTGATGATCACTTTTTTCCAAATATCAACTGTTTCCGAGATACACGCATCGCAAGGGAGAAAAATTACAAAAACAAGTGTTTTCTTTATATTTTTCATCAAGCATTCCATTATATCGTCTACTCTAAACTGTTAATCTGACAAAAAAAAGTCCTTGGATAAAGTTATAGAGAATTAAGTTTCTTTTGAAAAATTACCTATTAAAAATTGATTGTTGAATGCAAAAGACCAAATTCACCCTTATTATTTTGTTTTACATTTGTAAAATTATAACTTTTCATTTTTTAAGTAAGGTTAATTTGGTCTTTTGCATTCAAGAATCTATTTTTAATAGGTAATTTTTCAAAAGAAACTTAATTCTCTATAACTTTATCCAAGGACTTTTTTTTGTCAGATTAACAGTTTAGAGTAGACGATATAATGGAATGCTTGATGAAAAATATAAAGAAAACACTTGTTTTTGTAATTTTTCTCCCTTGCGATGCGTGTTACTCGGAAAAAGTTGATATTTGGAATAAAGTGCTAATAGCAAAAATTGTACAAAATTCGATGGACTTTTGTTCGTTCTTAAAAAAAATCGCTACGACACACTGTTTCCGTGATATAAGCGTAAGTCCCCAAAAGCCCCCTTTTGGGGGCTTTATACTCCTTACCCTCCTCCGGATCACCTCCCAGGGATCAGGACTATAGTATGTTAACTACTTAAGCAGCTTGAACAATATTTTTAAGGAATGGCTTACTTGGGTCGTACATCAATAAGGTATAAAACGTTCCTATTTAAAAACAAATTTAAATTTTACTTGCTCGAAAATGGTTTAAATGTTGGTAACATGATTATGGAAGCAGCAAGTGGCAAGTGTTGAACTATTTTGAAAACTTGATAAAATGGGCCAATTTTTTAAATAACTTGCCGTAGGTCGTGTCCTACATTTTTTTTTAAATATGATGTTTTAAAGTTTGCTTACAAAATTTGTTTTAAATGACTCAGTCAAACTTCATTTTTCTTGCAAAACTTACAATATTTATTTTGTATTTCGAGATTGCCTTCAGTAGCATGGTTATTAAGGATAACGTAGGAAAAAAATCACTGAAAAATATCAAAATTTGTGACCACAGTACATAAAAATGTGGGAATGGGTATCGATTTTTATATTTTTTCTAAATATTGCTATTATTACGTAACCCAGCGAGATAATTTTTTTTTCTTTCTATTGCAGTACGGGTATAACCTATTCTATCACCCGGTACCCGCTTGACGTTGAGTTGCGGGACACCCTTTATATGACGGTTGATGTCGTTTGATTGAACGTGTATTTGTATTTTTGATTTAGTGTTCGTAAAAATTGATTTGAGTGTTAAGTTTGATTTGTGTGCGAATGACACATTCTCTTTATTTATTACTCTATGAAGACTTCTGTTATCCGTAAGTCTAGAAACATATGGTATGGAGAAAAATTGTTTCTCTTTCTTATCACTTATAGTTCCCGATTGTTTATTGTTTTGATTCCAATTTCTTTTTTCTTTTTCTTTTAAATTTTAATTTCTTTTTCTTAATAGATTATCTATTATATATAAAGCAGTGTCACGTTGTTGCACACGATGAACACCGAAACTATTTCACCGATTTTCACAATTTTTTTTATAATTTTTCTTTCGCTGACGTTCCTAAGATAGGATACTTTTATTCCTTAATTTCTATTATTTAATTTATAATTCAACTTTAAATAAATTTCCTTTACAGCAAAAAAAAAAAAAAAAAAAAAGGAAACGTCTAAACAAAAGCTATGTGCGATTCTCTGCGTTCCTCAGGGTTACCACTTCATTCTTTTTTACTACGTATGTTACTAAAATTTTTTGTCCTACATTATATGTTATTGAAAACAAAAATAAGAGTGAAACTATCTTTTTGAGTATTAGCTTCAGGCCTCATAATGAGAATAAACAATTGGAAGTCAGTGATTTTGCTTGAACGGGACAAAGCCAAAAACATAAAAAAAAAAAATACAAGGTGGTTTTCATTTCTTAGACGCACCTGGTGGGACCGGTAAGACATTTTTAGTGTCATTAATACTTGCAAAGATACGGTCACAAAAAAAAAACTGCATAAGCTATTGCATCCTCCGGCATTGCTGCCACTTTGTTAGATGGTGGACGAACAGCGCATTCTGCACTAAAGCTGCCATTAGATATTCACAACTATCCAAACGCTATGTGTAATATCAAAAAAAAGAACTCAATGGCTGTAGTATTACAAAAATGTTCAATTGTTGTTTGGGATGAGTGCACTCTCGAGGCATTTACTAATATTACTTGACTTTATTGATATTACTTGTCATTCCTCGCTCTACGTGTGCTGATGAGATCAATGCGTACTTAAAACAATCATTTTTATGGAAAAACGTTAAAACACTTCGATTGACAATGAACATGCGAGTACAATTGCATAATGATCCATTGGAACAAGTATTTTCAAATCAACTACTTGATATCGGAAACGGTAAAATTGAATTGCATCAAATTACGCAATTTATCAAATTACCAGATAGTTTCTGCTCTGTTGTTAATTCAAAAACCGAACTTATTGACAGTGTATTCCCAGATATTATTAATAATTACTTAGATCATAATTGGCTCAGTAATCGTGCGATTTTAGCAGCAAGAAATGTCGATGTTGACGTTATTAACTGTCAAATACAAAATTTACTGCCGGGTGATTTGATGACTTTTAAGTCAACTGACACTATTGTTGATGAAAATGAGATCGTCAATTTTCCAATCGAAATTTTTTAATTCTCTGGATATGCCAGGAATGCCGCCACACAAGCTCTGTCTTAAAATTGGTTCACCAGTCATTCTTTTGCGCAACTTAAATTCACCAAAATTATGTAACGGTACACGATTAGTAATCAAAAGAATTACCGGAAAAGCACTTGAAGCAAAGATATATACTGGAAAGTTCAAAGGAGAAGTTGAACTATTACCTCGAATACCCATGATACCGTCGAATCTACAATACCTTTCAAAAGGCTACAATTCCCGATTCGTTTGGCTTTCGCGATGACGATAAATAAATCGCAAGGGCAGACAATGACGATTTGTGGCTTGGACTTGGAGAATCCGTGTTTCTCCCACGGACAGCTTGATGTTGCATGCTCACGTGTTGGAAAACCGTCAAATTTATTTGTGTTAGCGAAGGATAGATTAACAAGAAACATTGTTCATAATTTAGTTCTTAATTAATTTTAACCCTGAATGCTTCAAATTAGAATAAATTAACTCTAAAATCACAATTAAATTAATAATTATTTCAACATTTTTTATTCATTAAAACTTATCTTGAAATTTTTATCATTCCTTATTTCTATTAATTAATAATATTTATTAATTTTAATATCTAATACTTAAAAGCAGTGCAATAAAGCCGCAGCAAAGCGCGGCCGAGTCAGCTAGTTTATTATAAAATGTGGATAGTTATTCGTTTTTAGTATTGTTTTTATTTTTCTTATATGTTCTATTTCATATTTTTTATCACTCAGGTCTAAAATTTTATTTATTACATTGAATGCTGTATGGCGGTCAGCCATCAGACGAATAGGGGGAATAACATGTAGCATACGAAAACATGCACGTGCCGTAACTAGTCAGGACTGATGGAAGTGTGATCATAGCTCTTCGCGGCGGCCGCTAGTAACAAGCCTTTTAAAAAAAGGCTTGGCTAATATGATCAGGCTGGTTCCTCAGGTTGGCAACAGGTTAATTCCCTGTGCCGTAAAACTTCGAATTACGAACCCGACAACAAGCCTCGAAAACGGACTGATCTCACGACGACAACCCACGCAACGAAAACGGCAAAACGATTTACGAATTTTCTTATGGAACGTACGATCGCTCTATAGAGCTCGAGCTGCTCAGCAGCTAGCTGATGTCCTGTCAAAATATAAAGCTGACATAACAGCACTTCAAGAAATCAGATGGACAGGGAATGGTGTTTTACAGAAGAAAGAATATGACGTATACTACAGCTGTCATACAAAACACCATGTGCCCAGGGTAGGCTTCCTAGTCAGCGAAAAAATGAAGTCTACCATCATCGGCTTTAATGCTATAAGCGAAAGGCTATGCACCCTTCGTGTGCGAGGCAAATTTACGAACATCAGCCTCATTAACGTTCACGGACCTACGGAGGAGTCCTCAGACGAAGAAAAAAGACTTACTACGAACAAGTCGAGAGGACCCTCAATGCCTGTCCCAGGTATGACGTAAAAATCATCCTTGGGGATTTGAACGCAAAAATAGGTCGGGAGCCGGTATTCAGGCACTACGCAGGCACCCATAGTTTGCATGAGAACACTAATGACAATGGACTTAGAGTCTTAGAATTGGCAGCATCGAAAAACATGGTCGTTGCGAGTACCAGGGTCCCGCGAAAAGATATCTACAAAGCCACCTGGGTATCACCTGATAGAGTCACTCGTAACCAAATGGACCACGTGTTGATAGACCGTCACCACTACTCGAACTTGATGACGGTACGAACGTACCGAGGCGCCAATATCGACTCGGATCACTATCTTGTTGGTATGGTCTTCCGAGGGCGGATTTCCTTGCGAAGACGTATTGCATCCGCCGATCAGGTTCGAATCAACACGGCGTAGGTGAGATGTGTGACACGCCTTAAGAATACTGTCATTAGTACTGCCAACTCCATCTTAGGCAGCAGTCGTAGAAATCGGAACGACTGGTTTGATGATGAATGCAAGCTAGCGACTGAACGTTAGAATGTTGCGTACCGAGCAATGCAACAATCTCATAGAACGCGGGCATAAAGAGCTCAGAAGAATAGAAAAACGGCTTCACAGACAGAAAAAATCAGCCTGGGAGAAGAACTTAATCTGTGAAATAGAAAAAAGCCGAGAGCGAGGTCCGCACCAGGCGCGGAAGTTCTACCAATCCGTCTGAAACATGACGCAGTACACACCACGCTGGGAAATCTGATCACCGATCCACAAAGCATAATGGAGCGATGGAAAGTGTACTTTAATGAATTTCTAAATGGTCAACTCACTGCAGAAGTGGAGGCTCCACTGCTTCAAGACGAATACCCTATGCTGTCGTCACCAAGCATAGAAGAGGTTGAGAAGGCTATAGGCCGGCTAAAGAAAAACAAAGCCCCGGGAGCTGATGGTATACCAGCCAAATTATTTCAACACGGTGGGCCAGCTCTACGTCAGGCAATTCATGATATTATAGTCCACGTGTGGGAGCATGAAGAAATGCCAGAAGACTGGCGAAAAGGTATAATATGTCCCATACATAAGAAAGGAGATTTCACAACGTGCAGCAAGTATAGAGGTATTACGTTGTTGAGTACCGCCTATAAGACATTCTCCTCTATCCTACAAGACCGGATAACCCCATACGCTAAAACCATCATCGGACAATATCAGTGTGGTTTCATTCCAGGCAAATCAACAACTGATCAGATCTTTAGGCAGGCGATGGAAAAATGTCTTGAATTTAACATCCCAACATACCACCTGTTTATAGACTAAAATGTCGCCTATGATAGCATAGCCAGGGTAGAACTTTACAAAGCCATGAGAGAATTCGGCATCCCAAATAAATTGACACGACTATGTAGGTTGACCATGACCAACGTAACAAGCCAAGTAAAAATAGCCGGATTGCTATCCAGACCAATCAACATCTTTCATGGTCTCCGACAAGGGGATGGTTTGGCCTGCCTCCTCTTCAACCTGGCGTTGGAGAAAGCAATCCGTGACTCTGGCACGGCAACAAGAGGGACCATCGTCAACAGGTCCAGCCAGATACTGGCTTACGCAGACGACATCGACATCATCGGAAGAACCGAGCAAGCTGTACACGATTCCTTCATCCAGATCGAGCAGGCGGCACAAAATCTGGGGCTGCACATAAGTGAAGGTAAAACAAAGTACATGGTGGCGTCGAATGCGAGAGGAACAGTTGGTCAAACAATCAAGGTAGATTGTTTGAACGAATTTGAAGTGGTGCAATCCTTTAAATACCTTGGGTCAATAGTAGCAGCCGATAACAATATAGAAGAAGAAATACGCGGGCGGCTTCTCAAATCCAACAGAGCCTACTACAGTCTGTCAAAGCTCTTCAAATCCAGAAATCTCACCATAACTTCAAAGCTACTGCTGTACAGGACCATCATGGTCCTGCCAGTACTCAGATATGGATCCGAGACTTGGCTGGCACTCTGACCTCTTAGCCGCGTTCGAGAGAAAAGTCTTAAGGAGAATTGTTGGCCCCATATGGGAGGAAGGACGATTCCGGAGACGTTACAATCATGAATTATACGCAATCTACCTTGAAGCAGATATCGTGACAAAAATTAGGCTCGGTAGACTCCGGTGGGCAGGGCACCTAGCTCGCATGAGCGAAGAGGATCTTGCTCGGAAAGTTCTTTGTGGTACATTCTATGGCAGACCACAGCGTGGTAGACCATGCTTGCGCTGGAGATGGCGTAGACCAGGACGCCCGGAGCCTTGGGGTGCGCAACTGGATGGCGTCGGCTCGAGACCGGAATAGGTGGAGAGACTTGTTGAAAGAGGCCAGGACCGGACCCCGGTTGTCGAGCCGATGATGATGATGATTTACTTTTTGATTAATTGGTTGGGTCGAATGAAACGTTGGGAAAATAATGAAATAAAAGTTTTTTTTTATTTGCATTACAAACCAAAAAAGACCAAAAGAGCCAAAAAAGCCAAAAATACCAACATATATACCTTTTTTCAATACCAACATAAAAAACATACAAAATAACACTACAAAAACATACGTAAAAGAAATAAACAAAGCAATAAAAGATTGTAAGTTCATATTTCAACAATATAATAAAATTAAAACAACCTAACGCACAAGCACCAATATTCACCGGACTACCCAAAATTCACAAAACAGGAACACCAATAATACCATTAATTGACTATATAGCTGCACCATGCTTAAACTAATATTACACTAAAAGAAAACAAAAGAATCAAAAACTATACCGAGTTTGTCGAAAAAACTAAAACCATAAACATATTACTAAATTATAAAGCAATATCTTTTGACGTAACAGACATGTATACTAACATACCAATAGACGACACAATTAAAATACTTAAAGAAAATCTAATAACAACCGCAAAATTAAACCTTCAACAAAAAGATGAAATCATAAAATTATTACAAATTATAATCAAACAAAACTACTTCACATTTAACAACAAATACTACACTCAAGACGAAGGCTAAGCAATGGGTTCCCCGTTAAGTGAATTGATGGTAGATATATATCTTAGTAACTATGAAAATAAATACATTTTATCTAACTTAAACACTCAACACCAAAAAATAATATTTTACGCAAGATATGTTGACGATACGTTCGTTATATTTGACGGCATACAAAGACAATCCGATATTTAAAAAAAATACATGAACAACATTAATAAAAACATTCAATTCACTACAGAAATAGGAAACAATAACTAAATCACATTTTTAGATTTAACCATCTATAAAAACAACAACAAACTAAACTACAAGATCTACAGAAAACCAACAACAACAGATATAACTATACACAATGATTCCCACCACCATAAAACACAAAAAATAGCAGCGTATCATGCTTCTATAAATCGCCTTTTAAATAATATACCAAGGGATATTTTGCGAAGAAGAAATAAAAATAATTAAACAAATAGCATTAGTAACATTAGCAAACGGATACACAGCTGAATTAATAGACAAATTAATCAACAAAATAAATAACTCCACAAATACCAACAATAAATACTTAGCAATAGATTACACTAATTTTCTACCCAATATCCTACAATAATTAAAAAAAATAAATATAAACATATCATTTAAAATAACAAATAATTTTCAAAAATGTTTACAACAAAAACCAAAAAGAGAAAACGAATCGGCATCTGGTGTCTACAAAATAATATGTAACACTTGTGATAACTTCTACATAGGTCAGACAGTGAGAACATTTGCGGATAGATTTATTAAACACAAACCAAAAGCTAATACAAATTCAACATGTGCACAACATTTAATGGTCAGACAGGGAGAACATTTGCCGAAAGATTTAATGAACACAAACCAAAAGCTAATACAAGGTCAACATGTGCACAACATTTAATGGAACAAAATCATAACTACACTAACTTCAAAAATAATCTAATTCCCCTCACATATGTAAAAAAGGGACAAAACTCGACGCACTCGAAGAATACGAGATCTATAAAGCTTACAAATTAGAGCAAGACAAAATACTAAATGATAAACTAACCATAAAAACAAACACACTATATAATACAGATAATCACCATAATAAACAACTTAAACAACAGAGATAGACAGAATTACTTAAAACATAATACAAAAAAAATTAAATAATCAACACAATAAACTACAGAAGACAAAATAAGTTCGAACACGGTAAAAAAAAACACCTTTAATTTGAGCCCGATTATGGTTTAACATTAAAACGAAACGCGTCGCAATTAAAATATTTATTAATTTATGTTGTAATAATTTAATTCATTTTAAAAATAAATAAACAAAACTACGTTTACACAACAATAAGTGTTTATTTTTATTTAATTTCTATATATTATTTTGTAAGACTTTAATTTGAGAAAACAGTTTTCTGACTTTTATAACATTCTGAACTTTAAAAAATGCTCTCACGTAAAATTTCAAAAAATACCTTGTAACATTTAGTCAACTGACCACAGAATTATACTACCTATGTTGATTATAAACTTTTGTTTAAATTAAAAGGAATCACTTAGTTTTTTTTATTACAGACTAACAGAGTAATCTTAAATTGCAAAATTAATACTAATTTTTTAGAGCACAAGCTCCAATGGCTTTTGGCTCGCTAGTGAACAGAAAGAAGAGAGATTTAAAGAAAGTTGCAAAACTAATTTATAAATTAAAGTTATGCTGTTATTATTTTTTTTTAATTTCTAAGTTTTGTGTATTTGTATTTTTTTAGAATGTGGTAAATGTCGTCGTTGTTAGGTAAGGAACAGTTGATGTGTACAAGAAGTTGTTTGACGTCGAGACTTTCTGAGCAGCTGGAACATATTCCTTTTTTAAAAGATGTTAATGGGTCAAGGAAGTGTGAACTAAGCGCAGACGGACGAAATTTGTAATTGTACATTTGGGTGTTTGGACAGGTTATGTGGGTTGCATTTTTGTTATTGTTTATCTTTGAGTAGTCATGATTATTGCCTCTTTTATGGAAAACAAATCAACTTAGTTGTTATTCTCATTTTTGGTACTATCGATCACAACTAGTTGACTGTCAGGAGCAGGCGGCTAGGGTGGATTACCTCTACTCTATTCTGCCGGCAACGCTAAATGGTTAAAGGCGCGCTGCCTGAGCGACCCTTTAAGATCCTAGCTGTGAATGTAAATTCGCTGATTAGGACCGGACGTAGAGCAAACCTCTTTCATTTGATGCAAGACCAAAGTCCTGATGTGTTTATGGCTAGCGAAACTAAGCTTACCCAGAAACATAAATTGACTAATAATAATTACTAGTTTTAAAAAAATAAACAATAAAAAGACTAAAAATAGCCAAATTAAATATTATTAAGTGGAGTGTATATGAATGAAATTCAATTTTAAAGGTTTTGTGCCCTTAACTCCAAGTTTTGCGTTTCGCCCTAGTTTGATGGTGGGCTCATCAGCTAGATGACATCAAACCTTCTCTAGTACGCAATAATTGTCGATGATTACCGACTGCTATATAAAATTTACAGAGAAAACTCACTGTGAATTTTATTTTTCTAAAGAACTTTGATTAAAGTTAGACATTAGAATTAAGATGTTATGCTCGTGGCCAAGCGAAGCTAATAGTTAAAAAAAAAAAAAACAATAAAACGACTAAAAATAGCCAAATTAAATATTATTAAGTGGAGTGTATATGAATGAAATTCAATTTTAAAGGTTTTGTGGCCTTAACTCCAAGTTTTGCGTTTCGCCCTAGTTTGATGGTGGGCTCATCAGCTAGATGACATCAAACCTTCTCTAGTACGCAATAATTGTCGATGATTACCGACTGCTATATAAAATTTACAGAGAAAACTCACTGTGAATTTTATTTTTCTAAAGAACTTTGATTAAAGTTAGACATTAGAATTAAGATGTTATGCTCGTGGCCAAGCGAAGTTAATAGTTTTAAAAAAATAAACAATAAAAAGACTAAAAATAGCCAAATTAAATATTATTAAGTGGAGTGTATATGAATGAAATTCAATTTTAAAGGTTTTGTGGCCTTAACTCCAAGTTTTGCGTTTCGCCCTAGTTTGATGGTGGGCTCATCAGCTAGATGACATCAAACCTTCTCTAGTACGCAATAATTGTCGATGATTACCGACTGCTATATAAAATTTGGAGTTAAGGCCACAAAACCTTTAAAATTGAATTTCATTCATATACACTCCACTTAATAATATTTAATTTGGCTATTTTTAGTCTTTTTATTGTTTATTTTTTTTAAAACTATTAACTTCGCTTGGCCACGAGCATAACATCTTAATTCTAATGTCTAACTTTAATCAAAGTTCTTTAGAAAAATAAAATTCACAGTGAGTTTTCTCTGTAAATTTTATATAGCAGTCGGTAATCATCGACAATTATTGCGTACTAGAGAAGGTTTGATGTCATCTAGCTGATGAGCCCACCATCAAACTAGGGCGAAACGCAAAACTTGGAGTTAAGGTCACAAAACCTTTAAAATAATAATTACAATATCGTGCGAAGAGATCGGCATAACTCCTCTCAAGGGGGTGGGGTCGCAATCTTTATACGAAAGGGCATTAAACATAAGGTTATATATAATAGTGAAGTGCGAAGATTTGGGCTGCTAGAAGCCTGCATCATTTGCATTCCGCTCCTTAAGGGGAAATGAATGTACGTGATCGCGGCGTACGCAACCAAAGCACCTCAGCCTGCTAATTTTATCGCATAACTCTGACTCAAATGGATACGACTATAAAAGGAACAATGGACAGAACAATCCCAAAATATAAGGAACAAGACCCTACTGGTTTATACAAGAACGCGACAATCGACGCACTACACCGACAAAAAAGTGGACTGCTGACTAGGTTGAAGTTTCTGTACAGACGTTTCACGGACACACGTGATCTGGAGATTAGGACATTGAAGTCGTCGATCAAAAACATTAACGTTCTGATTAGACAAAACTATAGATTATCTATTAATTTATATTGGGATAACAGAACTCGGGCTGTTAATTCTAGCGACATGATTATGTTTCCCCAAATAATTAAGATATTTAGAAGAAATGATCAAAACGAGCTTCCAACTCTTAAATTCCAGAGGACAACAGATAACGAAGACGTACTAACGATTGCGCGAATTGATCCGGAAGGTGCCGTTTTCGATGATAATTTTTATATGATAGAAGATCCTCGGGAAAAGGTAGAAGCTGTAGGGGCTGCTTTCCAGCAAGTGTATAAGGTGAAATGGACCCAGTTCAATGTTAATTACGAAGGTAGAACTTCAGTTAATTTTTCAAACATTAAAGAAAAAGAAATCTGCGGTGGTCGATGGTATACCCAGCATTGTGTTACGACATCTCCCTGAGAAAGCAATAGGCATTTATACCATACTGTTCAACAACGCATTGAATAATGCATATTGTCCAGTGAGTTGGAAGACAGCTGTGGTTCATCCTCTCCCCAAAAACGGAAAGGACAGCTCCAATCCGGCAAATCTTCGGTCGATAAGTCTTCTTCCAAGTATCAGTAAGGTATTCGAAAAGATTCTCAATAGAGCTCTGATGTTCAATGGAACAAAGCAAAAAATCAATGCACGGTTTTGATATTAAAACGGTCTACAGCAAGGAGCTGTGAACTCGCCAATTCTTTTTAGTATTTACACCAGCGATCTGATAGGTAGTCTCACTTATGCGATTGCGTATGCCGATGATCTTGCAGCGTGACTTCGACAAGATTCAACGATATTGTGATGACTGGAAGTTAAAAATTAGCTTTCAGAAATCAGTAACTATCCTGTTTAGAACCTCTTTGTCTAAAGGGATACAAGAAAGAACTTGAGAAATCTGGAGTGATCGTTGGTCCAAGTGAACATCCACTGGCGAGTAAAGATGTAGTAAAGTACCTTGGTATCTGGCTAGATCAGTATCTATATTTCAATCGACATATAGAAGCTGCTCTAGCCAGAGCTAGGGGAGCGTTTGCTCTGACAAGACTATTGTTTTATAGGGGCTGATACAGGATAGATTGGCCGTTCCGTTAATCTACCATGTCGGCCGTAGAACTGTGGATCGGCGACTCCTGTATGATCGAGACTTCGGCTCTGGGAACGGAGCAGAGCGTCTGCGGTTCAGTAGAGCTGTGCCCCTTCGGGACAAAAAGGACTTGGATAAGCAAGTTAAACAATTCTGGTGGTTGGGTGACCACCTTGATATTGATGGTTAGTCAAAGTTGTTGCCTTGGCCTACGTATTTTTAGGTATTAATAGGTATATTTTATGTAGGACAGTGGTGGCACCAAAAAAATTATAAAATACATTAAATTGCATTTGTTTGAAACTGTTAAATATGTTAAAATGCTGCTGGTGGCTGTTCTAGTTTTAAGTTATTTTAAGTATTTTTAAGTATTTTTAAGTAGTTTTAAGTTATTTACTTATAATTGTTACATATATTTTACGTATATTTTAGTTTTATTTAGGTTAAGGGTAGTTTTAAGATTTTTATATAAAATGTCATCCGAAAACGAGTTTTTATGAATTTTCTCGTTTAGTTTTAAGTAATATTGAATTTAATTTAAGTTAGTTTTTACGCCAAAAGTCATTTTTAATATATAGTTATAGTATAATTTAGAGCGCCCGCATGGGGCCAGTAAGTTAGTTAAGTTATTCTGTAAGCTAGTTTTTTAAGTTTTTGTCTAGCATTTAAGTTAGTTATAAGTTAAATTGAAAATAAAAAATTGAATAAAAAAAAAAAAAGTGCTTGCTTGTTAACCCAGAGGTTGCAGGTTCAATCCTCACTCGGGCACAAACAATTTTTTTTTCTTTTCAGCATACCTCCCAGCTTTTGCTGGACGTCGCCCATGAGGTTATGCAATGAAAAATTAAATTCAACTAGCTCTAACTCAGGAACCTTTCGTTTTCAGTGAAAAAAATACCATTTCTTTTGATTCTGTGTCCCATTCATCTACATATCCCCAGTTATTAAACATTTAAAAAAAAGAAGCATACAAACATTCATACAACATACAAACATTCATCTGTTATCTGAGCAAAAACCAAACAGCAAACCTATAAATGAAAACAAGTCCGTATTTATCGAGTGCTAAAAATCTGTTCCAAGAAAAATAAATATATAAATATATTAAATACACTGTTTCTGTATGGAATAGAATTGTTATGCTATAAAACCTATAAAACTTATAGATTACCTAAAGAACTATAAGCAGACGTCCCGCAATTGTATTTTTGGGCTTCAGGGCAAATTTATTTTCAGTTTAATGAAAAGACAAATGTTGGTAATTTTGTTCGACGTTTCGTCTATGATCAGAGATCATCAGGATTTTACATTTATTTTAATCTGAATCTAAATTCTTTCTTAAAACATTTGAAAAACTTTTTAATAATAAAATAAGGACAAAAGAATAACGAAAAAGAGGTAGGTATAAAACGGTAGGATAACTTTTTTTCAAATTCGTTGCTTTTTATTTTTAGAGAACTATGCCAGGGGTTAACTTTGATTTTAATTCTGGATCTGAAAATAACGGTACATGACTTATTAATTATAAGTCTTAACAGGTTATTGGACTTTGATAATATTTTATATGAGTGATTTGCCAATGGTAATTTTTTTCATAGAATTTATATTTTCGTAAAAAAGATCTATTAACGGTGTCTGCCATAGTATCGTATTTTATTTTTTATTTTAAATTAATAAAAAAAAAATATTTTTTGTCAATTTTTAAAACGTCTGTCAGAAGCACTGCTACAAGAAACGTCTTGGGTCTCATTTTTAAAAAAATCATTTTTTAAGCTACTATAACTATAACTTACAAGAGCCGCGATCATGACCTTATGACCTTTTTTTTATATTGAGACATGGACAAGTAAAAGTATAAACATTTTATACTTCTCATGCCACGTATGCAAACAAAGATTATGTGCAATATTTGCCTACACATAGTCATGTTAACTTGTACAATATGGCTTGTACATGCATACTGGTTAAGTTTGCAGTTAAGTGTGATCACGGCTTTATTAGTCTTTATTTTTTAAATTTATTTGGCTTGCAGGTAGCGTTTGCATAGCTTAGAAGAGGCAGAGTGCTTTTTTCAGCAGTTAGCGCATTAAAGACGTGTGGAATCATTCGGACTGTGGGGTGAGAGGTTGCAGGCTTCGCATGAGGCGGCTTTAGTACACATTTTGGCTGTATGGCCTAGCAATTGACAATTGCGGTGATTATTTCTGATTCTGAGACATCTTTAATGAATGAAGCGTATGATGGCCTTGTGAACAGGTTATGTTTGAAGAAGTGGAACGGAGATGGGACATAGATTAGAGAGTTTTTTACGCTTTTTTTGGATTTGGCAAGTAGAAGGAGGTAGCCAACCTACATTTGGGTGATGCTTTAATAGCCAGTGCTGTACCTTCAATTACTTTTTTCAGAAGAAGGAATACACTAAACGGGATAAGAGGCTTGTCGGAAGATGCGGGTAAAATTACAATAAATTTTTGTTTGTGGGTAAGTGGATATATTGAAACTTAGCTCACTTTCTCACATTTGTTTTTCTTTTCTTTTTGATTTTGGAGTTGGTAGTAGAATCAATACGTCCATGAGGCCATTTTTATTCTGTTTGTGTTTAACTTTAATGTTTTTTTTTTCAAACACAGGAGATAAAGAGATAACAGATAAGATATAAGAAAATGAGATGCTATAAAAACAGCGGGATATCACCCACGAAATAAACCGAATTAGACTGAGACCAAGGCGAAAACGATGCTGCCGGTTCTTAGGATAGTCGTTGACTGCGTAACTGTGATATAATATAATTGTAGCCAGTGCTAAGTCTATAAGCATCTTTTTGAACGAAAACACAAAAACACACTAAATGTAGATAAAGCTTTTTCACTATAGCTAGGGAAATCTTTTTTTTTGTTGGGGTGCTCAGTTTGCAGATTTCGAAAAACCGCGGAACTGATTACCGAAAGCAGGTGTGACCCTGTGGCAATATTTATTTTGTTTTCTTTGATTTTTTATTTGCACTACCACTAACGGGATCAAAGAGAATAAAGAGACAAAAATGCTAATGGACGATTTCGCTGGAGACGATTTTTGACATTAATATCAAAATAACATTATTTCCTACTTTATTTTGATGCCAGTACAAAGAAAAAGATCTTAACGCAATAGAAATATGTCCGACTTTTTTTTATTATTTTTTTAATAACCATTATGAACAAGCAAACTTAAATTTAAAATAATTTTAAGAAAATAAACAAGTGTTTTACAGTTATGCTTGCAACAGTAAAGGTACACTCTGTTGCAAATTGACAAGTGTCGAGTGTAACTATTAGGCCATATTTGTAAATATGACCTTATTTCACTTTGCATTAAGTGAAATGAAGTCATATTTGTACTTTTGGCTTCACTGCGCTTTGGAAAAGTAAAATAAGGCCAACTGAGTTTGTAAAACAAGACCATAGCACGAACACGAAACTCTGCTTTTAAAAGAAAAACTGCTGTTTATTGTGTGTATATACCATCAGCAGTTTGGCGTACAAACATTATTACTATTATTCCATTTTAATTGAATCAAATAGCTTTTGGTGGCCAGAAAAAGGAAGCAACCCGTTTAGCATTAGAATATGGAACACAAAAATTGCAATTGCATTCTCCTTTTCCATTTTCAAGCTAACAGCTTTTTTGGGTTCAGATAAAAGGAAAGAGAGCGTAGCGAACAATATTTTATCCGAAGAAAAATCGACTTGGGGTGTGAAAATTAAAAATTCGCGCGAATTTTTAAGAATCGTACCTACATATTCATAAAAAAAATTTAAATTTAAAGAAAGAAAAAAGAAGCTTACGAAGCAGAAGATTTAAGTCAGTTTATATGTAATTAAGTTACGGGTACAAAGAAAATCGCAATTTCAGAGTAATTTTTGTATGATATGCAGGGAAAACTGTTTCCACTCTTTTACATCTTAGTTCATCAGGTAGCAAATTAATCAACTTAGGAGCAGTTATTAAAAACACAGGAAAAGTGTGTCTTGTGGATTATTGGCATTGTGACAAAAATTCTGGTGTAAATACGTAAATTTTGATTTATATCTACTCTAACCGCATAGAAACCAGAATTTTGAAAAAATATTTTTAAAACTTTGTAGCAGTATAGGGTTCCCTTAAGGGAAGAATTTCAAGATCCCTGAATAAATCGAAACTAGGAGTATAGTAGCACTTTACAAATAATTCGGATAGCATGTTTTTTCTAACAAAAGGTTAATATTAACGGAGTAGGAACCCCCAGCAAGAAATTCCGTATTGCAGCTTTGATTTAAACAAACAATTTAAACTAATTTTAAGATAGGAATACTACAGTAGAGGCTGAGATGATAGAGGTGTTTAACTACTCTGTTAAGATACTGTTTTAGATAAGAAGTATGGTTCTTTTTATTAAGTTTGTAATCCAATATAATTCCAAAACATTTAAAACTGTTAACACATTCAATTTC
The DNA here is from genome assembly GCA_951217065.1 of Baccha elongata. Classification (NCBI taxonomy): domain Eukaryota; kingdom Metazoa; phylum Arthropoda; class Insecta; order Diptera; family Syrphidae; genus Baccha; species Baccha elongata. The sequence goes on from OX578272.1 coordinate 207,082,539, forward strand.
AAAAAATCCATCAGAGATGTTAAAAAACATAAATTTTGTAAATTAGTACTGATTAGTCTATGCTGCTTAATGCCCTTATTACGGTTCGCAAGTCGAACGTTCGCCTCGAGGCGAATGGTATTGGAAATGCTTTATTTGGTTTAAAGCGATGGAATTCTTTTCATTCACGAACCTTTATTTGTTTGGCTTACTTTCGCTACTATAATAAAGTTCAGAGCGAAGAAATTTCGCGATTTTCAATACCAATTTAAGCATTCGCCACTACCAATTTTGTTCGCTGCGCAAACGATAATAAGGGCCGAAACCAATAACGCAATATCAAAATTTTCTGATATTGCTAACCTGCTGTAATTTTTTTATATCTATCCTGTTATCTTTAGTTTTGCTTGTTGTCAAAAATTTTGTCTTTAAATCGATCTCTTTCCAATAAATATTGCTTGTTGTTGTCAACAATTTTGTCTTTAAATCGATCTCTTTCCAATTATAACTGCCAAGCAGAAAACTTCTCCGGTAAATTGCTAAATAAATTGAACAATTATATATCTATTATAACAATGTTATATTCCTCTTTGATTGTGCTAGGTATATACTATCGGTTTGCTTGCTTTTTTCGTGCAATTTATAACTTTAGCGCTTCGAACAGTTTATTGCACAATAATCTTTAATTAAGGACAGCAAGAAGCTAAAATCAGTCAAAAAATGTGAAGCTTTTGGAACGGTTGCCCTACTTACTTGACTTTAAAATTATCGAACACGTTTAGGCATGACTATTTCAAAAAGTTTATGATTTAGTTCCAAACGGTCTTGTTCAGCTCATTTCAAAAAAATTACCTACACTTAAACAAAATTAATAAAAACTCAATAAATTAATGTCTAATGACCAAATAATACAAATGTATTTTACATTTTATTTCATTTTTTCCTTTTTTAAAAGAGTTTTGAAGTGGCCTCAATCAAGTGACCCATTTTTGTATGCGAACAAACAGGACTCTATATTGCCATTGTCTTGATTCATATAAGTAGTGTGTTTGTTCACAAAAATATAGCCACTGCATTCTATATGTTTGTTTGTTTGATAAGTTTGAACGTTTGATCGTGTTCCTTTGTGTGTTTATTTTTCGTCGTTGAAATTAAATAAGGTGTATTAAAATACAGCTTTTGCAGATTCAATCTTTATACCAACGAAGGGTAAATAATGATTTAATTTTTCTTCATCAATTTGTCACTTTAAGCTCCATTTGAAAATAGATCTGAAAAAACTTGCCTAAAAGTATCTATAGAGCAAGTAAAAAACAAGGTACTCCGCTGGACCGATTAGATGTTGTATCCACGTTATCTTTAATTGCTGCGTAAAAGCGGTGTGTTTATGATCTTTTACACTTTTATAAAAAGTCATTTTTACATCTATTTGAAATTTCTTGGGAAAGGGTTGTGTAAAGGGGATTTTATTGAATTAAAACAATTTAATTACTCAAAAGCTGTTGAATAAATTGTAATCAAGTAAATTCACATAAAATAATGAATATAAATTCTATCTTAAAATTCATTTAATTATGCAATTTACAATGTTTTTGGATTAAAGGGGTTTTGCAAAGGAAATGGAAATAAAGATATGAAAATTGTTTTTGCTTTGTTTGTTTCTCCCTAATTTGGCATCAATCTACACTCACATCAAAAAAAAAAAATTTAAGTCAAAATTTAATCACGAAATCAAATACTCACTACTTATCGGTGATGAGGTAAGAGTTTTTCCACCGGAATGAGTCTGTCTTCGTTGAAGAATAGTAACTGGCTTTGATGTTTCTGTTGCTGATGATGATCTCTTACGCATGGGACCATAGGGGTTATCTGCGTTTGTTGACATAACACTTGAGGTACAAACATACTTTTTACAAAGCATACTTTTAAAATTAAAAATTTAATTTATACTTAAGTATCATTGTGTGCATATTTTGAGCTATCAACGCATCTTTTGTTTCCATCCAGAGCTCACCAGCACCGATTATGCTATGTCTTCCAACTTCCATATAAAAAAAGCACTTTGAGTCACCGCATCTTTTGAGAAGAAGAAAAAACAATAATTATATTTAATAATTTTTGAGCGGGTCCACTAATTGGACAAAGGCTAATATAAACTATAGAACAGCCAGGAGTTTTTTTTATATAAGCATATGCGTACACACGCCCATACACATGCACATATGTACGTACATTAGGGTGTCCCTTATTTTTCAACTTGATTATTTTTCGACGCATACTTTTTTTCGTATTGGTCTAAGACACTAGCACACCAAATTTCGTTTCATTTGGTACACTACAACCCGACTTGCATCCCAGAATACACGAATTTGACATTAATACTTCGATCACAAGTTCAAAAGAAAAGGACAGTAATGATAAAAACAGATTTTGAAGATCATGTGCATATTATTAGTCACTGTTTAATGACTGATGCAAATAAGGTGCAATAATACTAGAGCCTCTAACAAAGATCGATTCTTTGGAACTTCTGAAGGTTTAAAATAAAAGCTTGAACAAGAGCTTCTATAGTTCTCTACATTATTTAGAGCTTGTGTTAAAAAAAGAGTTTGAGAAACACTTCAAGTTACTAAGAGCCTTGATATTTCGCGTTTCAAACTAATTCAGAGGTAATTTGCGTAACATTGATTCCATTGTTATATTCAACGTTTTCCGTGCTTGTGAAACATTCTATCAGAGACAGTATGCTGGCTTGACATCAGAAAACGTCGGCAAATATATTTTGAAAACTAAAAAGGAAGAAAAAATTTTTTTTTTATTAAAAAAAAATAAACTTTTACATGCTATATCTCCTAAGGTGTGGTACCTATCAAAAAAATGGTAAGCAAGAAAAATAGAATATCATATTGTCTTTCGAAGAAAGAAAGCTCTTAATATTTTTTTTGTCCGATAAGCCATTCCTAAGTTATTTAAGAAAACGTGTTTTTCAAAATGGCGGCTTCAATATACCCCCACCACCCCGAATTTTTTTTCTGAATACTCGAAAAAAACCCGCAAATTATATCTAATCATAAAAATGCATAGACAATTCAGTTGCATTATGGAAACCAAATTTTGTCTCTACCGACTTGGTTATTAATAGAAAACTGTATCCTAACTTTAAAAAGGAGATCATTAAAAGGAAATATTCTGCATGTATTAAATTTGTTATGTTTTGTGTATATTGGCGGTCAGCCATCAAACGAATAGGGGGAATAACATGTAGCATACGAAAACATGCACGTGCCGTAACTATTCGGGACTGATGGAAGTGTGATCATAGCCTCTTTGCGGCGGCCGCTGGTAACAAGCCTTTTAAAAAAAGGTTTGGCTAATATGATCAGGCTGGTTCCTCAGGTTGGCAACAGGTTTAATAATTTAATAAGAGTAATATATATTTCAATTCACAATAAGAGTACACTTTTTAGTCTGTGAAAAGTTGACAATAATTATAAGTTGCGATAATATTTAATTCCCTGTTCCGTAAAACTTCGAATTACGAGACCGACAACAAGCCTCGGAAACGGACTGATCTCACGACGACAACCTACGCAACGAAAACGGCAAAACGATTTACGAATTTTCTTATGGAACGTACGATCGCTCTATAGAGCTTGAGCTGCTCAGCAGCTAGCTGATGCCCTGTCAAAATATAAAGCTGACAAACCAGCACTTCAAGAAATCAAATGGACAGCGAATGGTGTTTTACAGAAGAAAGAATATGACGTATACTACAGCTGTCATACAAAACACCATGTGCTCGGGGTAGGCTTCCTAGTCAACGAAAAAATGAAGTCTACCATCATCGGCTTTAACGCTATAAGCGAAAGGCTATGCACCCTTCGCGTGCGAGGCAAATTTACGAACATCAGCCTCATTAACGTTCACGGACCTACGGAGGAGTCCTCAGACGAAGAAAAAGAGACTTACTACGAACAAGTCGAGAGGACCCTCAATGCCTGTCCCAGGTATGACGTAAAAATCATGCTTGGGGATTTGAACACAAAAATAGGTCGGGAGCCGGTATTCAGGCATTACGCAGGCACCCATAGTTTGCATGAGAACACTAATGACAATGGACTTCGAGTCTTAGAATTGGCAGGATCGAAAAACATGGTCGTTGCGAGTACCAGGTTCCCGCGAAAAGATATCTACAAAGCCACCTGGGTATCACCTGATAGAGTCACTCGTAACCAAATAGACCACGTGTTGATAGACCGTCGACACTACTCGAACTTGATGACGGTACGAACGTACCGAGGCGCCAATATCGACTCGGATCACTATCTTGTTGGTATGGTCTTCCGAGGGCGGATTGCCTTGCAAAGACGTATTGAATCCGCCGATCAGGTTCGAATCAACACGGCGTAGGTGAGATGTGTGACACGTCTTAAGAATACTGTCATTAGTACTGCCAACTCCATCTTAGGCAGCAGTCGTAGAAATTGGAACGACTGGTTTGATGATGAATGCAAGCTAGCGACTGAACGTAAGAATGTTGCGTACCGAGCAATGCAACAATCTCATAGAACGCGGGCATAAAGAGCTCAGAAGAATAGAAAAACGGCTTCACAGACAGAAAAAATCAGCCTGGGAGAAGAACTTAATCTGTGAAATAGAAAAAAGCCGAGAGCGAGGTCCGCAACAGGCGCGGAAGTTCTACCAATCCGTCCGAAACATGACGCAGTACACACCACGCTGGGAAATCTGATCACCGATCCACAAAGCATAATGGAGCGATGGAAAGTGTACTTTAATGAATTTCTAAATGGTCAACTCACTGCAGAAGTGGAGGCTCCACTGCTTCAAGACGAATACCCTATGCTGTCGTCACCAAGCATAGAAGAGGTTGAGAAGGCTATAGGCCGGCTAAAGAAAACAAAGCCCCGGGAGCTGATGGTATACCAGCCGAATTATTTCAACACGGTGGGCCAGCTCTACGTCAGGCAATTCATGATATTATAGTCCACGTGTGGGAGCATGAAGAAATGCCAGAAGACTGGCGAAAAGGTATAATATGTCCCATACATAAGAAAGGAGATTTCACAACGTGCAGCAACTATAGAGGTATTACGTTGTTGAGTACCGCCTATAAGACACTCTCCTCTATCCTACAAGACCGGATAACCCCATACGCTAAAACCATCATCGGACAATATCAGTTTGGTTTCATTCCAGGCAAATCAACAACTGATCAGATCTTTAGGCAGCGATGGAAAAATGTCTAGAATTTAACATCCCAACATACCACCTGTTTATAGACTTTAATGCCGCCTATGATAGCATAGCCAGGGTAGAACTTTACAAAGCCATGAGAGAATTCGGCATCCCAAATAAATTGACACGACTATGTAGGTTGACCATGACCAACGTAACAAGCCAAGTAAAAATAGCCGGATTGCTATCCAGACCAATCAACATCTTTAATGGTCTCCGACAAGGGGATGGTTTGGCCTGCCTCCTCTTCAACCTGGCGTTGGAGAAAGCAATCCGTGACTCTGGCACGGCAACAAGAGGGACCATCGTCAACAGGTCCAGCCAGATACTGGCTTACGCAGACGACATCGACATCATCGGAAGAACCGAGCAAGCTGTACACGATTCCTTCATCCAGATCGAGCAGGCGGCACAAAATCTGGGGCTGCACATTAGTGAAGGTAAAACAAAGTACATGGTGGCGTCGAATGCGAGAGGAACAGTTGGTCAAACAATCAAGGTAGCGGAGCACGAATTTGAAGTGGTGCAATCCTTTAAATACCTTGGGTCAATAGTAGCAGCCGATAACAATATAGAAGAAGAAATACGCGGGCGGCTTCTCAAATCCAACAGAGCCTACTACAATCTGTCAAAGCTCTTCAAATCCAGAAATCTCACCATAACTTCAAAACTACTGCTGTACAGAACCCATGGTCCTGCCAGTACTCACATATGGATCCGAGACTTGGGTGCTTAGCAAAAGGCACTCTGACCTCTTAGCAGCGTTCGAGAGAAAAGTCTTAAGGAGAATTGTTGGCCCCATATGTGAGGAAGGACGATTCCGGAGACGGTACAGTCATGAATTGTACGCAATCTATCTTGAAGCAGATATCGTCACAAAAATTAGGCTCGGTAGACTTCGGTGGGCAGGGCACCTAGCTCGCATGAGCGAAGAGGAACCTGCTCGGAAAGTTCTTTGTGGTACATTCTATGGCAGACGACAGCGTGGTAGACCATGCTTGCGCTGGAGAGATGGCGTAGACCAGGACGCCCGGAGCCTTGGGGTGCGCAACTGGATGGCGTCGGCTCGAGACCGGGATAGGTGGAGAGACTTGTTGAAGGAGGCCAGGACCGGACCCCGGTTGTCGAGCCGATGATGATGATGATGATGTTTTGTGTATATAATTTTCCTTGTAAATTGATGTTTAGTTTAAAATTTTACTTGGGAATTATAAAGTATTTTGAACTTAAAATGTAGCTTTACAAGAAGTAAATTCCACTGGATTTGAAAAACTTTGCATGTTAGTCGGCACGGGTTGTCTTCATCGTAGAAGATTAATATTTTGCATTTGAGCTAGCCATAGTAGTTATAAAAAATTTAGGGGGTATGCGTTTGCAAACTCGAAAAAAAAATTTTTTTTTGGTCATATAAGGGACACCCTAACGTACATATATATATTTGCAATATTATATCGGCCAATGCAATATTGGTCTACTTTCAATGTCGTCTTTTGACTCTACCACCTAGGATCTTCTTCTTTTTGTTCTCCTTTTCCGACGATTTTAGAAGATCTCGAACCTACTGATCTGCTTGTGGGGTTCATCGCGTTGACATCAGAAAATTTCGGGAAGCTTCCCGGTTATGGATTGTTCCAACTAATTGCTGGTGTCGCTGCATTAACTTCTGCAGTGCATCTAACCTTTGTTTTTGTATGCTCGTACATATCCATTTTTCGCAAGCGGCCATCCAATACACACTCAACGATTTTCATGGTGTGTGACATCAGTTTGATTGTACGGTAATTATCGCAGTTCCACGTATCACCCTTTGTAATTTTGGAGGAGGTAATTTCCTTTTTTTTTTTTTTTTTTGTTACTTGGTTACCACTAGTTTGGAGATGAGAAACGTGAGACATCTAGGCTCTATGTCTCCCATCTCTTTCTTGAACTCAGACGATGCACCGTTTGGGGCAATAGCTTTTTCCTTTTGTTTTTCGCCGCCGTTCTACGACTGTGATGTCGGGCACTTCTTCGTAGTTTGTTGCGGCTTTTGGAAAGTATCGTCTGGGAAACTGTTTATTTAAAAGTCCATCGCAGTACTGTCCTCACCTGTGAAGAATTTTGCCGTCATCTACAAGGAGTTGGCCTTGAGCATTGTTTATGGACTTTGGCGAGCAAATCTCCTTCTTTGATTCTTTTTTGCAACGTCTGTAGACTTTTTTAAGGTGTACTTTTTCATCTGTGTTATGAGAGGGGCACGTTGGCCATGCTTTGAATGCAGACTTTTTCCTAGCCATCACTTCTTTGATTTCATCGCTCCACCACCATGTTTCTTTGCGCTGTTAATAGTGATGTCCTTTTGCGGTTCCTAGCTCTCCCCGCTTCCGGCAAAAATATAGCTTTACCACAACTATTATAAATGTAGTTGATGATATTAGACTTTCCTTGGATAATGTTCATGTGACGTTTTTAGTATTACTCGATTTTTTTAAAGCCTTCGATACTGTGGACTACAGTAAATTGTGTTACAAACTTTCGATTCTATATAGTTTTTCTCCTTCAGCCATGCGGTTATTTTCTTCATGTCTTGGAGACAGAAAGCAAGCAGTTTCGGTTGGAAATCGCATCTCTAATTTCCTTCCAATAACGAGAGGAGTCCCTCAGTGTTCAGTTTTAGGACCTCTACATTTCTCTTTATATATTAATGAGCTTCCTTCAACTATTAATAGATCTGCTATTCAAATGTGTGCTGATCGAAGATTGCGCCTGTGCAGTTCACAGGAATCTTGAAGAAATTTCCCGTTGGTCAGAAAGTAATGGTTTGTTTCTCAACCCCATGAAATCCAAATGCATCGTCATTAGTAAATAAACCGTAAACCTTGATTACTTTCCGACTTTGTACATGTTATTCAACCGAACACAACCGTTGGTAAAGTGTATGGAGAACTTCGTTTATTGTGGGCCTTGCAGATTCGTACCCTTCTTAAAACAAGTCTTTTGTTGGCCAAAACGCTCGTTTTTCCAATGCTTACATACGGTTGCGAAGTATTTTTCAACTTTGATGCTATGAGTAGGAGATAGCTTAATGTGGCCTTTAACAATACAGCGCGTACATTTTCGGATTGCGACGATTTGACCACATTCCAAGTTTTTCGATACAAATTTATAATTAGAGATAATTTAATAAAACTCTTATATAACTTTTCAATATCATTCAGTCTCGGCAACACTGTAGTCTCTTAAACAAGCTATGATTTGGTTCCTCAAACAGATCTCAACCACTTATTCATCCTCGTTTCACTTGTCTGACCTCGGAGCGTCAGTTCTTTATAAACGCCATCCGCTTGTGTAACTCCTGCCGTGAAACTTGACCCGATTAAATACCGAAGCACGCTTTCGTGCATAGCTACATTTTCAAATTTAATATCAGATTTTTGTTTTGGTATACCAATTGGTTAGTTAAAATAATTTAAATTAAATAGAGATACGTGTTTTTTTTTACTTTTGTTATTATTTTCATAATTTTTCTAAATATTGCTTTTATTACTTAACCCAGCGAGATCATTTTGTTTTCTTACTATTTGCAGTGCGGGTATAACCTACCCTATCACCCGGTACCCGCTTGACGTTGAGTCGCGGGACACCCTGTCAATGTTTCAAAATGAAAAAGATAATTAATTATTCACTTAATATTTTGTATATACTACTTTTTTGAATTGTGTTTTTTATTAAGTAGTTTTTTTCATAAACATTCTTAATTTTTAGCTTCCACAAAAATTATATTTATTTATGTGTAGGCGTATATAAATAAATAAATAAAAATGAAATAAATGAAAATGAAAGTTAAATAAATTGACACATTTTTTAATAATTAACATATTTAAATCATTAAAACACTGTTGGTAGGTGCGTTCGTAAGTGTTTTTTTCTTTCGATAAATTGTAAAGTTTTCCCATGTCAGAAATTGTATAATAAATACCTTCTTATCGACGTTAAAAAAAATTCGATTACTGGGACTCTTTGTTCTCCAACATTTGTGCATTCTATTCCTATACGGATTAGTGTAACTGACTTCGATGATAGACAAACATGATAACTTCCCAAAATGCCTTTTTTCTCAGCCAATCCTTTTCTTTGAACCACAACCTGCCACACGTGCTCTGCAAATGAAATAATTTATTTTATTTTCGAGAACTGTAAGTTAAATGAAAAGACTCATTACCATAGTACGGTTTCGGTAGAGTACCAAATATATTTGGTCCGGTTTGGAGCTTAAGCATAGAACGTAGCCAATTGTTCATATCATTTTCGGAATCCATCACAATGCCAAAACCGTCATCCTTGGTAGACAAAGTGATAACGTAATCGTATTTAGTATCTAAGCGCCGATTAATGTTGATACAACTATTTAATGTTATTGATCGCTTTGGGTTGACTTTGGATTTGAATTTCTTTTCGTTGTCAAAGTATTCCAAACGCGCTGGAGATTTGCCACATTCTTCATAAAGAACAAAATACTTTTTTTTCATCGTTTTTAATTTTTTAAGGTATCCATGAAGTACAACGCCATCGGCGTTTTGCCCGTTCGAAATTGTTTTGTTTGCGTTCGAAAACATTTTTAAATATTTTTTTTCGTTTAACTGTATCAAGTAAAAATAAAAAATAATCTGAAAATATAAGAATTTTAATAACTATTAAAAATTATTTTGTAGATTTAATTATTTTTTTATCCAAGCCACTATTATGATTAGCAAGGCGAACGTTCGACTTTAATCGAACGTTTTTGAAATAATTTATTTCGCGACATAAATTGTTATTTTCAGCTCAAAAGGGAAAAGTTTGACGAAAGGAGGTGTTTCTCTATTGAAACGTGGAATCTCGCTTTTAGAATATTAATAAATCTTGGATTTCTTCATAGTTCGCTTTAAGGCGAACGCTCGATCCGCTAATCATAACAGGGGCCTTAATCAAGATAATAACATTAAAAAAAAAAGTTGTGGGTCATGGAACCCTCGTCAGAAGTGAAAATTAATAAAATATATTCCGTTGAAATATAAGATATTCTTCGATGTCGCATGTGTCTTTAGTTAGAAGTTTGGTAAAAGAAACAATATTATATGTAAATTTTATTTACTAGTAGGTATTTATTTCCAAGAACTTTTTAAAACAACTAATGAGAATACATGCATATTCTTTAAACTTATGCCCCTATTATGGAAGACAACTCAACTATGGTTTAATTGTAATTCTCATGTCTGGTATTATGGATCACAACTAGTTGACTGTCAAAAGACAACCAGTTAACAAAAAGCTGACAACTAACAAAATGGTCACTTTTTCAGTTGTCTTTTCGTATTATGGAAGACAGTTGAGTTGTCTTAAACGTCTTACAACTGTTATAAGCAGTTGTCTACCTACTGATGAGACTTTATTTTAGTTTATGTCCGTTGGCTTTGGCAATAGAAATAATGAAATAGATTGTAATGTGTAAGTATTGGTATTTGTATTTTTATTTTAGAGATTTAAAAGGCTTATTGATTTGAGCTATTGTTTTGTAGGTATTTTGAGTTGAATTGAAAAAAAATAGATATTTGATAAAAAACACTGTCGAAGCAAAACAATTTTATTTTCACGTTCAATAGTATTTCTTTTTTACTCATATTTTTTAAATGTACATAATGTTGGTACATAATCCATATTATTTTCATTATTGAAAAATATTTGAAAGAGAACGCAATTCATAAAATTCTATGCTCAACAGATTGGCTTTTTTTACCACAAACCCCCTTTGTTGACTTTTTGCTCACAAAAAACAAATGAACTTCCTATTGTTTAAACAAATTAACAATCAATTTAGTTTTTAACAATACAATGTTTTTTTTATTTTTCGTTCTTCTCTTGGTTTAATAAATGCACGTCAATGTTCAACAGCTCATGCTGATTATGACGGAACCGACTCCTAAAAGACGGCAACTTTTTTCTCCTACACAACTGAAATTAGTTGTCTTGTTTAATACCAACAAATTGTTTGGTTGGCTAGTAGTTTAGTTGTGGTGATGACAACTCAACTAAGTTGAGTTTTGTTCCATAATAGGGGCATTAATAATATATTTACATTTTGTATGTATTATTTTTAGATGTGTTTAATAATGTTCTTAAACTGACACAATATTTTTATAATATCTAGATATGATATCTAGTAAGAAATAAAAAGCTTTGATTGATTTTTTATTTACATTCCTCGCAAAAACGGCATCTAACGTTGTTCCAAATTTTGTTGTTGCTTGCTTATGGTCGTTAACCATAAACAGTTCGAATTTTTCTGCTTAACTGAATTAAGGGTATGGTTGTATCTGATGCAAAATTAATATTGAAATCTTTTTCTTAGTGATTGAGCCCCATCTGTTGCATAATCCATTAATGATTAATGAATTTTTTTAATAATTTGATGAAGTGTGTGATTTTTAAAAATGTATAGAGTAATATGTATAGACTAATACTGTTATTATAAACAGTAAACGCTGGTAGAGAACATTGTACAGCACTTAAATCACCAATTTTAGATATACTTTAATTCATCGGTTCTTGACGAGAATTTATATTCATACAGGAGAAGCATGTAATGAAGCATTTTATCGCTCCATTACATTTCTTTAAAAAAAAACCAAAAAAAAAAATCAAAAGCATTCATTTTTTATATTTGCCCCTAGCAGGTAGCACTGTCATCTGAACAGAAAATCATTTCAGTTAAGAGCCACAGATAAGCGACCGCAGGGTATAGCCGACAACAGAGCTCGTCACCGACTGATTAGAAATTGTATTTTCTAGTGATACAAATACAATATTTGATGGTGGTGAATATAGTGAGCGAGAGGTGAATATAGCGAGAGAGAGGTGAATTGCTGATAAAAGAAAGTAAGGCAAATGGCGAAAGTAAGCCTGAACCAAGCAGAGGAACACAAAAAGGCAACGATCAGCGTACATCGATGGTGAATTTGTATATTAAAATGGGTGTTATTAAACCAAACAATAAAATGGTCGCAATATGAGTCAAAGGAGATGATATTGAATAATTCTTGATGTACGAACGTGAGTACACCGCCACCCGCACACTCCTCGTGCATCGACAAACGCAATATGAGTCGATGACGATGATATTAAATAATTCTTGCTGTACGTACTTGAATACACCGCCACCCGCACACTCCTCGTGCATTGACAAATGCAATATGAGTCGAGGACTATAATATTGAATAATTCTTGCCGTACATACTTGAATACACCGTCACCCGCACACTCCTTGTGCATAGACAAAAATACTTTGCATTACTTAGAGCAAGAGGAAGGTGAGTACCGGACAAGGAAATATATAGGCAATTATATGAAAAAGTGAAGTTTGCAAAAATAAAATTAACAGTCGCTTACAGTCAAAGACTTAACGAGAGGAGGCCGTTCATACAACAAAATCACTCCGAAACGTACCGAAGTATACCGTAGAATTGTAAGATCAGTACAAAAACCGAAAAAGCCGAAATAATAGGAGTCCGTAAGACTTTACTGATTTAAACCGAGGGTAAGAATCTAAAATAATTACGATAGTAAATTTCCCCCACCAGTGGTAAGAAATTACTATCTTTAAAGCCAGTAGAAATACTGTGGTTGCCAGTTGAAAAACTGAGGTTGCCAGTAGAAATACTGTGGTTGCCAGTAGAAATACTGAGGTTGCCAGTTGAAAAACTGAGGTTGCCAGTAGAAATACTGTGGTTGCCAGTAGAAATACTGAGGTTGCCAGTTGAAAAACTGTGGTTGCCAGTAGAAATACTGAGGTTGCCAGTTGAAAAACTGTGGTTGCCAGTAGAAATACTGTGGTTGCCAGTAGAAATACTGTGGGTAATTTAACTCTTGCAGAGATTTCCCCCCACCAGCGGTAAGGGATCTCAGAGACAAATTACAATAAGCCAGTTAATAACTGTGGTTGCCAGTAGAAATACTGTGGTTGCCAGTAGAAATACTGTGGTTGCCAGTTGAAAAACTGAGGTTGCCAGTAGAAATACTGTGGTTGCCAGTAGAAATACTGAGGTTGCCAGTTGAAAAACTGTGGTTGCCAGTAGAAATACTGTGGTTGCCAGTAGAAATACTGTGGGTAATTTAACTCTTACAGAGATTTCCCCCCACCAGCGGTAAGGGATCTCAGAGACAAATTACAATAAGCCAGTTAATAACCGTGGTTGCCAGTAGAAATACTGTGGTTGCCAGTAGAAATACTGTGGTTGCCAGTTGAAAAACTGAGGTTGCCAGTAGAAATACTGTGGTTGCCAGTAGAAATACTGAGGTTGCCAGTTGAAAAACTGTGGTTGCCAGTAGAAATACTGTGGTTGCCAGTAGAAATACTGTGGTTGCCAGTAGAAATACTGAGGTTGCCAGTAGAAATACTGTGGTTGCCAGTAGAAATACTGAGGTTGCCAGTTGAAAACTGTGGTTGCCAGTAGAAATACTGAGGTTGCCAGTAGAAATACTGTGGTTGCCAGTAGAAATACTGAGGTTGCCAGTAGAAATACTGTGGTTGCCAGTAGAAATACTGAGGTTGCCAGTTGAAAAACTGTGGTTGCCAGTAGAAATACTGTGGTTGCCAGTAGAAATACTGTGGTTGCCAGTAGAAATACTGTGGTTGTCAGTAGAAATACTGAAGTTTTCCAGCATCAATACATCAGTGGTTGTTAGTCGAGACGATGTTTGCCGAATTTACCGTTCCTATAATTTGAAGAAATATACGAGAAAGGAAACACCAGAAGGAATCTTACTAAGGAAACAACAACAACAACCGACGTTGGACTCTAAAGACACACTGGAAATTAACCCTGAAAAACTGAAATTGGAGAAAATAAAAGCACATAGCCTAATAATCTAAACTTTAAAACTATAGAATTGAATTAAATTTAATTATTTTTAATAATAAGACTATTTTCTTGATTGAATAAAGGAAAATCTTTGAAACTAAAGTTTTAGTGTACCTTCTTTAGTAAAACCCTGGACACCAGCGAGTATACCTCAGCCAGAGAAACCCAAGGTACATCACAAATTGGCGCCCGAGCAGGGACCTCTTCAAAGGTCCATTCCAGAAACAAACATCAAGAATTCAAACTGAACCGTTATCCGAAGATCTTAAACCGAAACGTTACCGAATAATAATCCTCATCAAGATTTCAAACTGAACCGTTACCTGAAGATCTTAAACCGAACCGTTACCGAATAATAATCCTCATCAAGATTTCAAACTGAACCGTTACTTGAAGATCTTAAACTGAACCGATACCGTAAATATAATAATCCTCATCAAGATTTCAAGCTGAACCGTTACCTGAAGATCTTAAACCGAACCATTACCGAATAATAATCCTCATCAAGATTTCAAACTGAACCGTTACCTGAAGATCTTAAAACCGAACCGTTACCGAATAATAATCCTCATCAAGATTTCAAACTGAACCGTTACCTGAAGATCTTAAACCGAACAGTTACCGAATAATAATCCTCATCAAGATTTCAAACTGAACCGTTACCTGAAGATCTTAAACCGAACCGATACCGTAAATATAATAATCCTCATCAAGATTTCAAACTGAACCGTTGCCCGAAAATTAAAATAAAGATTCCAACTGAGATAAGAAATAAAACTTACAACAAGATGTCGGACTCTGAAGAAGGTTTTGATATCTTTGCCAGCATAGGAGCTATATACCTCCTTGATAAAACAGAGCTTAGAGAACGCATGGCGCGTTGTAAGCTTAACACCGAAGGGACCGTTGCCGACCTCCGCACTCGGTTCAGTGCTTACATTAAAGAGTCCAGATTGCGAAAGTCAACCCAAAATTTATGTGAAGAATTAGAGAAAGGCTCAGATGATAAAATTTATTCCAAAGCGGATATTTCACAAACAAAAGAGAGTATAGAAACAGAGAAGGGAGAACGTAGTACTAAGGCAAACATTAGTGAGCCCGTCACCTATACCAATGTGTATTATACGGTACCTAATGCGCATTTCCAAGGGACGCCTGTGTTTACAACGGCTACTGCACATACAAAACTTGCCCCAACTTATATGGCATCCTTATATCCCGCTCTGGCAGAATTTGATAGAATGACCAGACACCCTGACTACAGGGAATGGTATTATCCTCATGGAATCGACCCTCAAAATCAATACCCAACAGCAAGCTTAAATTTTCCTCATTTTCCAGGACAAAGTCAAGGACCAGTTAATTCCGATACAAATATCCCTTCAGGTACAACAGGGAAATCCCCTCTTAGTCGAGAGGCAGAAGTTATGAATGAAGTAAGAAAATGGGGGTTGAGATTCGACTCTTCAGGAAATGCACTGGAATTTATTAAACGTATAGAGGAACTGACCGATTGCTACCAGATCCAAGCACATGAAATGCTCCGAACTTTTCCAGAAATTTTTAAAGGACCAGCTTTAGAATTGTATAGAATCAACCGTGACAACTTTAAAACATGGCCAGATTTTTACCAGGCCTTCTTGGGATATTTTCTGCCTCCACGATTTATAAACAGACTGGAAGACGAAATCTCAAAGAAAAGACAGGGTCCACACGAGAAGGCAAGAGATTTCATCCGAACGACACAATATTTAATTCACCAACACCCATCATTGCGTATAAGCAATTATATTGATAAAATTTACGATCGCCTACGACCCGAATATCATTTATACATTCGTCGACGCGATTTTCAAACGTTGGAAGAACTGATGAATCTAGCTACTGAATATGAGTGTATCCAAAGCGAAAACCGAAACACGTCATCGAATACAACCAGACCACCGCCTCCCAGGGCATATCAAGCGCTAGCACGGGATGAGCGAGCTCACCGATATATCCCAACGAATGAAAAATACGATCGAACAACTCATTGCTGGAACTGCAAACAGAGGGGGCATTCGAAGGTTAATTGTCGGCAGCCATTTCGTTTGTTCTGTTCGTTCTGTGGCGAAGATGGCCGCTTGACGAAAGATTGTCCTTGTCAGACCCGGCATGTTTCCATCGTCACGTCGGAGACGGCCAAAGAGAGGATAATTATAGAAGAAATAAAGCCTAACAGCGAGGTAATGCCTGAGGCGAAGTTGTGTGTCACGGAGCAGGAAGTGAACAACCAAGATAAAAACAATCAACTCAAAAAAACCCTTGCCACCAGGATCGACGATACGCCACGAGTAGCAGTGAAAGCAGTAAAAACTGCTGAAGTATGGGTAGATCCGCGCTGTTTCTTAACCATAAAGTTGAATGGCCAAACAATCAATGCTTTGCTCGATACCGGGGCGACTCAATCGTTCATTAGTACTAAGGTGCGACACCTACTCAAGAGACTCAAAACACCGGTGAGATATCAACGTAATGCAGTTCAACTAGCAGATGGTAGTCCCATATTTAGCCGAGAACACTACACAGTAACTCTGCAAGTAGGGAACCAGTCAATTCAAGAAGAAGTAACGCATTTGAAGCAGTTGAGTCAAGACGCAATAATTGGTATGGATGCACTACGAAAAATGGATTTCTCTATCAAATTAAATGGGAATGAGCTTATGTCAAATAAAGGTCCTCCAACCCTCAAAAGACAAAATCAGCTATGTGCCCTGGGCGGAAAACCCCTAACACTAGATCAACAAAAACTTTTGAGTGAATTACTTAACCGAGAACTGCCGAAATTTGAGCACCTCCCGAACACTACTAACGCCGCAGTTCATCATATCACCTTAAAAAGTAACCGACCTTTCAAACAAAGGTACTACCCGCGAAATCCAGCCATGCAGAAAATTATCGACGAAGAGGTAAACGGTTTATTACGGGATGGAAAAATCGAGCCATCTAACAGCCCTTATAGTTCACCAATAGTACTTGTTAAAAAGAAAAATGGGACGTGGAGAGTTTGTGTGGATTACCGCCAACTAAATGAATTATCTGTAATGGATGCGTACCCTTTACCACAAATTTTAGCGATACTAGATAAATTAAGGCAGGCCAACTATATTTCAACAATCGATTTAAAACAAGGTTACTGGCAAATACCTTTGGACCAAGAGTCAAGACCAGCTACAGCGTTTACCGTACCAGGACATGGATTGTACCAATGGAAGGTCTTACCATGTGGGTTAAATTCGTCAGCTGCAACCTTTCAGAGAATGTTAGACTCTGTACTAGGACCTGACATGGATCCTCACGCGTTCGCGTATTTAGATGATATCATAATTATAAGCAAGACGTTTGACGAACATTTGATACACCTCCAAGAAGTATTTAATCGATTATTAAGAGCTCATCTAAGGATAAATAAGGAGAAATGCGAGTTTTGTAAATGCGAACTCAAATATCTAGGCCACGTAGTCAGTGATCAAGGTATAAGCACTGACCCGGACAAAGTTCAAGCAGTACAAGGATTAAAGCCACCTAAGAATATACGGGAATTAAGGCGTGTTTTAGGCATAGCTTCATGGTACCGTCGATTCATCAAAAACTTTTCATTAATAGCTACACCGTTAACAAAACTTCTTAAAAAAAAACAAAAATGGGAATGGGGTATCGCCCAAGACAAGGCCTTCAAGGAATTAAAAAACAAGCTAACAGAAGCTCCAGTACTAATGTGTCCCGATTTTTCTTTACCTTTTACATTACAGACCGATGCTAGTAACTATGGGCTAGGAGTGGTCTTATCGCAAAATACTAAGGGACAAGAAAAGGTAATTGCATATGCAAGCCGGACTCTGACAGATCTAGAAAACAAATATTCAGTAACAGAAAAGGAATGCTTAGCCATTTTATGGGGAATACGAAAAATGAGGCCTTACTTAGAGGGCTACCACTTTAATGTAGTCACCGATCACCATTCATTAAAATGGTTACATTCCTTAGAGAACCCCTCTGGAAGACTAGCCCGCTGGGCGATTGAATTACAGCAATTTGATTTCGATATACAATATAGGAAGGGTTGCATGAATGTCGTTGCGGATACGCTGTCCCGTGACCCGTTACCAATATCAGAAAGCGAATTACTTACTATAACGGAGGAAACAGGAGACTGGGTTCAACGAAAAATACAGCTATTGGTCAAGAACCCTGAGAAGTACCCTGACTATCGCATAGAGAATAATAATTTATACCGGAAATTCGTAGCTCACCCACTAGCCGACCGGAGCCACGAGTGGAAATTATGTGTCCCTTTGAAAGACCAATCAGTTATCTTAGTCGAGAACCATGACTTAATTACTGCCGGTCACCTAGGTATAGCAAAAACAGCATCTCGGATAATGCGCTTGTACTACTGGCCGGGAATGTTCCGGGATATTGCAAAACATGTCGGAAAATGCATATCTTGCAACAAATACAAAGTATCACAACAAAAGCCTAGCGGACTTATGCACTCGAATATAACGGAAAACCCTTGGGATACTATTTGCGCAGACTTCGTGGGACCTTTACCTCGTTCCATGAAAGGTAACACTATGATGTTGGTAATGGTAGACAAATTCACTAAATGGGTCGTAGCTGTTCCACTCAGAGTAGCAACCGCGGCAAGCTTGATAAAAGCGATACGAGAGAGAGTAATATTCCAATATGGAATTCCGAAAGCATTCTTAACCGACAATGGCGCGCAATTCACGAGTCAGCAATTCAAAACATTTTTGAACGAGTTGGGAATTAATCATATACTCACTGCGCCTTACACACCACAGGAAAACCCAACCGAACGAGTCAATCGCGTAATTAAAACAATGATAGCTCAATATGTACAAGATAATCATAGAGCTTGGGATGAATACATACCGGAGTTGACATTCGCTATCAACACTAGCAAACATAACTCGACTGGATTTACCCCAGCTTTCCTTAATTTTGGTAGAGAGTTGAGATTACCTAGGGAACCAATACTACCTGAAGAACACAGCAACACCGACCCTGAGGCTATAGTTATTAGAAGGGAAAGAATGGAGGCATTAAACCAACTAGTAGCAGACAACTTGAGAAGGGCTGCTGAAACCCAAGGCAAATATTATAATATGCGACGAAGGGCATGGAAACCAAACATAGGGGAACATGTGTACAAAAAATTAAGAGTTCTATCTTCCGCAGCAAACAAATTTACCGAAAAGTTAGCACCCCGTTACGATGGACCGTTCGAGGTGGTGAGATTAGAATCGCCAGTCATAGTAGCCATACGTAAGATAGGAGAGAGAGGAAATCGAAGAGCTCCTGTTATCCGTGCACATGTACGTGACCTCAAGGGGTATAAAAGTGACCACACCGAAGGAGAGCTTTTCATTCCAAAGTTAAGTGCGACACAGAGCCAGCAAGGGAGAGCCAAGATGACCAGTCCGTTCAATAGAAAAGCCACTTGTCCACAACCAGTTACAACTGGAAGTAAGACAGGACGAGGAGGAAGGGGCAACAAGCTACACATTCAATCGGTAGTAGTCATCCCACCGCTGACAACACAACGCTTAGAGAAGCTAGAGGAAGAAGGGACAAGAGCTAAGAAGTCGTCTAAAACAATTCCACCACCGACACCAAAGAGGCCAAAAAAAGGAGCGGATAAACAACCACGCAACGAGGAAACAAAGACGATAGGAGCCAGAACCAGCGTGCCACCGACCGACGCCATTGGAGCCGAGAGTCAAATAGGCAATAGTAATTCCTCAGTTAATTTGTTTTTAGAGAATTCACCACTAGACGGCTACCTGGAGATACATGCATATGACGATTTCATAGACCTAACCACGATACCGCCAACACCAACTTATAACCCGGAACCCATACAGCCGAACGGCAAAATACAACAAACCCACCTCTGCACGATGGCAATGGATGCGAATGCCCTAGGGGTTAAAAGGCATAGGAATAAAAAGGAAGTGCCAGAAGATCCATTCTTGGGAATCGACGTAACTAGCCATAAACGGTACAACCCAAAATTTCGGAGGCAAAGGCTAATCTTTCATAGACGTTGGGGACATGTGCAGGCACAAATCAAAAGACCAGGGGTAGCCGATCTCCACTTCCAAGGACGTAGTAAGAGGGTAGAGTTTGTTATAAATACCCAATAATAAATAATACAAAAAAAAAAATATAAATGAATTAAACCAAAAATCCTGAATTTAATTAAAAAAAAAAATGAATTAAAAAACAAAAAAAAAAATTAATGATTACTATCTGCGTTATTATTATTAATTTATCTACTGGGAAGAAATTATAAGACGAGAAGGTTCTCGTCTCCGAAGAAAGAGGGGGATGTAATGAAGCATTTTATCGCTCCATTACATTTCTTTAAAAAAAACCAAAAAAAAAAATCAAAAGCATTCATTTTTTATATTTGCCCCTAGCAGGTAGCACTGTCATCTGAACAGAAAATCATTTCAGTTAAGAGCCACAGATAAGCGACCGCAGGGTATAGCCGACAACAGAGCTCGTCACCGACTGATTAGAAATTGTATTTTCTAGTGATACAAATACAATATTTGATGGTGGTGAATATAGTGAGCGAGAGGTGAATATAGCGAGAGAGAGGTGAATTGCTGATAAAAGAAAGTAAGGCAAATGGCGAAAGTAAGCCTGAACACAAAAAGGCAACGATCAGCGTACATCGATGGTGAATTTGTATATTAAAATGGGTGTTATTAAACCAAACAATAAAATGGTCGCAATATGAGTCAATGGAGATGATATTGAATAATTCTTGATGTACGAACGTGAGTACACCGCCACCCGCACACTCCTCGTGCATCGACAAACGCAATATGAGTCGATGACGATGATATTAAATAATTCTTGCTGTACGTACTTGAATACACCGCCACCCGCACACTCCTCGTGCATTGACAAATGCAATATGAGTCGAGGACTATAATATTGAATAATTCTTGCCGTACATACTTGAATACACCGTCACCCGCACACTCCTTGTGCATAGACAAAAATACTTTGCATTACTTAGAGCAAGAGGAAGAGGAGTACCGGACAAGGAAATATATAGGCAATTATATGAAAAAGTGAAGTTTGCAAAAATAAAATTAACAGTCGCTTACAGTCAAAGACTTAACGAGAGGAGGCCGTTCATACAACAAAATCACTCCGAAACGTACCGAAGTATACCGTAGAATTGTAAGATCAGTACAAAAACCGAAAAAGCCGAAATAATAGGAGTCCGTAAGACTTTACTGATTTAAACCGAGGGTAAGAATCTAAAATAATTACGATAGTAAATTTCCCCTACCAGTGGTAAGAAATTACTATCTTTAAAGCCAGTAGAAATACTGTGGTTGCCAGTTGAAAAACTGAGGTTGCCAGTAGAAATACTGTGGTTGCCAGTAGAAATACTGAGGTTGCCAGTTGAAAAACTGAGGTTGCCAGTAGAAATACTGTGGTTGCCAGTTGAAAAACTGAGGTTGCCAGTAGAAATACTGTGGTTGCCAGTAGAAATACTGAGGTTGCCAGTTGAAAAACTGTGGTTGCCAGTAGAAATACTGAGGTTGCCAGTTGAAAAACTGTGGTTGCCAGTAGAAATACTGTGGTTGCCAGTAGAAATACTGTGGGTAATTTAACTCTTGCAGAGATTTCCCCCCACCAGCGGTAAGGGATCTCAGAGACAAATTACAATAAGCCAGTTAATAACTGTGGTTGCCAGTAGAAATACTGTGGTTGCCAGTAGAAATACTGTGGTTGCCAGTTGAAAAACTGAGGTTGCCAGTAGAAATACTGTGGTTGCCAGTAGAAATACTGAGGTTGCCAGTTGAAAAACTGTGGTTGCCAGTAGAAATACTGTGGTTGCCAGTAGAAATACTGTGGGTAATTTAACTCTTACAGAGATTTCCCCCCACCAGCGGTAAGGGATCTCAGAGACAAATTACAATAAGCCAGTTAATAACCGTGGTTGCCAGTAGAAATACTGTGGTTGCCAGTAGAAATACTGTGGTTGCCAGTTGAAGAACTGAGGTTGCCAGTAGAAATACTGTGGTTGCCAGTAGAAATACTGAGGTTGCCAGTTGAAAAACTGTGGTTGCCAGTAGAAATACTGTGGTTGCCAGTAGAAATACTGTGGTTGCCAGTAGAAATACTGAGGTTGCCAGTAGAAATACTGTGGTTGCCAGTAGAAATACTGAGGTTGCCAGTTGAAAACTGTGGTTGCCAGTAGAAATACTGAGGTTGCCAGTAGAAATACTGTGGTTGCCAGTAGAAATACTGAGGTTGCCAGTAGAAATACTGTGGTTGCCAGTAGAAATACTGAGGTTGCCAGTTGAAAAACTGTGGTTGCCAGTAGAAATACTGTGGTTGCCAGTAGAAATACTGTGGTTGCCAGTAGAAATACTGTGGTTGTCAGTAGAAATACTGAAGTTTTCCAGCATCAATACATCAGTGGTTGTTAGTCGAGACGATGTTTGCCGA
This sequence comes from Baccha elongata, assembly GCA_951217065.1. NCBI lineage: Eukaryota > Metazoa > Arthropoda > Insecta > Diptera > Syrphidae > Baccha > Baccha elongata. Next base: position 207,105,197 of record OX578272.1, read on the forward strand.
ATTTACCGTTCCTATAATTTGAAGAAATATACGAGAAAGGAAACACCAGAAGGAATCTTACTAAGGAAACAACAACAACAACCGACGTTGGACTCTAAAGACACACTGGAAATTAACCCTGAAAAACTGAAATTGGAGAAAATAAAAGCACATAGCCTAATAATCTAAACTTTAAAACTATAGAATTGAATTAAATTTAATTATTTTTAATAATAAGACTATTTTCTTGATTGAATAAAGGAAAATCTTTGAAACTAAAGTTTTAGTGTACCTTCTTTAGTAAAACCCTGGACACCAGCGAGTATACCTCAGCCAGAGAAACCCAAGGTACATCACAAGCAATATGAATCGAATCATTGATATTCTGGTACACAGCTAATACTCCACTTCTATTCCTGGGTTGTTGACTGAAACTGGGTACGTAATTTTTTTCGTCAATTGAATCGTCTTCCCCATCCAACTATCGACCGATTGCACTTACGTCCGTTCTTTCTAAGATCATGGAAACGCTGCACAGTGTGGTATTTGGAGTTAAAACCTGGCCAAATTAGCATTCTTTAAAAATCTTTTGCCAACCCTGCGTTGCTGTTTCTCAATAAGGTAATTAATTACTCTATCAAACGGTGGAATTGTTAAAGTTTTATCGTTTCCTGTTGGACCACGCGATCACTCGGAAGTTGTCGCTTATTAAAAGTGTCAGATTAATTTTTACATAGTGCAGGTCTTGGTTATTTTTAACATTCTGTATTTTTATTTTAAAACATTTAAGTGATTTCTTTAATGATGGATTGTTCTCAGCCGGGTATGTAATAAATATAATACTAAATGTTTTCAGTGAATATTAAGCCAATTTCGGTGCATACGGTCGAAAACTTAACTGTCATTTTCTGCTTTGTTATTTTTTTTTTGTTATATTTTTCAGCGCTATTCAGCTATGAAAACAATTGTGTAATATAAAATACTTATTCTAAAAAAAGTTATAAAAAAATCACCCGCTCCAACCCGCTCCAACCCGCTCCCCCTTTTTTAACGATTTTTTTTACTGAATACCTACAATTTTCGCTTATTTTAGCTAGTTTTGAAAATACAATTGATGGCAATACAAGCAGAAGATGTTTTGATGAATACAAATATCAGCATCAATGAGAGCCATCGATACAAATTTGATTTTTTGTCTTAAAGTGATTTAAGGTACATTTTACTGCGGCTTCAAAACAAAAATGCAGAGAAACAATGTTTTTCAAAGAGTTGGTCATAGTTATTTTTAATTTTCTCAAAAAATACAAAACACATTTGGTTTTCTGTTTTGGACTTAAAACCAATAAGAGCATTGAATTTTGGAAACAAAAATTAATCTTAAATACATAAAATTTTGAAAAAAATTAGTTTGAAATTTTTTTTTAATTTTGAGTTTGAAAATTTATTTTTCAAAAACTGTTAACTAGAACAACTTTATTTAAAAAGAAAATCAAATAATAGATTTCTGGCTTTCCAAAAAGGTATAGCAAGGCATTTAAGGATATACCGTTGTTTTTTAATAATTGTTTTCCTGTTTGAAGTTAGTTTTTTATAAATTTGCCGCTCCCGCCTAAATGGAGTGATTGACCCCCTCCTATACGATTTTTTACTGTCTCAACCCAACCTACACTAATATAAACTATTCATCATATTATGTGTACATATTTATACAAATTAATCTTTTTTTTAATTTTTTACTAAAAAAACAATAAAAATCAGTTTTCCAGCTGTTAGAACAATAAAATAATTTTGACCAGGTTTTTCGACTAAACCCCACACTGTGCGCTGATAATCTATGCTACATAGGCACAACAAAACAACTTCTTCGTCAAAGAATAGCGAACCATAAATCAGACGTACGCTTGAATAGTTCTGAGAAGACGGCACTGGCTAGTCATAGCGTCGAGACTGGTCACAAACTGGACTTTGAAGGGGTAGAAATCCTGGCAACAGAAAAACACACATCTAAACGCTATACATTGGAAACACTTCACATAATTGTAAGTTATATTTGTCCACCTATTATGTAATTATATATGTTAAAATAATTTTTTTTTAATTTTGTAAATAAAGCTCCCCTGAAGAAGACGGCAACCACCGTCGAAACGTTGGGAAAAATACAAATGAAAATTGTTTTCATTTAAAACATTAATACGACCAACACAGCCGAAGAGAATCAATATAAATATTCTCAAATATTCATATAATTATCAACTTGGTCAAAGCTACATATATATACTACACGAATGTGGAATGCTTTACCCGGCTGTTTTTCCCTTCCATTTTAATCTTCAAGCATTGAAAACCAATGGCCCCAATTCCGATTGTCGATTGCTGATCGATAATCGATAACAAGCGATCAGCGACCGCTAAATTGAGAAATCGGTATTGCGAGTGTCGATCATGATCGATACTTGTCGATTTTGCGATCGCTTGTTGTCGACGCCATTTTCGTTATCGTTGCGGTGTTAGATGGTTGTGAAACAGTTCGTTGCGGACAAAATGATTGTTTGATAAAAGAAAAGTGCTGATTAATAAAACAATGCATTTTGTAATTTTTTTATATAATTTTAAATTCAGGGCTAAACAAGTTTCAACAAAAACCATCAATGCAACCAATAACACCAGGGAATCCAAACATTTCAAAGAAATACAAAATTTTATGAGGTTGGGAACTCATTTGCATGAGTGTTCACCCAATTTGCACAAATGTTGCGAATGGAATTTGCAATAGTTTTGCAAATGCTTGCAAATGATTTGCAAGCATTTGCACACTGTCCCAAAGGGGTGTTCACAAGATTTGCAAGCAAGATCTGCAAATGACAGCGCCATCTAAAGAAACTTTGGAATTACACATTTAAGTTAAGTAAATGTAGTTTAAAATTAAGTATTCTATTGGCCCTCAACTCCGTTTCCTTTACAAAAGTCGTAAAAAAACAAAAATTATATGTTTACGACTGTTGTCACCTTAACAGAATAGGCAACTAGTAAATGCAATAACCTTAAAATGTGTTATTCAAAAATTTCATTAGATGGCTTGGCGCTGATTATTCTGCATGAAAGTACTATGACAATGGTTAAACCAACACAAATTCCTCCGATTCCTCTGATTCTTCCGGTTCTGCCCGGTTGTACCGTTTTTGAATTAATTTTTTAAGAAATTATCACTGAAAGGCAAAAATTAAGTCTAATCGCATTTCTTGTAAAACTTTCAACAATTTTTTTTTTAATAATATTACTCAAGACAATCAAAACATAAAAAATGTACGTTATTGCTTACCTTAATCAGTATTCCATCATAATGTTGTCAACACAGTGCTGTAGAAGTGAGCGTTCCTAAAATACATTGTTCTCGGCCATAAATATGTTTTTCAAGGCTAAATGTTGTTTTGTCAGATATTTTGCTCGAAAAAAGTGCAAAACTGGTAGAGTTTGAAACTGTTGCAATACAATTTCGGAAACGAAAACAATTATTCAGATTCACCATTGACAACAATCTAAAATTAAACTTTTATACTTTTGAAGTCAATACCAAGATATAAATAAGGTACGTGGCACTATGAGGAGCTGTAAAACAAATTTCTTTTTAATGTTAAACAAACTAAACAAAACTACCATCATTGTCGATTATTTGTCGGCGACATTAGTTGTAGAATTCAAGAATTTAAAGAATTTTTAACATTCACACTTCACAGCGATCAAAGCCCATATGGGCGTGGATATGAAAACTCTGTTTGACTGTTTACGAACGGTTTCATATATGTATGTAGTTACTAACTAGCTATTTAAATAATTCTGAATGCAGAGGAATTAAACATTTTTCTACATATTTTTATCAACACTTTGTTTTTCGGTGAAATTTGAGCTTTTAACAAAGTACGAAAACACAACTTGAATGAAATTAATGATTTTTTTACTGTCAATATTTTGTTGGGTATTCCGTCTTGAAAACGTTTTTCGCTGATAAGTGGAAATCAAAAAGAAAGAGGAGATACGACTTTTTATGACAGTGGAGCTAATAGAGAGGGTAATAGGGCTTTTTAGTTGGCTCTTTCACACCTCAGAAGTTCTTTCGTAAAATACTGTTTGCCTCCATTTGCCTCCAATTGGTTGGGGTGAATTTTCTCGTTTAGGCGTTTATCTTTTTTAGCTCTGAGCAGAGCACGGAGTAGAGTCTGAGCTTGTCGGGTAAGCTCTGAGCAGAGTACGCTCCAAACGCTCTGATTTAATTATAAAACACACTTCAGTACTTCACTGTCATATCAGTAGAAATCAATTCACAATCTATCAAATAACATGAACACTACATGAAGTTATCCTGAGCTCATAGAGCGGCGGTCCATACAAGCTCTAGGCGCTTTTCTTTTTTAGCTCTGAGTAGAGCACGGAGTAGAGTCGAGCTTGTCGAGTGAGCTCTGAGCAGAGTACGCTCCGAGCGCTCTGATTTATTTATGAAACACACTTGCGCACTTCACTGTCATATCAATAGAAATCAACTCACAATCTGTCAAATAACATGAAAACTGCATGAAGTTGGCCGCGCTCTATTTTGTGCTCGGTCTACTCCATCATTTTATCCTGAGCTCATAGAGCGCGCTCAGAGCAAGCTCTGATCGAAAAAAGAAACACAAGTTGAGCGAGATCTGATCGAAAAAAGAAACACAAGTTGAGCGGTCTGAGCGCTCGGAGCTAAAAAAGAAACACAGATCTATTTTTGACAGCTCAGAGCTAAAAAAAAAAACGCCTGTTGGCTTAAGGTAGAACTATAATGGCAGAACCATAATAGAAGAATTAGTACGTACGGTACGTACGGTACGTACAAAATTTGCGAGAACGAAGAATTTGTATAGTGCGCACATAATGTCGGATTGCTCAGTTTCGGCAAGTATCAAGTACGTAAAGAGCGCTCCAGAGCGCAGTTTACGAACATAAATCTGACAGCCAGCCAAATACTTGTGAAATTGGCTTGCGTGTGCGTTCGACCATTATGGTCGACTGAAGGTAATGGCGGCACTTAAGGAAACTTGACGTAGAACTATGACATTAGCTTTCGTTTGCTTACGACTATTATGGTTGGCCCTTAATGCGCATGAGCTAGAATGGCTTACTGTCAAAATTAAACGAACTGTTAAATAGATACCTAATTGCTACTTGCGATAACTGCTAAGGCTAGAACTTTTAAGAGGTACAACATGTCTAGCGACGAAACATAATTTGGTTAAAGCTGGTTCTTACATGCTCTATAAGACTTTTATATCAAAGCATATTAGGTTTCCAAAAAGGAATAAATAAAAAAAAAAGTATTTTGCGGGAATGTTATCTTGTTAGGACAAATATCCCAACTTCATGACTCGTTTTGAAGTGTACATACTAAATTTGTAGCATGTTTTAAATAAACGCAATTTGAAAACTACTCGTTTATGCGTCTTGATCGAGAAGGGTTTACATATGAGAAATAATAAACAAAACTTAAAAAACCATCATAGACGCTAAGTGTTCTCTATTTTATTACGAATACCATCTTCCCACGGACCTTATTTAGCTAAATCATGTAATTAAATATGTGATTTAGTATACATTTTCAAGATTTACATTAACGTAAGTTAGACTCGTAAATCTATATAAAATCAACCTATAACATATCACATTTTTACACATCACTTTATTCAGCAACAACAAAACAAAACTTTGAAGCTGTCAAAACAAATAACAGGAATTTCAATAAGAAAAAACAATTATAAAAAGATTTATATGGGATGAATGGACGAACTACATAAATAAGGCGTGTTTTATTGGTAAGTGTTAAGTCACTTTAGCTAAATTTTGTTTGGGATACGAAAAGTGGCGATAAATTGGTCAGTAATTAAAGTGAACATAAAAGTGAACATAAAATCTTGGAATGCCTGGAAAATTTTGGCGCGAAATATAATGTCAATACATTTTTTGCTTAAAGCATTGTATATAAATTTCTATAGTACAATCATGGATCAGAGCCATATAAAGAGAGTTGTGAATGGAAAATTTGAAGGTTCTGACATTTAATAAGTGTCTATTCTGTTACCCTTACAATAGTCGTCAACAAAACCAATGAACAATATTTAATGTATTTTATTGGCTCTAAAATTTTTTCCTTGACAAAAATCGTAAACAAAACAAAAATCATATGTGTTTACGGCTGTTATCAGGGTAACAAAATAGACAACTAGTAAATGCACGAACCTAAAAATGTGTTATTCACAAGTTTCTTAAGATGGCCAGGCGGTGATTATTCAGCATGAAAATATCAGTCGTGTACAAGTCGGTTATTTGAAAGTGATAAAGTTTGAATTTAAAATAAGGAAAGTAAAAAGGAAATAAAGAGTGTTTTGAAATATTAAGTGGAATTAAAAGTAAAAAGACGTAAAGTGAGTTGTATTAAAACGGAAACAAGTTTTATTTAATAAAACGAACCTAGATAAAACTTAACATTGGTGTCAGAAGTGTAATTAAATAAAACTTTAGTGAAAAGTGATTGTGTAAAAATGGGTAAGCATCTGAAAGATTTAAACGCTGTTGAACTAAAAGCAGAACTAAACAAACGGGGTCTTCCTACTACTGGAACAAAAATGACCACATTATGCGTCTGCAAGAAGCCATGAGACAAAACGGCGAAAATCCAGACACTTATGGTTTGGAAATCGAAATTGGAAGAAGAACAAGTAAGTACCAACACAGACTTGTCCAATATGTTAGCTCTTCTCCTCGAACGTTTCGAAGATCAAAGAAACGAAGAAACGAAACTTCTCGAACGTTTCGAAGATCAAAGAGAAGAACAAACGAAACTTCTAGAACGTTTCGAAGATCAAAGAGAAGAACAAAAGAATGAACAAACGAAACTTCTAGAACGTTTCGATGATCAAAGAAACGAGCAAAATAATGTTTTCGAAGAACTTAGAAACAGCATTCTTGAAGAACAAAAGAACTTTCTCGAAGATAAGCTCACTGCGTTGCAAAACAAGTTCGTTGCTGCTGACGAAAGATTTGAAGCCGTCGAAAAACAACTCATAACAGTTGAGACTAAGATTGAAGGAAAATTCGAAAACTTTGAAGAGAAAATTGACAAAGTTGAAAATAAATTCAAGAATTTGTCAATGGAGTTTGACAAAATAAGAAAACTAAAAGTACGGGAAAAATCTGGTGACTCTTTGAAGAGAAAAGAGATGCATCCGTCAACTTTTTATGGACAAACTTCTTGGTCAATCTATAAGAGACAATTCGAAGCAGCAGCAATGACAAACGGCTGGGACGATGAAGACAAGTTTGTTGCACTTACACTGGCTCTTAGAGGACCTGCTGCTGAGTTACTGCAAACAATACCAGCAGAGGTGCATGGCAACTTTAGTGCACTGCTCTTGCCAAAAAATGGAATTCCAGAACAACCGTCGAGATGGACAAATCCGATGCTGGAATTGCAACAAGACTGGACATTTCCAGCGCCAGTGCCGAATGCCACCAAGAAGAAGCGCATGTCAACATTGCGGAAGCAGAAATAATACATCAGATGAGACTACAAACAAGACCAACGCTCCAAGTTTCCCAGCAGGGAAACGAGTAAGAACCAACTTCGAGGGGCAGAAGCTGGTTTCTGGTATCTATGGCCCGAGAAACATCATGCAAGTCTCGCAGACTAAACGAAACAATAAAAGTCTAACTGTAAAAGCAGCTATTAACAACAACCAATACGTGGTTACCATCGACACCGGTGCCACCGCTTCCATTGTACGAAGAGACTTGCTTAAGATGGCATGGCTACACAACACCAACAGCTATTGTCTGAAGACTGCAACAGGAGAAGCAGCAAGAGTGTACGGAGAAGTCTGTCTTCGGATCCGTTTGCCAGGACTAGAGTTTGAACATCCATTTCTAGTGGCAGATATATGCGATGAGTGCATTATTGGAATTGACTTTATGAAAAAGCATGAAATAATTCTCGACATTGGTAGCCAAGTTCTTAAATACCGAAATATGGAGATTCCAATGGTTTATGGCAATCAAAACTCATCATCGATAAGAGCAATCATCAAAGAAGATATGTGCCTACCTCCTTCGTCAGAAGTCTTTGTTCGGACAAACATCAAAGATAATTCTGGGAGCCATCGATACCGCATGGTGGAACCAGACTCTGAGCATTGCTCCCAAAATTACATCGTGGGAAAGATGCTGGTGGCACCTCAAAATAACATGGTGCCCATACGAATACTAAACATCAAACCATATAAGATCAAGCTCAGAAAAGGAGAAATTGTCGGTAAATGTGACCCTGTAGCGGCAAATAACAAAGATAACCGAAGAACATCCCGAAAAAATCAGTGAATCCATTTAAAGTCATTGCTTTGAAGAGAAAACTGTTTAACTGCTGTAATCTCGATCAACAACAGCGAAGAGTTGCTGGAAACCTTCTACAAGAGTTCGCTGATGTTTTCGCTTCACAGGACGGGCAATATGGATGAACACAACTTGTACAGCATCGAATCGATACTGGTGATGCAAGGCCGATCCGTCAACCAGCAAGACGCCTACCTTTAGCCAAACAAGACGAAGTTACTAAAATGATATCGACAATGCAGACAGAATTCAAAAAGTCCTTGGGCATCACCAGTCGTATTAGTCAAAAAGAAGGACGGAAGTACTCGATTCTGTGTGGACTACCGAAGGTTGAACGATGTAATCAAGAAGGACAGTTATCCTTTGCCTAGGGTAAGCGATACTCTAGATGCGATGGCTGGAGCTCAATGGTTTTCAACATTGGACCTGAAGAGTGGTTACTGGCATGTTGAAATTCACCCAGAAGATCGGGAGAAAACTGCATTCTTGACAGGTAACGGTTTATGGCAGTTCAAAGTAATGCCTTTTGGCCTGTGTAACGCTCCTGCAACATATGAGCGTTTAATGGAATGCGTACTACAAGGCCTTACTTGGAAAGCCTGTCTAGTCTATTTGGATGATGTCATTGTGTTTGGGAAAACATTTGACGAGCATTGTGAAAACTTAAAAGGGATATTTCAGAGATTGCGAAATGCTCACCTCAAGCGCAAACCAGAAAAATGTACGCTGTTCAAGTCTGAAGTGAAGTACTTGGGGCATTTCATCTCGTCTCAAGGGGTAAGAACTGATCCCGAGAAAGTGGAAGCTGTTAAGAACTGGCCAAATCCACAAGACAAGCATCAACTTAGAAGTTTTTGCTAGCTACATATTACCGACGATTTGTGAAGGATTTTGTCGGAATCGCCAAAAGCTTGCACCAACTCACAGAAAAAGGAAAACAATTCAAGTGGTCAAATGAGTGCGAGAAAAGCTTTAAGGAACTTAAAAGACGTTTGTGTGATGCTCCAGTGTTAACCTATCCAACTCCTGGAAAACAGTTTATAATCGATGCAGATGCAAGCAATGTCGGAATAGGAGCCGTTCTCTCCCAGGTTCATGACGGTCAAGAAAAAGTTGTAGCATACTTCAGCAAGATGCTCTCAAAGACATAGAGAAATTACTGCGTAACCAGAAGAGAACTTCTTGCTTTGGTTTTGGCCACAAAACACTTTCATAAATACATCTATGGACAGAGGTTCCTTTTACGGACGGACCATGGACTGCTAAGTTGGCTTTTGAATTTTAAAAATTCAGAATGTAAAGTAGCCAGGTGGATCGAGAGACTCCAGACATATGAATATGAAATCCAACATCGAAAAGATAAAAAGTGCACTCGAATGCAGATGCCCTATCTCATCGCCCATGTAACCAAGACTGCAAGCATTGCACTCGCCAGAAAGAAAAGGAATCTATTGCCATACAACCAACAAGAGTTGAACCCATCGGCGGCTGGAGTAACGAGGAAATCAGGAATGCGCAGCAATAAGATTTGGACATCGAACCCATTCTTGCGTGGAAAGAACATGAAGAGAAACCAGAATGGGGAGACATTTCTGATAGAAATGCACATTTCATGTGCAGGAAGGTTTGCTCAAACGAAGATGGGAATCCTCAGATGGCAAAACCTATGTGATGCAGCTAATTGTACCCCGGACAAAGGTCAATGACATTCTACGTGAGATACATGATGGATCTTCTGGAGGCCATTTGAGTATCAACAAAACTCTAGAGAAAATTCGAGAACGTTTCTACTGGCTGCATGCAAAAGATGATGTAGAAAAATGGTGCAGAAAGTGCGTCACTTGTGCAGCCACCAAGGGACCAGGCAGAAAACTACAGAGTAAGATGCAGCAGTACAACGTTGGAGCACCTTTTGAAAGAATTGCCATCGATATTGCAGGCCCATTTCCTGAGTCTAACAGTGGAAACCGATTCATTCTTGTTGTCATGGATTACTTCAGCAAGTGGCCTGAGGAGTTTGCCATTCCAAACCAAGAAGCGAAGACAGTTGTGGATCAGATTGTGTACAGTTGGGTCAGCAGGTTCGGTGTTCCTATGGAGCTCCATTCTGACCAAGGAAGAAATTTCGAATCCAAAATCTTTCAAGAGGTCTGTTCGCTCCTTGGCATCAAGAAGACGAGAACAACACCACTTTATCCGCAGTCTGACGGAATGGTTGAACGTTTCAACAGGACTCTCAAAGAACACCTTTCCAAAGTAGTAGGTGACTTCCAACGAGACCGGGACCAACACATTCCTCTATTTTTAATGGCATACCGAAATGTGGTGCACAGCACAACTGGTCACACTCCATCAGAAATTTTAATTGGTAAAAATATCCGGTTGCCTAGCGAAATTAAATTCGGATGTCCAACGGGCGAAAAACGAAATGAAGAGGAATACGTGGATTGTCTAAAGGAAAAACTCACAGACATCCATGACAGGACAAGGACTAAAATAAAGCTAGCTAGTGACCGAATGAAAACACGCTATGATGCAAACGCCACAACGAAACCTTCCCATGAGGGAGAACTAGTGTGGCTGTATAATCCTCATCGACGAAAGGGACTGTCACCAAAACTTCAACAAAACTGGGAAGGACCTTACCGTGTTGTTACAAGGATCAATGATGTGGTTTATCGAATTCAGCGAGGTCTAAGAGGCAAGCCAAAAGTTGTTCACATTGACCGGCTATATCGCTATAGTGGAGAAGATGGTGAAGAAATTGTTCGGGGTGAACAATCTTAGGAGGAGGGCAATGTAAAGTGTTATACAAATAATTAAAGGGTGCTGAATGTTTTCATCTCTTGAGGTAAACGCCATCTACCTGTTCGGTACAACTACTAAATCTCAACACCTACTACATTACCTACTCTATATTGTACTACATTGCCTACTGTTTCTAGCAAGTTTAAGAACCTTCCATAAGCCAAGTATTTCTGTATAAAAGAGGAAGCGGATGCGGACCGACATTCAGTTTGAATTTGAAATTAGTCGTGTACAAGTCGGTAATTTGAAAGTGATAAAGTTTGAATTCAAAATAAAGAAAGTAAAAGGAAATAAAGAGTGTTTTGAAATATTAAGTGGAATTAAAAGTGAAAAGACGTAAAGTGAGTTGTATTAAAACGGAAATAAGTTTTATTTAATAAAACGAACCTAGATAAAACTTAACATTGTTATAATTATGGAAAACAAAATTTCAATGACAAAAACTAAATGTAGGTTGATTTGTTCAACTCCAATTTGTTGTGTTGTTTGCTGTCCAACAAATAGAAAGGCTTTTCTTTACACAACAAATAAAGTTATATTTATTTAACCTTATAGAAAAAACAATTTAATAGTTAAAATAGTTTAAAATATATAAAAGTTAGCAAAGATATAATGAAGTAGGTACTGATGGAGTTGAACAATCTAATAATTTGAGGTTAGACGAATAATTCGTTAAAAGGCGTTTTTCCTTTTTAACTCAGAGCGCTCGGAGCAGAGTTTGAACTTTCAAAAAAAAATCTCGTTTTTTTCTTAGCTCAGAGTGCGTTGAGCTCTAAAATTGTGTTTCTTTTTTCGCTCAGAGTTATCGATGATGAGTTTTGATTGCCATAAACCATTGGAATCTCCATATTTCGGTATTTAAGAACTTGGCTACCAATGTCGAGAATTATTTCATGCTTTTTCATAAAGTCAATTCCAATAATGCACTCATCGCATATATCTGCCACTAGAAATGGATGTTCAAACTCTAGTCCTGGCAAACGGATCCGAAGACAGACTTCTCCGTACACTCTTGCTGCTTCTCCTGTTGCAGTCTTCAGACAATAGCTGTTGGTGTTGTGTAGCCATGCCATCTTAAGCAAGTCTCTTCGTACAATGGAAGCGGTGGCACCGGTGTCGATGGTAACCACGTATTGGTTGTTGTTAATAGCTGCTTTTACAGTTAGACTTTTATTGTTTCGTTTAGTCTGCGAGACTTGCATGATGTTTCTCGGGCCATAGATACCAGAAACCAGCTTCTGCCCCTCGAAGTTGGTTCTTACTCGTTTCCCTGCTGGGAAACTTGGAGCGTTGGTCTTGTTTGTAGTCTCATCTGATGTATTATTTCTGCTTCCGCAATGTTGACATGCGCTTCTTCTTGGTGGCATTCGGCACTGGCGCTGGAAATGTCCAGTCTTGTTGCAATTCCAGCATCGGATTTGTCCATCTCGACGGTTGTTCTGGAATTCCATTTTTTGGCAAGAGCAGTGCACTAAAGTTGCCATGCACCTCTGCTGGTATTGTTTGCAGTAACTCAGCAGCAGGTCCTCTAAGAGCCAGTGTAAGTGCAACAAACTTGTCTTCATCGTCCCAGCCGTTTGTCATTGCTGCTGCTTCGAATTGTCTCTTATAGATTGACCAAGAAGTTTGTCCATAAAAAGTTGACGGATGCATCTCTTTTCTCTTCAAAGAGTCGCCAGATTTTTCCCGTACTTTTAGTTTTCTTATTTTGTCAAACTCCATTGACAAATTCTTGAATTTATTTTCAACTTTGTCAATTTTCTCTTCAAAGTTTTCGAATTTTCCTTCAATCTTAGTCTCAACTGTTATGAGTTGTTTTTCGACGGCTTCAAATCTTTCGTCAGCAGCAACGAACTTGTTTTGCAACGCAGTGAGCTTATCTTCGAGAAAGTTCTTTTGTTCTTCAAGAATGCTGTTTCTAAGTTCTTCGAAAACATTATTTTGCTCGTTTCTTTGATCATCGAAACGTTCTAGAAGTTTCGTTTGTTCATTCTTTTGTTCTTCTCTTTGATCTTCGAAAAGTTCTAGAAGTTTCGTTTGTTCTTCTCTTTGATCTTCGAAACGTTCGAGAAGTTTCGTTTCTTCGTTTCTTTGATCTT